>CM064483.1:25955147-26040345 GCA_032716605.1 Paralithodes platypus | reverse complement strand
ATAAATCCAAAGATGTATTCCACACTCTTTGCAATTCCTTAGTCTGTATTCTTCTGGTGTCCTTACTACCAAAAATATATTGATAAACTGGAACAAGTTCAACGTAGAGTTACCAAAATGATACCTAGTCTAAAAAGCAAGCCATATGAGGAGCGTTTTAGCGAATTATATCTACTTCCTTTAACCCAGCGCAGAATATGAGACAACCTAATTCAACTGTTCAAAATCATCAAAGGCATCGGCAACATGAACTGTAATATGTGCTCTGCGATCGACCAACCAAATTATACTCGAGGAAATGGTGGCAAAATCATTGGTAAATCTTTTAACTCGCATGAGTCTAAGAATCTTTTCTTCAATCGAGTAGTGAAGTTTTGGAATGGGCTTCCTCGAGATGTAATAGACTGCAGCAACGTTGATTATTTTAAACATCGCCTAGAGTCTAGGCGATGTTTAAAATAATCAACGTATAATAATCATGTATAAATAAATAACTAAGATGTTACTCACTTTTCCCAAGATACACGAAGGATCACTTATGGCAGAGTTATGTTATTAACCCAAATTGTTCTCTACAAACATCTCCTAACCGTGCCATGGACACTAGTCCAATTGTCCCTCAACCACTATCAACCACTGTTGAACTCTCTGAGTTGCACTGGTATAGAGGGCAAGAAACCTCGAGAGGTCCCTAGACCTGTTATTGCTTGAATTTCTGTGTATTTATTTGTACTCACTCCCTCTAGCTATTTATTTATCTGCATGTCTGCCCCCCTCCCCTCCCTCTCTCTCTCTCTCTCTCTCTCTCTCTCTCTCTCTCTCTCTCTCTCTCTCTCTCTCTCTCTCTCTCTCTCTCTCTCTCTCTCTCTCTCTCTCTCTCTCTCTCTCCCTCTCTCTCTCTCTCTCTCTCTCTCTCTCTCTCTCTTTCTCTCGCTCTCTCTCTCTCTCTCACACACACACACAGTAATCAATATTGAGGTGGGAGAGAAGACTTGGTGTACTTCACTGGAACTCAAAGTTCACTCAGACTCAATCAATTACTCAGTCACTCGTACTCTATTATTCATTGTCCATCCCCATCTCTCTAATAATTTCATTGTGTACTGTCCGGTCCAAACATAACAAATAAATAAATAAATAAATAAAAAATAAAAATAAACACGCACACACAAACACTGCATATACTGTATACGGTACTGTAGCACTTCTGCACTTCCATGTTGTTTTCACATAAGCTTTAAGTTTAGTTATAAGCAGCCTCGTAAGGAACAATTGGTATGTTGTTGTTTGTTTTCCTTAGTACTCATTTGTAGTCTTGCACTCACTTTGTTCTCTTATTCTCTCTCTAAATACTTGATATCATTGCTTCAACTCCTGTTCATTCCTTCCTTCCTTCCTTAAACTGCATAAGAGGAATATCCTTTGGTTTAAATTTACTCTCTCTCTCTCTCTCTCTCTCTCTCTCTCTCTCTCTCTCTCTCTCTCTCTCTCTCTCTCTCTCTCTTACTAATCAATATTCAGGTGTGTGGCAGGTGATAAAAATTCCGTGGTCGAGGTAAGTTGATTCTCAAAGTTCACCCACATTTCTCACTTACTTTATTACTATTATAAGTATTACTATCATTATTGTTATTATTATTATCATTGTTATTATCATTATTATTATTATTATACATATGTTTATTATAATTGTAATAATAATAATAATTATTATTATTATTATTATTATTGTTGTTATTATTACTTGTAGTATTATATTATTTCTTTGTTATTTTTACGAAGGCATCTTTATCATTTTACATTAGTGACATTTAGACGATTGTATTCAACTTTAACAGGAATTTCACAAATCAACCGAGTACAAACTATACCATTATCCTCTTCAATATACGAGGACGCATTTCTTATTTTGTTCTGACTATTAATATTTGGTGTCGATTTTTCCTGGCGAGCTTTAGTGAGCCAGTAATTTAGGAGAAACAGGCCTCTGGCCGGGACACTATTCTACTGAAAAAAAAAAACACATACAAATTCCGAAGAGGGGGGGAGGGGGCCTTTGGGGCGTTTTTTAAGCTTGATGGAGGTCTAGGGAAAAACAGACTCTCCTTAATTGAGACATTACTTACCTTTTTGATTCCCACAGGTCCTTCGTGAGCTAAATAATATCATCTAATGATAGCCAATGTATGATGTTAAAACGAGTCATGGTTTAACCCCTTCAAAACGGTGCAGCTTTCTTTACTAGCATTAGAAAAAAAATTGCAGTTTATGATGGTCCCAGATTATTCAGATGGTTGAGATAGTATTTACCCCTTTAACTCTTATTAGTACATTAAAAGCTAAAGAAAATCCACTAATTGTGACCAGAATAAAGACAACAATTCATCATCGTGCTGAAGGGGTTAAACTCGAAGAATAATTACCAGAAACCAGATATATAATGTTGTCATTTTAGTGAAGTTGTTTAATGATAATATGTGCTTCTTTAAGTCAATTAATAACTTAAAATCTCTCTAACTCTCTCTCTCTCTCTCTCTCTCTCTCTCTCTCTCTCTCTCTCTCTATCTCTCTCTCTCTCTCTCTCTCTCTCTCTCTCTCTCTCTCTCTCTCTCTCTCTCGTTAATCTTTGTTCCATTGTTTCATCTGATGTTCTATTTTCAGCTGTTCCACTTATCAATCGAATAACCTTTGACTGAGTCTTCTCTCTCTCTCTCTGTCTGTCTCTCTCTCTCTTTCTCTCTCTCTCTCTCTCTCTCTCTCTCTCTCTCTCTCTCTCTCTCTCTCTCTCTCGTTAATCTTTGTTCCATTGTTTCATCTGATGTTCTATTTTCAGCTGTTCCACTTATCAATCGAATAACCTTTGACTGAGTCTTCTCTCTTTCTCTCTCTGTCTCTCTCTCTCTCTCTCTCTCTCTCTCTCTCTCTCTCTCTCTCTCTCTCTCTCTCTCTCTCTCTCTCTCTCAATAATCAATATGCAGGTGTGAGAGAAGCTCTAGTCTACTTCATCAGATCTCAAAATTCAACCACATTTCTAAAGAACTTGGATCTAAAAAAACGAGGACATTATTATGCCATTATTCAAAAGCATTGTTAGTCCCCAACTTGAATATGGCGTTAGTTCTGCTTCCATTATCTCAAGAAAAACATTGAAAAACTCGAATCCGTGCAGTGTAGAGCAACTAAGCTAATCCCCTCTCAGAAAAACAAGCCATGTTAGGGAAAAATAATGTTGACGCTAACCAAAAGGAGGTTACGAGGTCAACTTTTCCAGTGTTTTAAAATACATAAAGCGTTTGACAGAGTAGATATCAATGCACTGTTCACGATTAATAACAACGCTGCAACCCGATGTAATGGAATTAAATTAAATAGAAAGAAGGTATACCTAAATGTCACACAACATTTCTTCACATACAGTGTGGTAAAACAAGTGGAATAGTTTACCAAGGGAGGTGGTCAACAGTAATTCAGTTTAAGAAGAGACTGGATAAGCATCTGATGGATATTTGATTAATATGAATGAATCAGTAAGTATACTTAAGTGTAAATTCCCATTCCCTTTCAGACTAATTTGTTCTATATTCTATAAACAAAACAAATATATTTCCTTCTGGGCATTTCCTGACCCCTAAGGTTACACTTCATTCTATTTTCTGGTACTGCTGTCCTATTCTTCTACTATACACTGTCCCTATCTAGCAGTATTAAGGCCAGACCACCTAGTAGAGACCGCAAGGTATATATGGTCTAAGTGTCTGTGTAACTCTGTGTAACTCAATAATCAATATACAGGTGTGACAAAAGCCCTGGTCTACTTCACCAGATCTCAAAGTTCACCCACATTTCTCACTGCGACCGAGAAAATAGGTCAATAAGGGGCATCGTTACTCGATGCATATCACCTAAACCGTAAATAGGTCAATAAGGGGCATCGTTACTCGATGCATATCACCTAAACCGTAAATAGGTCAATAAGGGGCATCGTTACTCGATGCATATCACCCAAACCGTAAATAGGTCAATAAGGGGCATCGTTACTCGATGCATATCACCCAAACCGTAAATAGGTTAATAAGGGGCATCGTTACTCGATGCATATCACCTAAACCGTAAATAGGTCAATAAGGGGCATCGTTACTCGATGCATATCACCCAAACCGTAAATAGGTCAATAAGGGGCATCGTTACTCGATGCATATCACCCAAACCGTAAATAGGTCAATAAGGGGCATCGTTAGTCGATGCATATCACCTAAACCGTAAATAGGTCAATAAGGGGCATCGTTACTCGATGCATATCACCCAAACCGTAAATAGGTCAATAAGGGGCATCGTTACTCGATGCATATCACCCAAACCGTAAATAGGTTAATAAGGGACATCGTTACTCGATGCATATCACCTAAACCGTAAATAGGTCAATAAGGGGCATCGTTACTCGATGCATATCACCCAAACCGTAAATAGGTTAATAAGGGACATCGTTACTCGATGCATATCACCTAAACCGTAAATAGGTCAATAAGGGGCATCGTTACTCGATACATATCACCCAAACCGTAAATAGGTCAATAAGGGGCATCGTTACTCGATGCATATCACCCAAACCGTAAATAGGTCAATAAGGGGCATCGTTACTCGATGCATATCACCCAAACCGTAAATAGGTTAATAAGGGACATCGTTACTCGATGCATATCACCTAAACCGTAAATAGGTCAATAAGGGGCATCGTTACTCGATGCATATCACCCAAACCGTAAATAGGTCAATAAGGGGCATCGTTACTCGATGCATATCACCCAAACCGTAAATAGGTTAATAAGGGGCATCGTTACTCGATGCATATCACCCAAACCGTAAATAGGTTAATAAGGGGCATCGTTACTCGATGCATATCACCTAAACCGTAAATAGGTCAATAAGGGGCATCGTTACTCGATGCATATCACCCAAACCGTAAATAGGTCAATAAGGGGCATCGTTACTCGATGCATATCACCCAAACCGTAAATAGGTTAATAAGGGACATCGTTACTCGATGCATATCACCTAAACCGTAAATAGGTCAATAAGGGGCATCGTTACTCGATGCATATCACCCAAACCGTAAATAGGTCAATAAGGGGCATCGTTACTCGATGCATATCACCCAAACCGTAAATAGGTTAATAAGGGGCATCGTTACTCGATGCATATCACCCAAACCGTAAATAGGTCAATAAGGGGCATCGTTACTCGATGCATATCACCCAAACCATAAATAGGTCAATAAGGGGCATCGTTACTCGATGCATATCACCTAAACCGTAAATAGGTCAATAAGGGGCATCGTTACTCGATGCATATCACCTAAACCGTAAATAGGTCAATAAGGGGCATCGTTACTCGATGCATATCACCCAAACCGTAAATAGGTCAATAAGGGGCATCGTTACTCGATGCATATCGCCCAAACCGTAAATAGGTCAATAAGGGGCATCGTTACTCGATGCATATCACCCAAACCGTAAATAGGTTAATAAGGGACATCGTTACTCGATGCATATCACCTAAACCGTAAATAGGTCAATAAGGGGCATCGTTACTCGATGCATATCACCCAAACCGTAAATAGGTCAATAAGGGGCATCGTTACTCGATGCATATCACCCAAACCGTAAATAGGTTAATAAGGGGCATCGTTACTCGATGCATATCACCCAAACCGTAAATAGGTCAATAAGGGGCATCGTTACTCGATGCATATCACCCAAACCGTAAATAGGTTAATAAGGGGCATCGTTACTCGATGCATATCACCCAAACCGTAAATAGGTCAATAAGGGGCATCGTTACTCGATGCATATCACCTAAACCGTAAATAGGTCAATAAGGGGCATCGTTACTCGATGCATATCACCTAAACCGTAAATAGGTCAATAAGGGGCATCGTTACTCGATGCATATCACCCAAACCGTAAATAGGTCAATAAGGGGCATTGTTACTCGATGCATATCACCCAAACCGTAAAAAACAGCATGATTGAATTGCGAGTGTAGGAAAAGGGTAATTAAGTGTCCGTAATAATCTACCTATTTAAGGGGGGTGACCTGTTTTTGTTCTGTGATTTTCTATCTTTCTCTGGCTTGTATCCATTGGGCCCCATTCAGCCTACTGTTTTAAGACGTTTATCCCCATCCAGGTGTCAATTTTTTACTGGTGAGCGGTAGCGAGCCAGCATTTTTTTTATTTTTGTTTGACAGCAGGCTAAATTTGTAAATTTTTGGATAGAAAAATGTCGCCGGCGAAGCCGGATTTCTTCATATAATGCTGGCTCGATATCGCTCGCCAGGAAGAAATCGACACCTAGATGGAGATAAACGCCTTAAAATAGTTGGCTGAATGGGGCCGAATGGATACAAGCCAGAGAAAGAGAGAAAAGGACAGAAATAACAAAAAGCAGGTCACCCCCCTTAAACGTAATATATCCATTTCTATATATATACATGTATATAAGGATAACAATATAAACCACTATCAGCATACCAAATGATTATATATATACCTTTATCATGCTCTTTTTATACCCTTGAATTCTTACTGTGCACCATTGAATTGTGATTGTAATTCATACTTCTATTTGAGTAAATGATGCCAAAGGCAAAGCTGCCTGTAACAGGTGTCTCCCCTAAAGTTGAAAGAGTGACAGTGAGCCAAAATCAAGGTACGTTATTCAAAATACCGGGACACACTGATTTTACAACAGTCTAAGTCCTAGGGTGAAGGAAAGACTGATTGAGGGACAGAGTTCCAGACTTCACTTATTGAGTAGAAGAAAGAATGAGAAAATGTGCTAATTCTTGGGTTGGAGCGGGATTGTATTAAAAGGCGGGTGGCCTCCCACTCGCCGTATGTGTGGGGCTATGCACTGAGAGAGCTCTGAAACACTAATTGTTGTAATAGCGATAAAAGAGTGAAAGAAATGCAACACTGCTGCGTGTAGAAAGAGATTGTAGGGAACTACTAAGAGGAAGTGAGTTGATGAGGCGAAATGCTTTTGACTCAACTCTTTTGAGAAGAGCGGTATGGGTGGACCTACCCCACACATGCCAACAATACTTGATAAATGGGCGCACTGTTCCCCTATACAGAGCAAGAAGCTGTGTGAGGGTAAAGAACCCCTGGAGATGGTTGAGCACACCTAACTTCTGGGAAGTTGTTATAGCAGGAGTGGTAGTATGATCTTTCCAAGAAGGGTCAGGAGAAAAAGAAACACCAAGAAGTATTCTTGCAAAGTTGATTTGTGTATTGTTGAAGAATAAAGGAAAGTCTTGTGGAAGAGGGTGAAGGGTAGATCGATAGAGATATTAGGTTTTGGAAGTAGCAAAGTAACAAAATGTTATCTGCTCCAATCGGAGATAGTTGATAGATCCGAAGATAGGCGTGCTATCGACTCATCACGTGAGTTTTGGAGTGATTGCATGCTGGGTCATTGAAGAGAACTAGTTGAATAGTGTAAGGTAGAGTCATCAGTATATTAGGGGATAGGACTGGAGGTACAGTTGAGAAGATCATTAATGAAGATCAGAAAGAGAATTGGAGACAGGACAAAACCCTGAAAAGCACCAGGGTTGATAGGCTGAGGAAGTGAGCAATGGCCGTCCACAACCGCAGCTATGGAATGGCCATAAAGGAAATTAGAGATAGAGGGATAGAAACCAAAAAAGGTTAGTTGGAAAATAATAGATTTGTGCCAGACTCTGTCGAAGCCATTCAATATGACTAGCCAAATAAAGAAGGTTTCACTGATGTCCCAAAAGGAGGATGATCAAGAATTAGTAAGATAAGAAAGAAGACCAACAGTAGAGCAGCCCTTAAGGAAACCATACTGGCGATCTGAAAGTAAGCTATGGGAAGACAAATGCTTAAGAAAATTTGAATCAAGAATAGTTTCATAAACTTTAGAGAAGCAAGAGATGAAAGCAATTGGACGATAGTTGGAGGGTTGAAAGTGGTCACCGTTCTTTGGAACAGATTGAATGAGGGTAAAAATTCCAGCAAGAAGGAGAGACATTATAGAAAAGACAGAAAGGAAAGAGTTTGCCTAGGCAGGGAGTCAGCCTGGAAGCATAACCTTTGAGTACAACAGGAGGAACATAATCCGGTCCGTAAGCCATCTTAGTATTAAGCCCAGAGTGAGCAGAAAGTACAACTTTAGAAGAGATTATGATGTTAGGCATAAGTAAGAGAGAGGAAGGTGGAGAGGGAGGAACAGCACCAAAATCATCCAAAGTGAGTTTTTAGGAAAAATTTGAGCAAAGAGTTTAGCTTGGTCAGAGGAAGAAATGGTGGTTTTGCCATCAGAGTGGAAAAGAGGAGGGAAAGACAAGGAAGTAAAAAATTTGGAGAGTTTTTTTTGCTAGATGCCAGAAAGCTTGGGAAGAGATAGAGTTGGAAATTTCAGAACATTTATTATTGATGAAAGAGTTTTTGGCAAGTCGAAGATCAGATTTGGCTTGATTCCAGGCAGAAATATAAAAAGAATGTGGTTCTTGAGTTTGAAGGCGACAGTACCGTTTGAATGCTTCCTCCATATTGCGGTAGGCAGTAGAACAAGCATGAGTAAACCAAGATTTTTGTGAGTTAGTCTAAGAGAAAGAAAATGGAATGTATGCTTCCATGCCCAAGTGAATTACCTCGGTAATGCGGTCGGCACTCTCCACGGATCCCTAGCCACAGAAGCAAAAATAATTCAAGGGAAAATGAAAGAAGTACTGCCAAATGACCTAGTTGGCAGTGTCATAATGCCACAATTGCTGCCGGCTTGGAGGTCAGAAGGCCGTACTGGAGAGATAGGACAGGTAACAAAGATATGGTTATGATCGGAGGAGCCCAACGGAGGGAGGAGATTTACAGTGTAAGCAGAAGGATTAGAGGTTAGAAATAAGTTAAGGATTTGGGCCGATTTCCGAGGTGGTCCAAGATATGAGTAGGGTGCTGAACTAACTGCTCTAGGTCATTCATGATAGAAAAAATGTGTAGGCTTGTTCACCAGGTTGGTCAGTGAAATGAGAAGAGAGCCATAGGTGATGGTGAACATTGAAATCACTCAAGATAGAGATTTCAGAGAGGCAAGAGTTGGATAGAATGTGTTCCACTTTAGAAGTAAGATAGTTAAAGAATTTAGGAAAGTCTGTACAATTGGGGGAGAGATAAACAGTTTAGCACATATATATTTAGTGAGAAATTTACAAAATATCTCAAGCCAGAAAGTTGAGAATTCAGAAGAGTCAAAGCTGGAAACACGAGAGCAAGTAGGATTGTTGCGTACGTACACGACAACTGAGTTTTGATGAGAAAGAGAAGATCAAGGTTGGCAGAGGAGAGGCGGTGTTCAACAGAGTGGAAGTTATAGGAAAGGCCACAAATGTTGCAGAAAATGTAGTAGAAGTAGAAGGTAGTGGTCTAGAGCATTTCAATGGGTCATCACCAGGGGCCAAACTAATGGGGGCATTTCTGGTCCTCAGTCAACCTTACACAATCTCAATCGACCACACACCACTTCAGTCGACCTTACACCATCTCGATCGATCTCACACCACCTAAGTCGACCTTACACCACCTAAGTTGACCTCACACAACCTCAGTGGACCTCACACCATCTCAGTCACCCTCACACCACCTAAGTAAATCTCATACTGTATCAGTCGACCTCACACCAACTCAGTCGACCTCGCATCACCTAACTTGGACGCTGCTCTTGAAAAAAAATCTACCTACATGACTTTTGTATGGCCCCAGGGCAACAATTTCCTCCCTTCTCTCTCTCTCTCTCTCTCTCTCTCTCTCTCTCTCTCTCTCTCTCTCTCTCTCTCTCTCTCTCTCTCTCTCTCTCTCTCTCTCTCTCTCTCTCTCTCTCTCTCTCCAAAACTCTGGTTATATTGCATTCTCTTTTCTTGTCAATATTTGTTGTTTATTCTATGCTACGTTCCAAGCTCTCCCCTCCACCCCTCCCCCTCACTACGCCCAATCTCTCTCTTACCCCCCCCCCTCTCTCTCTCACACACACACACTACCCCTCTCTGATTCCCCCTCCATCTTCCCTCTCTCCCTTTACCCAATCTCTCTCTCTCTCTCTCTCTCTCTCTCTCTCACTAATCAATATGGAGGTGTGAGGCAGATTTCAAAGTCCTCTCACATTTTTTTACATCGACCAAAACAACAGGTCTATGGCAGCTTTCTGTGTATACCTCCTCCCTTCAGATGAGAGGGGGGGGGGGGCCACTCGCCTTATGACACACTTCCACCCTTATTCTGTTCAACTCTCTTACCCAAGATTCAACCGATTTTCCAAGTCTTTCTTCTACTCAACAAGCAGGCTTTGGAAGTCTTTCTGTCAATCTGTCTTTCCCTCATCCTATGACTTAACCCTCTCTCGCACGTGAGAACGCGATCGCGTCCTAAGGCACCTTTGCCCTCGCGCAAGGGTGGACACAATTGCGTCCTTAGGCCTTTACGAATTTGGTAAAACCACACTAAAGACTCGATCGCGTCCATTTTTGGACAGGGAACTGATGATAGACTAGTCTATATGTGGGGGTATCTGGCAGCTCTCTACTGAGTCATGGCTTGGTGAACGGAAATGAAGATAAAACCTAAGCTGCCCAAAGAGTGTGTCGCCTGTCCATGGAAACTTAACCCTTTCACGCTTTTATGACGCAGAGGTTGCCAGATTAGCAATAATAAATAGAGTTCTCTCACTCTTATAATTACCTCCAGACACATTTATTCTAACTTACCTTGACATTGTCTCTCACTCTTTCAACTTTGGGGGAGACACCAGTTACAAGCAGCTTTGCCTGTTGTCTCCTTCATTTATCTAGAAAAACAAAACACACACACACACACACAGTCACTCTCAAAAATTGTGTTTCCCCCTTAACCCTTAAAGATCGGGGTCGGACTTAAGTCCGGTTCCAATTTGCAGCAAGTTAGGAGCATTATTAAGGCTTTTAAAGGGTTAAAATCGAGTGCAAATGGCCGGAAGCGCAGCGGGCCAGACAGCCGACTCCCAGGGCTTACCGCCGCCCATTAACTCATGTTCCCTGTGTTGTCGAGAGGCCGGCAGTGTAGCCAGTAGTGAGCATAGCTGGGAAAAATATGCCGCTATACGCTAAACTCCCATGTTACTGGTATCACTGTATGAGAACCACGAGTGCTACGTAGCTCGTTCTGGTCTCATTTTGAAGCTTTTAGCACCTAGTTTTTTGCTAAAAAAATTTTTTTTTTTCATGCAGATACTTGATTTATCATGCAGGAGGGCCTGAATATTGCCCAAATAAGCCCAAAAAAAAACGCTAGACAAGGGTTAATATAACTATAGTGTCCTCCGTTGACCCTCTCAATATTTGGTGACATTATCTAGATTGTATTCTGGCTATCATTAGATTATTTTATTTAGTTTAGGAAGGGATGAGGCAGTAAGAATGTTTACCCCTTCAGGATACGATGACGCAAATCTTCATTTTATTGTAGAAATTATTTGGCGATTAAGAGCAGTTTAGGAATTACTATCTCTTTGAAGCAAAGGGGTATTAATATATCTCAAATAACTCTTACTTCCCAAATTATTTCCTAAATTGTAAAGAATCGTCTAATGGTTGCAAAAATAATGGAAGACACACGTCCTCGAATACTGAAAGGATCAAATAATTGTATATACCCTTCGATGCCAAAAGACAATTCAAAATATGCAAAGTAATATCGTCAGGCTATCATAATATATTTATCGTCTAAGGATAACCAACATAAATTATTTAAAATGTGTCATGGTAGTGCAGGGGTTCAAATTAGCCAGAATATAAACAAAGCGACACATGTATTGATAACAAAAGACTAGCTCGAAGTTACTAAAATGCGAATACTTGTTTTCATAATACAAGAGAATTGTATAAACGCTTTAAAAACTTTATAATTATTCAACGAGTCAACCTTACTCTACTTACTCAACCTTTTAACCTCGCTCCACCTTCCCAACCTCAGTCAACCTCTCTTCACTTACTCAATCAGTCAGCCTCACTCCACCTACTCTACTTGTCAAACTCATTCCCCTTCTTCAACCAGTCAACCTCACTCCGCTTACTCAACCTGTCAAACTCACTCCGCTTTTTCAACCTCAGTCAACCTCACTCCACTTACCCAACCTCAGTCAACCTAACTCCACTTACCCAACCTCAGTCAACCTCACTCCACTTACCCAACCTCAGTCAACCTCACTCCACTTACTCAACCTCACTCCACTTACCCAACCTCACTCCACTTACCCAACCTCACTCCACTTACCCAACCTCACTCCACTTACCCAACCTCAGTCAACCTCACTCCACTTACCCAACCTCAGTCAACCTCACTCCACTTACCCAACCTTAGTCAACCACACTCCACTTACCTAACCTCAGTCAACCTAACTCCACCTACCCAACCTCAGTCAACCTCACTCCACTTACCCAACCTCAGTCAACCTCACTCCACTTACCCAACCTCAGTCAACCTCACTCCACTTACCTAACCTCAGTCAACCTCACTCCACAAACCCAACCTCAGTCAACCTCACTCCACTTACCAAACCTCAGTCAACCTCACTACCCATACCCAACCTCAGTCAACCTCACTCCACTTACCTAACCTCAGTCAACCTCACTACCCTTACCTAACCTCACTCCACTTACTCAACCTCAGCCAACCTAACTCCACTTACCCAACCTCAGTCAACCTCACCCCACCTACCCAACCTCAGTCAACCTCACTCCACTTACCTAACCTCAGTCAACCTCACTCCACTTACCCAACCTCAGTCAACCTCACTCCACCTACCCAACCTCAGTCAACCTCACTCCACTTACCCAACCTCACTCCACTTACCCAACCTCACTCTACTTACCCAACCTCACTCCACTTACCCAACCTCAGTCAACCTCACTCCACTTACCCAACCTCAGTCAACCTCACTCCACTTACCCAACCTCACTCCACTTACCTAACCTCAGTCAACCTCACTACCCTTACCCAACCTCAGTCAACCTCACTCCACTTACCCAACCTCAGTCAACCTCACTCCACTTACTCAACCTGTCAACCTCACTCCACTTTTTCAACCTCAGTCAACCTCACTCCACTTACCCAACCTCAGTCAACCTCACTCCACTTACCCAACCTCAGTCAACCTCACTCCACTTACCCAACCTCAGTCAACCTCACTACCCTTACCCAACCTGTCAACCTCACTCCACTTACCCAACCTCAGTCAACCTCACCACACTCAAACTTAGTCGAAGCTCTTAAAAAAACTCACGTACATGGCTTTTCTATAGCTCCCGGGCAACGTTTCATCTCTCTCTCTCTCTCTCTCTCTCTCTCTCTCTCTCTATATATATATATATATCTCTCTCTATATATCTCTCTATATATATATATATATATATATATTTATCTATCTATCTATCTATCTCTTACATATGCTTTATAAACACTGTATATCTTCCTTCAAGCTCCGGTTATTTTTTCATCCCATTTTTTGCCTATAATTTACAGTATATATTTTTCTTGCGCTCCCACCCACTCTCTCACTCTCTCACTCTCTCTCTCTCTCTCTCTCTCTCTCTCTCTCCCCCCCCCCCCCTTCCTTCTTTTACTCTCACTTTTTCTTTCTTAAACCCTGGAGGATTATGACGCGTGTTGACAGTTTGTTTTGGCTAACATTAGACGATCTTATACAACTTTGGAATGATTTGCGAGTATCAAAGATAGCCGTTTCTGGGCTAAATACTAAAAAGGCATACGGACCGGATGGTGTTTCTCCTGTTGTACTAAAAAGCTGTTCTTACGTGCTGACTCTCTGCCTAGGGCCCTAGGCAAACTCTTTCGTCTCGTCTTTCCTCTAACGTCTTTCCTTCTTACTGGAAGTTTGCTCTCATTCAACCTATTCCAATGAAGGGTGACCGCTCGCAACCCTTGAACTATCGTCCAATTGCTCTAATTTCTTGCATCACTGAAGGTTTTTTAAACTATTTTGAATTCAAAATTTCTTAAGAATTGTCTTCCCATAATCTACTTTCAGATCGCCAGTATGGATTCTTTAGGGGTCGCTCTACTGGTGATCTTCTTTCTAATCTTACTAACTCTTGGTCATCCTCCTTTCAGAACTTCGATGAGACATTTTCTTTGGAGCTAGACATATCGAAATCCTTTGATAGAGTCTGGCATAAATCTCTAATCTCTAAACAACCTTCCTTCGGTTTCTATCCCTCCATCTGTGCCTTTGTCTCTAATTTCCTCTTGGGTTATTCCATAGCTGTGATTGTGGACGCCCATTGCTCACTTCCTGAGATTATCAATTCTGGTGTTCTTCAGGGTTCTGTCCTGTCTCCAATTCTCTTTCCAACATTCATAAATGATATTCTCAACTGTAGGCTACCTCCAGTCCTATCCATTCATACGCTGTTTATTCAACTAGTTTTACAGAATGACACAACATGCAATCACTCAAAAACTCAAGTGATGAGGCCACATCACACTTATCTTCTGATCTATCAACTATTTTCGATTGGGGCAGATAATATTTTGGTACTTTCAATGCTTCACAATTTCTTAATTTATCTACCCGATAAGAACCTCCACAGGTCTATTCCCTTATACCCGATAAGAACCTCCACAGGTCTAGTCCCTTACACTTTTTGCTCTGTATAGGGGCACAGTGCGCTCAAATATTTAGTATTGTTCGTATGTGTCGGAAGGTTTACCCCATACCGCACTTCTCGAAAGGGTAGAGTCAAAAGCATTTTGTCTCATCAACTCACTTCCTCACACTGATTCCCTTCAATCTCTTTCTACACTCCGCACTTAATGTTGCATATCCCTCACTCTTCTACTGATATTACAATAATAAATGTACTTCAGAGCTCTCTCCTCCCTTACGGAGAGTGGGCGCCACCCACCTTTCAACACATTTCCACCCCTATTCTGTCCAACTCTCAAATCCAAAATTGAACAAATTTTCCCAGTCTTTCTTCTACTCAACAAGCAAGCTTTGGAACCCTCTCCCTCAATCCGTCTTTTCTTCATCCTATGACTGAAGTCTCCTCCTTCCCCTGAAATCTCCCCTCTTCCTCCATCTCCTGACGTCACCTCCCTTCCTCCCTCCCTTGAAGTCTCCCCCCTTCCTCTCTCTCCTGAATGCACCTCCCTCCCAACCTCCCATGACCGTGAAGCCTCTTACCTCCTTCCGACCAGAACCAAAAATTTGATTAAAGAGAGTTCCGTGAGTTCTAAAACCACAGTTTTAAAGGTTTGCAATGCTAACGCTCGTAGCATAGTAGCGTACGCAATACATTTTCAGATTTAGAGGAACTAGTGTTTACAGAAAATTATGACTTAATTGTCATAACAGAATCTTGGCTCAATACAGAAGACAGAAACTTTTTAGCAGAGTATTCACTTCCCGTTTATGTAATGTTTGAGAAAAGCCGAATAAATATTGGTGGTGGGGTTTAATTTTCATCGAAGAAAGTCTTAACCCAGCCCATATGTCATAACCTCAACTTGTGAACGTCGACACACCCTTTGTGCTAATAAAGAATAATAAAGGTACAAAAAAAAATACTTGCATTAATATACAGACCTTCAGCTCAATCAGTGCAAACTGACCGAGAAATTTACGAACAAATTGCAGATGTAAGTAACTCACAAGATACCGTAATTTTTGGCGACTTTAATTTACTTGTGACCAAGTGGGGCGATACTCTTACTTCACACTCTGGATATGACTTGTATGCGAACTTGCAAGAGAGTTCGCTCTATCAATTTGTTCGATCGCCGACCCGTGGTAATAACATTTTTGATCTTGTACTTGCAACAAAAGAAGAATTAATAGAGAATTTGAATGTTGGTGATGAATTCAGTAACCGCGACCATCGTATGATAACTTTTAGTTTAAAGTTTACTAGTAATAAACCAAATAGCAGCATCGAGAAAGTCCCTAATTTCAAGAAAGCAAACTTAGAGCTATGTTTAAAGAAACTGACTGGAGCTTTCTAAATAACAATAACAACATAAATATATCTTGGGAATTATTTGCAACCACTTACCTAAAAGCAGTGCAATACTGCATACCATCGAAAATACGGCGTACAGGCCATAATGATAAGCCAAAATGGTGGAATAAAGAAATTTCAGACTGCTTGCTTGCTAAAAAGATTGCTAATGATAAATTAAAATCCTCACAAAATGACGAAGAACGGGTTAAATTTGTAAAACTATGACGTAGAGCCAAAAAGTTAATTAAACAAAGTAAAATTACCCTGAAGTTACATGTTGCAAATCAAAGTAAAACAAACCCGAAAGAAATCTATACTTATATCAGAAAGAAAAAAGTAGTTACAGTACTTCAACTGTTGGACCGTTAGTCGATGAAAATGGAAAATACACCAAAGACGAAGTACAAATGAGTAATGCCCTCAATACCTTCTTTGCATCAGTTTTTACAACAGAAGACCTCAGTGATATCCCTACACCATATACGATTCAAATTGATAATTCTGATGTTCTAAGCAATATCGTCATTACAGAGAGAGAAGTATTGAAATTTTTAGATAAACTGAAGGTAAATAAAATGCATGGACCTGATACAATCTCACCTAAAGTTCTAAAGGAAGCTAAGGATGAGCTCTCCAAACCACTGACATTGCTATTCAATAAATCCTTGCAGTCTGGAACAATGCCTGATCAGTGGAAGCTAGCCAATGTAACACCGATATTAAAAAAAGGCAGCAAATCCCTATCCAGTAACTATCGTCTAATTAGCTTAACCTCAGTTGTATGTAAAATGCTAGAAACACTCATAAGGAACAGACTCGTAAATCACTTCTAGGAAAATAACATATATACTTAAACATACTCAACACGGCTTTCGTAACAAACGTTCCTGCTTAACAAACCTCTTAGACTTCTTCCACGATATCCTCAACTTCTATGATGATAGTAAAGCTGTAGATATTATATACCTTGATTTTCAAAAGGCCTTTGACAAAGTTCCCCACAAACGTTTACTGCTAAAACTAAAAGCGCATGGAATACAAGACGGTGTATTGAAATGGATAGAAAATTGGCTCAGCGACAGAAAGCAAAGAGTAATCATCGGTAGGGCATCTAAATGGACCAATGTAAGTAGTGGGATATCCCAGGGATCGGTACTAGGTACTTTAACTCACACATATCTAAGAATTTCTTCTTCAATCGAGTTGTCAACTTGTGGAATGGGCTTCCCCGAGACGTTATAGACTGCAGCACAGTTGATTCTTTTAAACTTCGCCTCGACAAATATCTTGCATCAAACCCACGACTGACTGCGTTTGTAAATTAATAACTATATTTTATTCCCCCCTCAGATTCATCAAGGTTTATTGCGTATATATATTACTAAGATGTTACTCTCTTTTTCCCAGATATACAAAAGATCACTTATAACTGTGTTATGTTACTAATTGCCTATCTGTCCCCTACTAACTTCCTAATCTTGCCACGGACATTAGTTCCAGGGCAGTAGTTCCCTTTCCAATCTTCCCTTACCCACTCTAAACCACTGTTTGGACATTTGATCCTCGGTGTTTTGAAGGACAAGCAGCCTAGAGGGGTCACTAGACTTGTTGTTGCTTGATTTCCTGTGTACTCCTTTGTACTCCTCCCCTAAAGTCTCCTCCCTCCTTTCCCTAAAGTCTCCTCCCTCCTTCTCCTGAAGTCTTCTCGCTCCCTCCCCTGAAATCTCCTTCCTCTTGCCTCTTGTCAAGTCTCCTCTTTCCCTCCCTCCCCTGAAATCTCCTTCTTCCTTACCTCCCCTGAAATCTACTCCTTCCCTCCCTCCCCTCCCCTCGAGTCTCCTCCCTCCCTCCCTCCCTTCCCTCCAGTGTCATTCCTCCCTCCCTCCCCTCAATTCTCCTGATTAAGAAGGGTAATAAATCAATGTCGGCAATTAATGTAAGCCAAAAGAATGGGCTACAGTTAATAAGATGCCAAGCTAAAACACCCACTTACCGGTGTGTGTGTGTGTGTGTGTGTGTGTGTGTGTGGGTGGTGTATGTGTGTGTGTGTGTGTGTGTGTGTGTGTGTGTGTGTGTGTGTGTGTGTGCGTGTAAAATAATAATAATACTAATAATAAATGGTTTATTAAAGAATGGCAGCCTGATGTGTGTGTGTTTATGTGTGTGGGTGGTGAGTGTGTGTACGTGTGTGTGTTCTCGATGGAGAGAGCAGCAAAACTAACAAGAGGTGCACTAGGTAGAGTGCATACCTCCGCCTACGCTGGCTGGTTATTTACCATTATTATCATAAGCTTAACTTTTCTTCTGGAACTGGGTTCCAGGATATGATCCGGATAACCCCCTAAATTGAATCACCTTTTCCTTGGCGCATATCCTACTTGCCCAACAAATTTCGTGAAAATCTCGGGATCACCTCCTAAATTGAAACGCTTCGTCTTTGGCGAATATATTATCTGCCCAGTAAATTTCGCGAAAGTCGTTTCATAACTTTGTGAGATATATTGAAATAACTTAGACAAGTTGACAGAATGAATATAAACACCATATGAGGAGGAGCTCTTTATTGACAACGTTTCGCAGATAGCAGTGACCTGAAGAGGCTATCTGCGAAACGTTGTCAATAATGTGCTCATCCTCATATGGTGTTTCTATTCACTTTCAGTGATATCCTGCTCACAGACAAACAGACAGGCAAACAAACAGAGGCAAAAACAAAACTTCCGTCCATCTTCATTATCTGAGCTTATGAGTACCAACAGGTCCGATGAATGATACTCATTCGTAAAATACATACATAATTAAAACACACACATGAAAATAGTTGTGATTAGGACAACTAGGAGATAAAGTAAATGCCATTTATGAAGACTATATAGATGTAGTCAAACACACGCCCCAAGGTAAAATAGAGAGACAGATGGATTTTACCAGGCCACAGCCACCCGCCATAACCAATTTTCTGTTGCAACTGTGGCGTACCGGGAATCTTCATAATACCTGGTGCGTAGTGTTTGATCTCTGAGAAAAAGTAGTATAGTACTAAGGGAAACGTCGCATGTCGAGCAGTCGATAAATTGGGAAGTCACATTTTGTTATCAAAAGTCGAGTAGATGAACATTGGTTTTATACTAATATTTTTGAAAGCGAAAGAGATCTAATAAAAGATACAGAGAGATCGAACTCTGGGAGGCAGGGCATGCTCAACCCCCATTCTGATAGCATCAGTTCATCGCACATTTCAAAAGTCGGGTCGCCATGTCAAAATATGGGCATGTGTTACTCTGTATCAAATGTGTCTGTTATTATATCACCTCTCTGTTTATCATAATTTAGATATGTGACAGACAATTTGTTAAAAAATAATTTTAAAAGGTATGTTTTGTATCCTGGTTTAAACAAAAACATCACAAGCGTCTTACATGCCTTCAAGAAATCTTCCTATTTATCACATACTCTACTGTACCGTATCAGTTGGGATGTAGAAAGCCAATAGCTTTGTCTTTGTTTCCGCAAAAAAGGGAAAATTAACTATATGAAAGCGGAAGTTTGCTCGTTTTTCATATAGTTTTGTTACAAACGTTTTATGTGTAACATATTTTTGAAGAACACACATACACACACACACTCACACACACACACACACACACACACACACACACACACACACACACACACACACACACATTTGGGCAAGTTTCCTAACGGTGTAGCCTCTGTTCACCTAGTAGTATAATTAGGAACCTGGAATAAGTGGACGAAGTTGTGACGTCCTATCTGGGGTTGGTGATCGGTTACAAGGTGAGATGGGTATCGTACTGGTCAACCTAAGCCTTCGGGTGAGACTGGTACCGTAGTGAGAATGGTACCGTACAGATTAACCCTAAGCCTTCGTTACCAGATGTCGCCAATTGGCTAAAATACAGACTACACACACATCCACAGCCATTCCAATGATACATAAACACTTAACTTGCATTTCACGCAATACATTCCCAGTTAAGGAGGCTCGATAATAATGAGCTTAGCTCGCATTGCATGGATTCCCCTTGACGAACAAGTAACTGAGTAACACCTACAGTATAATATGTCATTCACTTATGTCTGTCAGTGCAATCTCAGCAAACTCTGATGCCATAGTTTCTAGCCCTCTCATAAGAATTCGTGGACCCCGTATGTTTATCATTATGCAATTATATATAACTGGATTGATTTTTGGATATAACTTGCTTTTCAATAATATATATATATATATATATATATATATATATATATATATATATATATATATATATATATATATATATATATATATATATATTGTCTTGTAGTTGATGTGTAGAACATTATAATTATTCATATATTCGTTTCCAGATATACATTTCCATAATTAGAAGTAGCTGAACTCTACGAATATTTATGGGTCGGCTAGAAACTATAGCATCCGAGTGTACAAAGACTGAACACTATCTAGTACGACGTCTTGGGGGTTATTACGTTGCTTTGTTTAATTATTCTTGACAGTTTTGATCGACATTTTGGTTGCCATTTTCAAGCAAAGTAATATTTAGTTTGTCCCCTTGACTAAAGAGTGACGTTCCCCAAATCCCATTTAGCTAAATCTGTAAATTATTCGATACCAAAAAAAAATCCCCTCTGGATTGCAGGCTCGTAATCACTCTCCTACAAAAATCAACACATAAATGGTCTGAAGTGTCTTATAATTGTCGAACTGATGATTTGAAATGTCTCAACATTTTCCAACTTAAGGAGTGAAACTAGGAGGATGCAAACAAAAATCGAGATTAAAAGACACTGCACCCCATTGCTAAATCCGCTTCCTATAAGTTAGGTGTGCTGAACCGTCTCCGTGGATTCATTCACCCTTGCACAGGTTTTTGCTCTTTATGGGGTCACAGTGCGCCCTTATATCGAGCATTGTTCGCTTGTGTGGGTTGGTTCCACCCATACCACACTTCTTGAAAGTGTAGAGTCAACAGCATTTCGCCTCATTAACTCCTTTTCTCTTACTAGTTCCCTACAATCTCTTTCTACACGCCGCAATGTGGCATTTCTTTCACTCTTCTATCGCTATTACAACAATAAGTGTTCTTCAGAGCTCTCTCTGTGCAAACCCCCTCCCTTGCGGCGAGTGCGAGGCACCCGCCTTCAACACAGTCCCCCTCCTATTCTGTCCAGCTCTCCAACCCAAGAATTAGCAAATGTACTCAGCCTTACTTCTACTCAACAATTGAACGTTGGAATTATCTGCCTCAAATAATGTTTCCTTCATCCTATGACTTAGACTGCTTTAAACTTTGTGTGTCCAGGCATATTGTGGCCCTCGAATTTGGCTCTCTGTCACTCTTTTGGCTTTTGGGGGAGACACTCGTTACAGGCAGCCTGCCTTTTGTTTCCTTTATCTGCATGGACAAAAAAAAAAGTGTCGACGTTCTCTGGGCAAGAGATAGCCAGACTTCAATTTAGTGGGAACCGTCCTTTGGCAGTGAAATTTTGTTTACCGAAAAAATATACATATTTATCTTGAGGAGGTCTGGGGGAAATTTCTTCCTCATTTTGTGTTATTCTATTATGTTTAAGGGAGTCTGGAGAGGCTTTTTTTTTAAGGCAAAGAGTTGTCATAAACGGTAGAATATGGAAATGGACCAATATAACTAGTAGGGTACCCCAAGGATCGGTACTAGGGCCAGTTATCTTCCCAGTTTACATTAACGACATAGACAAGGTTCTCAATTGTACAATCTTTAAGTTTACAGACGATACAAACATTGCAAACACCGTACTCTCAAATGAACATGTAGAAGATGTGCAAAATAGCCTTAAGGGGAGGTGTTTAGTTTCCTCCCTAAACTTCCATCAAGCTTAAAATTACACTCCCTAGACCCCCTTTCAAGAAAAATTTGTACATTTTTCGGTAGAAAAATTTCCAGGCCGAAGGCCGGTTCCTCTTAAATTACAGGCTCGCTATCGCTCGCCAGGAAAAAATCGGCTCCTGAATGGCAGGAAAGGTCTTAAAATTGACAGAAATGGGGCGAATGTTCTTGAAATCGCCAAACTAATGGGGCGACCGTCTTAAAATCTCAAAAGCAATGGAGCTAAACATGAGGGAGAAAGGGGTCCAGAACAAAATCCCTGAAGTCGATACCTGCCCTTAATAAACTGTCACGTTGGAATCAAATTTGGAAAATGAGTTTTAATGCAGATAAATCTAAAGTACTCTACATGGGAAACCATAATGAGAAAGCAACTATTCAATGAATGGCACTCAGCTTAAGAGTGTAATTAGAGAAACAGATCTGGGAGTAACAATATCAAGTAACCTAAAACCCTGTCAACAATGTACAGAAGGCAAACAAAACAATTGGCTTTATAAGCAGGTCATTTGAGCATTAATCCAAGGATGTATCCCTCACTCCTCACAATTCCTTAGTCTATCCTCATCTGGAATATTGCGGAAAATCCTGGTGCCCCTACTACCAAAAAAATATTGACAAACTGGAACGAGTTCAATGTAAAGTTGCCATAATAATACCAAGTCTAAAAAGCAAACCATACGAGGAGCGTCTTCGAGAAATATATCTATATATTTTAACCCAGCGCAGATTAAGAGGCAACCTAATTCAAGTATTCAATACCATCGAAGGCATCAACAACATGAACAATAATAAGTACCGTACTCTACAATTAACCAATCAAATGACACGCCGGGAAATGGTTGCAACATCATTGGTACGGTAAATATTTGAACTCACGGGTCTAAGAATTTCTTCTTCAATTGAGTTTGTTAAATTGTAGAATATGGGTTTCCTCGAGATGTTATACTGTACATCGCATATACACTTTGCCTCAGATCCGCGACTGACTGAATTAGTAAGTGAATACATTTAAATTTTCCTTTTTCCTCAGATACATCGAGGATAACTACATGTACAGATATATAACTAAGATGTTACTCACCTTTCCCCAAATACATGAAGGATCACTTATAGTCCATGAGCCAGGCCAGATATCGGTACCACCTGGGGTGACTAAACACGAATGGTACTAAAATGTTTATAGAGTGACTGTAAGTACATTAAGATATGATAGCCTTCTCGCACTGGTAGCTTAGTCTAATTTTTTTGATGCAATAGGGGCGCTACCCAAAAATAAAGATTTTTAGCGTGACGCTCGGCGTTTTCCTCATTTTCTTTAAAATCCATCACACAATCATCGCGAAACTTTGAACACCTATGTAGAATTATATTCTCTACCATAGTTGTTCCTAGGTATTTTTCAAATTTCCTCATATTTCGGAATATACTCTATATTTTGGGTATTTTCCTCTAAATCTAGAATAAATCCTTAAATATGGGGAACATTGAAAAATATATTCTAACAGCTCTTGTAGCTTATTTGATTCTCTACAAGAATTATTCCGATGTGTATTTCAAGTTTCTCCATATTTAGGGGTTTATTTCATATTTGGGGATTTTTTGTTATATTTTGGGGATAATTTATTATTGGAAGGAGCAAACATATGTAGAGTGGTTTCCATGTAATGTGTTTGTTTGTTCATGGTTTAATGGTGATATTTTTTGCAGGTGTGTGTCGACTGTTTGACGGCAGGATGGAACCATCTGCGAGGAAGAGAGCACGGATCGACTGTATCATCCACTGCTCTGATGATGACAGCGATGCTCTGGTGTCACCACAGGATTTGGACTCCTGGAACACATTGCTCAGGGCTGCAGAAATCAGGCAGCATGATCCAGTCCTGGAAGCAGCCAAGGGCCTTGAAGAAGGAGGAATACCACACATACATTATCACCGTAAATGTCGTAGTCTCTTTACAATGAAGAAGTCACTGGATTCTATCCTTGCCAAGGGTGTCAAGATAGAATCAGCAAGCGTCGACCCCAGGAGGAGGGCATCAAGGGATGCCCCTAGTACTAGCAGGGTGTATGCCAAAGTATGTATCTTCTGCGAGAAGTCAAGCAAGTACATAAAAACAACAAAGACAAGGGAGCCACTCATACAGTGTGTTGAGCTACGAGCAGATGAGAAGATTCGCAGAGCAGCAATAAGGAAACTCAACCAGAGAATCCTTGGTTTAGTTAGCAGAGACCTTGTTGCTGCAGAGGGTCACTACCACAAGTCGTGCTACAAACTCTTCACAAAAGATGATTTCCCAGCGGCCGCCAGGTCGGGTGCAGGTGAAAATCAGGAAGAAAGCGAGGAAGCACGCTACGAAGAGGTTGAGACAGAAGCCCTCGAGGAACTCTGCTTGTATATAAGGACCAAATTATTCCCCAACCCAGAGGTACTGCCTATGACAAACCTCACATCTAGGCTTGAGAGATCCATGATGTCCCGTGGTATTATCCAACTGAAACCAGCGACAAAGAAACATGTTCGCCGAAAGATTGAAACCGAGTTTGGAGAATCACTACGCTTTGTCCCAGATGAGAAAGGAAAGCTTCTAATCTATCCACGCAGCCTCTCAATGGACGACCTTGCCCGGCAAGCACACAAAATGGCAAAAGACCTGCAAGAAGCAAGAGCAGCTAACTCTGAAGATGTCTTAACCAAAGCAGGAATGCAGCTGAGGAATGAGATCAATAAACAAGATGTGAGTCAGCCATGGCCTCCCGATACAGATCAGAATGTCATTCCTGCAGCAGTCACTCAATTCCTGCACACCCTGCTGACAGGAGAGTGTGAGTGTGAAACTCCCTCTGAAAGAGCTCAACGTCTTGCCACTTCCTTTGGCAGTGACTTGGTCTTTGCTGTTACCAGTGGCAAGACAAAACCACCCAAGCACGTACTGCTGACCAATGCTGTAAAGTCTTTGACAGGAAACACAGAACTGATCCGAACTCTGAATCGTCTTGGTCACTGTGTGTCTTACTCAATGTTTGAGGAGATCGATACAGCCCTTTGTATCCAGAAGCTGGAATGCTCAAAGGATGACATTCCACTGCCAGCAAACATCTACCCTGGTGTGTTCACAACCCTGGCCTGGGATAACATTGACCGACTTGAAGAGACCCTAAGTGGAGCAGGTACTTCTCATAGAGTCAATGGCATTGCTGTCCAGTCCAAGGTTGCAGGCTCTGTGCCAGAGAAAGTCCTGCCAGAGATTACCAAGTCCAAGATAAGAAGCATCACTCAGACATCATCAATGCTGCCAATATACAATGTTGGGCGGCGGGCAGGGCCACCTAGGATTGAGACTGCGTATGTCGACACTACCAAGGAAGTCCAGGATTCAAAGACAAAGAACCATATCTGGCTTCTTACTCGAATGTCAGACCATGAGGACCAGTCCATCAGCAGTTGGACTGGGTTCAACATCAAAATGCGCAGAGACATTGCAGTGGTTCAGGACACTGTAAGCTACCTGCCCACTATCAATGCTCCCGCAACAGAAATGTCCACCGTTAATGAAATCTTGGAACAAACGCATGCTATCATGCAGTCCTTACAGCTTAACAAGATTGTGTGCGTGTTTGATCAAGCACTCTATGCCAAAGCTGCCGAAGTTATCTGGAAACAAGAGAAGTTCAAGAACATTATCATCAGGATGGGCGTCTTCCACACAATCTGTAATCTCATCTCCACCATAGGAAAGAGGTTTCAAGATGCAGGTCTTAGAGATCTGTGTGTGGAATCAGGTATCATCGCAGAAGGATCAGTGTCAGGAGTGATGAACGGCAAGAGGTACAACAGAGCAGTGAGACTACACAAGCTCGTGTATGAAGCACTGATGAGGCTTGCATGGAAAGGCTTCCTTTCATGGCTAGAAGAAAACCATTCAAGGGACATACACCATCTAGATGAAACACTGAAGGACATCAACAGCTTTCACAGCAATGTGTCTCAGGGACTCTTTCAAGAGCTGATGGAGAGTGAATCATGCACACATATCATGAAGCTTTTCCAAGTTTATCTTGAGACCCTCAGAGATGAACACAACCTCTCAGCATTCTGGATGTCATACCTGGACATGGTTGAGATCATGCTGGACTTAATTCGAGCCTCCAGAGAAGGCAACTGGATGCTCCACCTAGGAGCAATCCGACAGATGATACCGTGGTGTTTTGCCTATGACAAAGTGAACTATGCCCGGTTCCTAACCTACTGCTATGCCTTGATGTCTCGACTGCCCATTGAACACCCAGAGGTCCATGAACACTTCATGCAAGGTGGCTTTTCGGTCCAGATCGGTAGCAAGAATCCCTTTGGACGGATCCCTGTGGACCAGACAATCGAAGAGACGATCAACAAAGACACCCAGACACCAGGGGGCACAAAAGGCTTCAGCCTGAAAGGCGGAGCTGTCGCCAGGTACTACCTGACATCGGAGTATCGCAGCAGGTACTTAAGGCAGCTCAGGACTATGGTAGTAGGCCAAAAGTATACTGACTTCAGCCACCCAGACCTACAGATGCCCAGGATTAGAAGAGATGAGGCCGATGTCCAATCTTTAGTTCAACTGATGGAGACCAGCTGGTTGAACCCCTTCAACGCAGAGCAAGAAGATCTTGTCAGTTTGTCAACTGCGACTATGGCACCACCAGAAGTTGTCAAAGACCTTCTAGGGGCCTACAGAATAGGAGAGGATGCATATCAAGCCTTCAAGGAAGAGCGCCTGGAGATCGATACGCCAACTATACAGTTTCATGACACGATGACGAAGACGAAACTGAGAACGTTCACTAACATCAGAATGAAGCCACGCTCACAAGACCATGCCAAGGAGGTTATCTTAAAGGCTGACAGGAACCTATTTGGCCAGATGATCCTTGTTGCCGAGAACAGAAAGCTCAAAATGAGTGATGTCTTGGCTCATCCCCTGGGGCCTTTGCCTTGGGCACTTGCCAGCGGTGATGGGTCTCTCCGCAAGACCAACAAGGCTGCCCTCGCAAAGGAGTTAGAGAGGAATGTTTCTCCTGCAGAAGTGATACCCGAGCCCTCTGCTACCATAATTGATGGGATGAGCCTGGTCCACAAACTGAAGGGAAACGACAAAACTTTTTCACAGCTTGCAGGTACAGCACTGAGTCACGCTGTTCATGAAGGTGCTAAGAGCAGGCGCATTGATGTTGTGTTTGATATCTACAAGGAGACATCCATCAAGGATGCAGAACGAGCCAAAAGAAGTGCAGGCACAGGAATTCATTTCAAGAACATTCAACCTGGGCACAACATCCAGCAGTGGAGAAAGTTACTCGGTAGTTCCTCCAACAAGGCAAGTCTTATCAAGTTCTTGGTAGAAGAATGGAAGGCACCACAGCACAGGGAGAAGCTCAAGGACAAGGAGCTGTATGTCACATGTGAGCAGCGCTGCTTCAAGATCACCAAAGAGCAGTGGGAAGAGGCTCCTGAGCTTAAGTCAACTCAAGAAGAAGCAGACACACGCCTTCTTCTCCATGCACTTCATGCAGCAGAATCTGGGAACAAGTCTGTCATCATCACTGCAGAAGATACAGACGTCATGGTGTTGTGTCTTGGCATGTGCCACAAGATCCCATCCCATCTGTTCCAGAAGTGCGGGACGAAGAACCGGACAAGATTCCTGGATATCACCACACTGAGCCGCACACTGGGAGGCAGCGTGTGTGATTCATTGATTGGTATGCATGCCTTTACAGGCTGTGATACCGTCAGTGCATTCGCTGGCCGAGGGAAGATGACGACACTCAAGCAGGTGAAGATGGACAAGACATACCAGCATGCTTTTCACGAACTTGGACGCTCATGGGAAGTGTCTCCTGAACTCTTTGAGAAGCTACAGGAAATCACCTGCCACATGTACCTACCATCTACCCACACAACTAAGGTAAACAAGCTTCGGTATGAGCTGTTCTGTGCAAGACGTGGAGAGGTAGAGTCAAGTCAACTCCCTCCTTGTGAGGACTGCCTCTTCATGCATGCACTGCGTGCAAACTACCAGGCTGCGATCTGGAGGAGAAGTCTTCAGAGCCAGCCATTTGTTGCGAACCCAACAGACTGCGGTTGGATGACAGATGAGGACGGTAAGCTTGCCGTCAACTGGATGCGAGGCTCACCAGCACCAGATGCTGTTATGCAGCTACTGTCTTGCAAGTGTGTGCGGTCATGCGAACTCCCTAAGTGTACTTGCCTCAGCAATGGTCTAAAATGCACGGACATGTGCAGGTTACAGACATGTCAGAACAAGGCTATTGAAGAAGAGCCGGTGGCACAACAGTCAGATTCCGAGTCTGACGTAGATGATATTTAGGAGTAGTAATTTGCCATAATAGTATGTACAAGCCCATGGCATGCTTAGTGTGTATTTACAGGACTTGTATTAAATGTGACAATTACTATATGCATTTTGTTGACATTTAGGCATTCCTGTCCCCAAATTTGACATTTTAAAAAAATTCGGAATTTTCGGTAGGGTATGTCTATTCAAGAAGTGATAACGACCATTAAGCTACCAATGTGCAAGGGCTATCATATCAAAACATAAACTAGAGACATGTAGCAAGCTAAAAACACCTAAGAGAATTAGTCACCCCGGGTGGTACCGATATCCCAAAATTCGGGTCTTGGCTCATGGACTATTATGGCTGTGTTATGTTATTAACTCAAATTGTCCCCTACTAACATATCCTAACCTTGCTATGGACATTAGTCCTAGGGCAGCACTTCCCTTTCTAATTGTCCCTTACCCACGATAAACCACTGTGAACACTCTGAGCACCAGTGATTTAGAGGGCAAGCAACCTCGAGGTGTCACTAGACCTGTTATTGCTTACTGTCTCTGTACTCCTTTGTATTTGTTTAAGTCTCTCTCTCTCTCTCTCTCTCTCTCTCTCTCTCTCTCTCTCTCTCTCTCTCTCTCTCTCTCTCTCTCTCTCTCTCCACACACATATAGATAAAGGTCATGATCCTTCTCTTCTCTTTCTCTATTCAGTTTCATTGCAGACACACATGAATGCAGACAGACAGACAGATATAGACATATCAAAACACACACACACACACACATCGACCATCCACCCCAAGTCCTTTAAAAATCCCTCTCTAAACATGCTCACTCTCGTATTCCCAGACCTCATACAAACACATGCACAGACATACATACACATGCACACACGCAAGTACATGCACACACACACACACGCACACCTACCATCCACCAACGGTCCTTTAAAAATCCTTTTCTAAACATACTCACTCTCGCATTCCCAGCCCTCCCTCTCCCACAACACACACACACACACACACACACACACACACATACACACACACATATACACGCACACACACATACACGCACACAAACATTCAACCCAACCTAACTTACCCTAAACCAGCCTACTTAATCTAACCGAAGTTACTGTTTTAAGTATGAATAAATGTGTATACACTTAAACCGTCAAATTCTATCTACTTTTTTTCAGATAAGCCTCCAAATATCGTGAAATGTGTAGCCACGAACCCACCAATGCTTGTCCACACACATACACACACGCACACAGATATACACAAATATATACGCACATACAAACACACACGCACCCACTCACCTCATGTCCTCTACAAATCCTTCTCTAAACACGCTCACTCTGCCACTACCCCGCCCTCCTTTTCGTACACACACACACACACACACACACACACACACACATACACATACACACATGTCTCTACTTATTTTATATCCTTCTTTTGTTCTCTACCGAGGATTACCTCCCATTGTAGTAGGCTTTACCTAACCCTACCTGTCCGGACCCGTAGGCCGTTTCGCCTTTACCCTTTTCAAACTCCTCATTTGATCTCTTCCGACGTTTGACATTCCATTCTAATTGGCTTTACCTGACCTACAGTCCGTTGCCATATTAACCCTTTTCCAATTCCCTCATTTAATCTCTCCCAAGGGTTTAACTCCCATTATTAGCCTCACCTGACCCTACGAGAACAGTTTTTGTATGTACAGTATGTGTGTTTGTTTGAATACGTGAGCGTTTATGTATACGGGCATGTGCACACTTACTGCATGTTCTTATGTTCTTATATATGTAATTATGTATGTATATATATGCGTATGTATGTGTGTACGTATGTGTATATATGTATGTTCTGTATATATATAAGTAAAATAAATGTGTACTGTATATGCACTGTAAATCACTTACTCTCATGGTTAATTTATGATCATTTGTATTTTGCACTAGCATAATATTATTATTGTATTAATTTTTTTTTTTTAATGTAAAGTATATTATACTCACACATTGTAAACTGAGCTTACCATTTTCATATCTGTACATCTCATGTCCATCCACTAAATTGTAAAATGTGTATTTTCAGCTCATGAGGCTGCCATTCTTTAATAAACCGTTTATTATTATTATTATTACAGGTCCTCTACAAATCTTTCTAAACATGTTCACTCTCGCAACCCCCCCCCCCACCCCTCCCACTTCCCCCCAACACACACACACTCGCTCCCACTCTCTCTCTCTCTCTCTCTCACACACACACACACACACACACACAGCCAAAAGGAGGCTTCACACAAAAAACAATAGTACCGTTTATATACACCCACAGTTGTAGATAATGTATATAATAGTGAACAATACGTACAGTGACGCTCAAGAACCGTGTTAACCCTATCTGGTACAAAGCGGGTTATTTTTGGCTCTCCCTGTTTCACTCCTTTAGTTTGGTGATTATAATACGCTTCACCTCATTGGTTTGGTGATTATAATACGCTTCACCTCATTGGTTTGGTGATTATAATACGCTTCACCTCATTGGTTTGGCGATAATAATACGCTTCACCTCATTGGTTTGGTGATTATAATACGCTTCACCTCATTGGTTTGGTGATTATAATACGCTTCACCTCATTGGTTTGGTGATTATAATACGCTTCACCTCATTGGTTTGGCGATAATAATACGCTTCACCTCATTGGTTTGGTGATTATAATATGCTTCACCTCATTGGTTTGGTGATTATAATACGCTTCACCTCATTGGTTTGGCGATAATAATACGCTTCACCTCATTGGTTTGGTGATTATAATACGCTTCACCTCATTGGTTTGGTGATTATAATACGCTTCACCTCATTGGTTTGGCGATAATAATACGCTTCACCTCATTGGTTTGGTGATTATAATACGCTTCACCTCATTGGTTTGGTGATTATAATACGCTTCACCTCATTGGTTTGGCGATAATAATACGCTTCACCTCATTGGTTTGGTGATTATAATACGCTTCACCTCATTGGTTTGGCGATAATAATAATACGCTTCACCTCATTGGTTTGGTGATTATAATACGCTTCACCTCATTGGTTTGGTGATTATAATACGCTTCACCTCATTGGTTTGGCGATAATAATATGCTTCACCTCATTGGTTTGGTGATTATAATACGCTTCACCTCATTGGTTTGGTGATTATAATACGCTTCACCTCATTGGTTTGGTGATTATAATACGCTTCACCTCATTGGTTTGGCAATAATAATACGCTTCACCTCATTGGTTTGGTGATTATAATACGCTTCACCTCATTGGTTTGGTGATTATAATTCGCTTCACCTCATTGGTTTGGTGATTATAATACGCTTCACCTCATGGGTTTGGCGATAATAATACGCTTCACCTCATTGGTTTGGTGATTATAATACGCTTCACCTCATTGGTTTGGCAATAATAATACGCTTCACCTCATTGGTTTGGTGATTATAATACGCTTCACCTCATTGGTTTGGTGATTATAATACGCTTCACCTCATTGGTTTGCCGATAATAATATGCTTCACCTCGTTGGTTTGGTGATTATAATACGCTTCACCTCATTGGCTTGGCGATAATAATACGCTTCACCTCATTGGTTTGGTGATTATAATACACTTCACCTCATTGGTTTGGTGATTATAATACGCTTCACCTCATTGGTTTGGCGATAATAATACGCTTCACCTCATTGGTTTGGTGATTATAATACGCTTCACCTCATTGGTTTGGTGATTATAATACGCTTCACCTCATTGGTTTGGCGATAATAATACGCTTCACCTCATTGGTTTGGTGATTATAATACGCTTCACCTCATTGGTTTGGTGATTATAATACGCTTCACCTCATTGGTTTGGCGATAATAATACGCTTCACCTCATTGGTTTGGTGATTATAATGCGCTTCACCTCATTGGTTTGGCGATAATGATACGCTTCACCTCATTGGTTTGGTGATTATAATACGCTTCACCTCATTGGTTTGGCGATAATAAGACGCTTCACCACAAGCTGGTGTACATTTGTTGTTTGTGTGGGGGGAGGGGAGGGGCATGGAGGGGGTTCACATAGACTTGATTTTAGCTGCCCTTTAACTCGGATACTATGACTCCGATACATCCACCGCTAAAATGCTTGTGTGACACCGACTTAACGGGGTACTACTCGCTTTTTTAGTCTAATAATTCATTAATTTATTCATTTATTCTTTAGTGTCCTCGCTAGACCTCCATCAAGCTTAAACAAACACCCCCTAGACCCCCCTTCAAGATAAATTTGCAAATTTTTCGATAGAAAAATGTTCCAGCCGAAGGCCGATTCCTCTAAATATTACAGGCTCGCTATCGCTCGCCAGGAAAAATTCCACACCTAAATGGCACGAAAGGTCTTGAAGTTGACAATGAAATGAGGCGAAAGGTATTAAAATCGCCAAACTAATGGAAGGAACGTCTTAGAATCTCAAAACTAATATGACTGTCTTCGTAGCGTAATGGATAAATGCACTGAATTTCGGTGTGAGCATCCTAGGTTCGAATCCCTGGACTGCCACATGTATTTGTTGATTTCATTAATTGAGTTTAGGAGTAAAGTAGGTTGGTGGAGGGAACATAATAATGCTAAACACGAGGGAGAAGGAGGTAAATAAAAAGCGAGTAGTACCCCCTTAAGGAAGCACTGTTCAGCATATACTTAGGTAGCAAGATACTGGAGTTCTCGAAAAGGGGCTCCAGTCCTGACTCTATTCTTGAAGTTCAGTGTACTGGCTTAACCCCTTCTGTACCGGCGACGTCTTTTTAATTTTATTTTACCTATAATTAGACTGGTCCAATTTAAGAAGGCTCTGTGGTAGCAAAAGAGGTTAAGTAAGATAGTTCGTAGCCTGTTAATTGCTGGAGGCCCCTTTTAAACTGTTAATTGATGGAGGCCCCATTTAAACTGTTAATTGATGGAGGCCCCATTTAAACTGTTAATTGATGGAGGCCCCATTTAAACTGTTAATTGCTGGAGGCCCCTTTTAAACTGTTAATTGCTGGAGGCCCCTTTTAAACTGTTAATTGCTGGAGGCCCCTTTTAAACTGCACAAATACTTCTAAGTATTAGTAGAAAATTGAAAAGACGTCGCCGGTACAGAAGGGGTTATTAATCCAGAAGGGTCGATAGCCTCTGAAATTCTATTATAACTAACTAACTCGGGTAGAATGCTACAATGTATACTGTATTCTATTATATCTAACTAACTCGGGTAGAATGCTACAATGTATACTGTATTCTATTATATCTAACTAACTCGGGTAGAATGCTACAATGTATACTGTATTTTATTATAGCTAACTAACTCGGGTAGAATGCTACAATGTATACTGTATTTTTTCAAGTGTTCAAGAAAAATACCTTTATGAAGGTATATTTTCATTAATAAATCCATCTAATGTAAAGATAACAAGGTAAATCACAATCTAAACCCCAATGTTTCTATATTCCTTGCTCATACCGGTCGTTTTTGCCAGTGTGATATATATATATATTGGATACTCAAAAGCAAATATTATATATTCCGAATAGAATCAAAGCAACAGAACGAACAATGCAATTTTAATTATAACTATGATAAGCACCCGTCGGAGGTACTGTATAGTCAAATTAAATAGTTCGCTGGCAACATTATTCATAAACTGTGAAATTATGAGTTACTATACGCTTTTCGGTGCGTTTCTACCAAGTATAGTTTGATTATGTCTGTTATACGTCGTACAAGCGTCGAATTGATGTCCCTTTGTCTAGATTTCACATAAACAATTTTCGGCGACCTATTGATTTTGTGTGTACTAAGATTCCTGCTGACTCATGGACTCCGTGCATGTTAAGGGAGCCAACCTCGTTTTTTTCTCTCTTGCTCACTCTCTCTCTGGGTTGTATCCATTCGGCCCCATTCAGCCTTCTGTTTTAAGACGTTTACCCCCATCCAAGTGTTAATGTTTTCCTGGCGAGCGGTAGCGAGCCAGCGTATATATTTATATATTTTTTTACAGCAAGCTAAATTTGTAAATTTTTCGATAGAAAATGTCTCCGGCGAAGCCGGATTTCTCCATACAATGCTGACTCGCTATCGCTCGCCAGGAAGAAATCGACACTTGAATCGGAATAAACGTCCAGGGAATGAGAGAAAAGGAGAGAAAGAGAAAAAAAGCAGGTGACCCCCTTTAACTATATAGCCCACTAAAGAGAGAGTGGCCATATTATTATTGACTATATGGCCCACTAGAGACCCTGTAGTAAGAGAGAGTGGCCATATTATTATTGACTATATGGCCCACTAGAGACCCTGTAGTAAGAGAGAGTGGCCATATTATTATTGACTATATGGCCCACTAGAGACCCTGTAGTAAGAGAGAGTGGCCATATTATTATTGACTATATGGCCCACTAGAGACCCTGTAGTAAGAGAGAGTGGCCATATTATTATTGACTATATGGCCCACTAGAGACCCTGTAGTAAGAGAGAGTGGCCATATTATTATTGACTATATGGCCCACTAGAGACCCTGTAGTAAGAGAGAGTGGCCATATTATTATTGACTATATGGCCCACTAGAGACCCTGTAGTAAGAGAGAGTGGCCATATTATTATTGACTATATGGCCCACTAGAGACCCTGTAGTAAGAGAGAGTGGCCATATTATTATTGACTATATGGCCCACTAGAGACCCTGTAGTAAGAGAGAGTGGCCATATTATTATTGACTATATGGCCCACTAGAGACCCTGTAGTAAGAGAGAGTGGCCATATTATTATTGACTATATGGCCCACTAGAGACCCTGTAGTAAGAGAGAGTGGCCATATTATTGACTATATGGCCCACTAGAGACCCTGTAGTAAGAGAGAGTGGCCATATTATTATTGACTATATGGCCCACTAGAGACCCTGTAGTAAGAGAGAGTGGCCATATTATTGACTATATGGCCCACTAGAGACCCTGTAGTAAGAGAGAGTGGCCATATTATTATTGACTATATGGCCCACTAGAGACCCTGTAGTAAGAGAGAGTGGCCATATTATTATTGACTATATGGCCCACTAGAGACCCTGTAGTAAGAGAGAGTGGCCATATTATTATTGACTATATGGCCCACTAGAGACCCTGTAGTAAGAGAGAGTGGCCATATTATTATTGACTATATGGCCCACTAGAGACCCTGTAGTAAGAGAGAGTGGCCATATTATTATTGACTATATGGCCCACTAGAGACCCTGTAGTAAGAGAGAGTGGCCATATTATTATTGACTATATGGCCCACTAGAGACCCTGTAGTAAGAGAGAGTGGCCATATTATTATTGACTATATGGCCCACTAGAGACCCTGTAGTAAGAGAGAGTGGCCATATTATTATTGACTATATGGCCCACTAGAGACCCTGTAGTAAGAGAGAGTGGCCATATATTATTGACTATGGCCCACTAGAGACCCTGTAGTAAGAGAGAGTGGCCATATTATTATTGACTATATGGCCCACTAGAGACCCTGTAGTAAGAGAGAGTGGCCATATTATTATTGACTATATGGCCCACTAGAGACCCTGTAGTAAGAGAGAGTGGCCATATTATTATTGACTATATGGCCCACTAGAGACCCTGTAGTAAGAGAGAGTGGCCATATTATTATTGACTATATGGCCCACTAGAGACCCTGTAGTAAGAGAGAGTGGCCATATTATTATTGACTATATGGCCCACTAGAGACCCTGTAGTAAGAGAGAGTGGCCATATTATTATTGACTATATGGCCCACTAGAGACCCTGTAGTAAGAGAGAGTGGCCATATTATTATTGACTATATGGCCCACTAGAGACCCTGTAGTAAGAGAGAGTGGCCATATTATTATTGACTATATGGCCCACTAGAGACCCTGTAGTAAGAGAGAGTGGCCATATTATTATTGACTATATGGCCCACTAGAGACCCTGTAGTAAGAGAGAGTGGCCATATTATTATTGACTATATGGCCCACTAGAGACCCTGTAGTAAGAGAGAGTGGCCATATTATTATTGACTATATGGCCCACTAGAGACCCTGTAGTAAGAGAGAGTGGCCATATTATTATTGACTATATGGCCCACTAGAGACCCTGTAGTAAGAGAGAGTGGCCATATTATTATTGACTATATGGCCCACTAGAGACCCTGTAGTAAGAGAGAGTGGCCATATTATTATTGACTATATGGCCCACTAGAGACCCTGTAGTAAGAGAGAGTGGCCATATTATTATTGACTATATGGCCCACTAGAGACCCTGTAGTAAGAGAGAGTGGCCATATTATTATTGACTATATGGCCCACTAGAGACCCTGTAGTAAGAGAGAGTGGCCATATTATTATTGACTATATGGCCCACTAGAGACCCTGTAGTAAGAGAGAGTGGCCATATTATTATTGACTATATGGCCCACTAGAGACCCTGTAGTAAGAGAGAGTGGCCATTATTATTGACTATATGGCCCACTAGAGACCCTGTAGTAAGAGAGAGTGGCCATATTATTATTGACTATATGGCCCACTAGAGACCCTGTAGTAAGAGAGAGTGGCCATATTATTATTGACTATATGGCCCACTAGAGACCCTGTAGTAAGAGAGTGGCCATATTATTATTGACTATATGGCCCACTAGAGACCCTGTAGTAAGAGAGAGTGGCCATATTATTATTGACTATATGGCCCACTAGAGACCCTGTAGTAAGAGAGAGTGGCCATATTATTATTGACTATATGGCCCACTAGAGACCCTGTAGTAAGAGAGAGTGGCCATATTATTATTGACTATATGGCCCACTAGAGACCCTGTAGTAAGAGAGAGTGGCCATATTATTATTGACTATATGGCCCACTAGAGACCCTGTAGTAAGAGAGTGGCCATATTATTGACTATATGGCCCACTAGAGACCCTGTAGTAAGAGAGAGTGGCCATATTATTATGACTATGCCCCACTAGAGACCCTGTAGTAAGAGAGAGTGGCCATATTATTATTGACTATATGGCCCACTAGAGACCCTGTAGTAAGAGAGAGTGGCCATATTATTATTGACTATATGGCCCACTAGAGACCCTGTAGTAAGAGAGAGTGGCCATATTATTATTGACTATATGGCCCACTAGAGACCCTGTAGTAAGAGAGAGTGGCCATATTATTATTGACTATATGGCCCACTAGAGACCCTGTAGTAAGAGAGAGTGGCCATATTATTATTGACTATATGGCCCACTAGAGACCCTGTAGTAAGAGAGAGTGGCCATATTATTATTGACTATATGGCCCACTAGAGACCCTGTAGTAAGAGAGAGTGGCCATATTATTATTAGCTATATGGCCCATTAGAGACCCTGTAGTAAGAGAGAGTGGCCATATTATTATTGACTATATGGCCCACTAGAGTCCCTGTAGTAAGAGAGAGTGGCCATATTATTATTGACTATATGGCCCACTAGAGACCCTGTAGTAAGAGAGAGTGGCCATATTATTATTGACTATATGGCCCACTAGAGACCCTGTAGTAAGAGAGAGTGGCCATATTATTATTGACTATATGGCCCACTAGAGACCCTGTAGTAAGAGAGAGTGGCCATATTATTATTGACTATATGGCCCACTAGAGACCCTGTAGTAAGAGAGAGTGGCCATATTATTATTGACTATATGGCCCACTAGAGACCCTGTAGTAAGAGAGAGTGGCCATATTATTATTGACTATATGGCCCACTAGAGACCCTGTAGTAAGAGAGAGTGGCCATATTATTATTGACTATATGGCCCACTAGAGACCCTGTAGTAAGAGAGAGTGGCCATATTATTATTGACTATATGGCCCACTAGAGACCCTGTAGTAAGAGAGAGTGGCCATATTATTATTGACTATATGGCCCACTAGAGACCCTGTAGTAAGAGAGAGTGGCCATATTATTATTGACTATATGGCCCACTAGAGACCCTGTAGTAAGAGAGAGTGGCCATATTATTATTGACTATATGGCCCACTAGAGACCCTGTAGTAAGAGAGAGTGGCCATATTATTATTGACTATATGGCCCACTAGAGACCCTGTAGTAAGAGAGAGTGGCCATATTATTATTGACTATATGGCCCACTAGAGACCCTGTAGTAAGAGAGAGTGGCCATATTATTATTGACTATATGGCCCACTAGAGACCCTGTAGTAAGAGAGAGAGTGGCCATATTATTATTGACTATATGGCCCACTAGAGTCCCTGTAGTAAGAGAGAGTGGCCATATTATTATTGACTATATAGCCCACTAGAGACCCTATAGTAAGAGAGAGTGGCCATATTATTATTGACTATATGGCCCACTAGAGACCCTGTAGTAAGAGAGAGTGGCCATATTATTATTGACTATATGGCCCACTAGAGACCCTGTAGTAAGAGAGAGTGGCCATATTATTATTGACTATATGGCCCACTAGAGACCCTGTAGTAAGAGAGAGTGGCCATATTATTATTGACTATATGGCCCACTAGAGTCCCTGTAGTAAGAGAGAGTGGCCATATTATTATTGACTATATGGCCCACTAGAGACCCTGTAGTAAGAGAGAGTGGCCATATTATTATTGACTATATGGCCCACTAGAGACCCTGTAGTAAGAGAGAGTGGCCATATTATTATTGACTATATAGCCCACTAGAGTCCCTGTAGTAAGAGAGAGTGGCCATATTATTATTGACTATATGGCCCACTAGAGACCCTGTAGTAAGAGAGAGTGGCCATATTATTATTGACTATATGGCCCACTAGAGACCCTGTAGTAAGAGAGAGTGGCCATATTATTATTGACTATATGGCCCACTAGAGACCCTGTAGTAAGAGAGAGTGGCCATATTATTATTGACTATATGGCCCACTAGAGACCCTGTATTAAGAGAGAGTGGACATATTATTATTGACTATAAGGCCCACTAGAGACCCTGTAGTAAGAGAGAGTGGCCATATTATTATTGACTATATGGCCCACTAGAAACCCTGTAGTAAGAGAGAGTGGCCATATTATTATTGACTATATGGCCCACTAGAGACCCTATAGTAAGAGAGAGTGGCCATATTATTATTGACTATATGGCCCACTAGAGACCCTGTAGTAAGAGAGAGTGGCCATATTATTATTGACTATATGGCCCACTAGAGTCCCAGTAGTAAGAGAGAGTGGCCATATTATTATTGACTATATGGCCCACTAGAGACCCTGTAGTAAGAGAGAGTGGCCAAATTATTATTGACTATATGGCCCACTAGAGACCCTGTAGTAAGAGAGAGTGGCCATATTATTATTGACTATATGGCCCACTAGAGACATTGTAGTAAGAGAGAGTGGCCATATTATTATTGACTATATGGCACACTAAGAGTCCCTGTAGTAAGAGAGAGTGGCCATATTATTATTGACTATATGGCCCACTAGGGACCCTGTAGTAAGAGAGAGTGGCCATATTATTATTGACTATATGGCCCACTAGAGACCCTGTAGTAAGAGAGAGTGGCCATATTATTATTGACTATATGGCCCACTAGAGACCCTGTAGTAAGAGAGAGTGGCCATATTATTATTGACTATATGGCCTACTAGAGACCCTGTAGTAAGAGAGAGTGGCCATATTATTATTGACTATATGGCCCACTAGAGACCCTGTAGTAAGAGAGAGTGGCCATATTATTATTGACTATATGGCCCACTAGAGACCCTGTAGTAAGAGAGAGTGGCCATATTATTATTGACTATATGGCCCGCTAGAGACCCTGTAGTAAGAGAGAGTGGCCATATTATTATTGACTATATGGCCCACTAGAGTCCCTGTAGTAAGAGAGAGTGGCCATATTATTATTGACTATATGGCCCAAGAGTCCCTGTAGTAAGAGAGAGTGGCCATATTATTATTGACTATATGGCCCACTAAAGACCCTGTAGTAAGAGAGAGTGGCCATATTATTATTGACTATATAGCCCACTAGAGTCCCTGTAGTAAGAGAGAGTGGCCATATTATTATTGACTATATGGCCCACTAGAGTCCCTGTAGTAAGAGAGAGTGTCCATATTATTATTGACTATATGGCCCATTAGAGTCCCTGTAGTAAGAGAGAGTGGCCATATTATTATTGACTATATGGCCCACTAGAGACCCTGTAGTAAGAGAGAGTGGCCATATTATTATTGACTATATGGCCCGCTAGAGACCCTGTAGTAAGAGAGAGTAGCCATATTATTATTGACTATATGGCCCACTAGAGTCCCTGTAGTAAGAGAGAGTGGCCATATTATTATTGACTATATGGCCCACTAGAGACCCTGTAGTAAGAGAGTGTGGCCATATTATTATTGACTATATGGCCCATTAGAGTCCCTGTAGTAAGAGAGAGTGGCCATATTATAATTGACTATATGGCCCACTAGAGACCCTGTAGTAAGAGAGTGTGGCCATATTATTATTGACTATATGGCCCACTAGAGTCCCTGTAGTAAGAGAGAGTGGCCATATTATTATTGACTATATGTCCCACTAGAGACCCTGTAGTAAGAGAGAGTGGCCATATTATTATTGACTATATGTCCCATTAGAGACCCAGTAGTAAGAGGGAGTGGCCATATTATTATTGACTATATGGCCCACTAAAGACCCTGTAGTAAGAGAGAGTGGCCATATTATTATTGACTATATGGCCCACTAGAAACCCTGTAGTAAGAGAGAGTGGCCATATTATTATTGACTATATGGCCCACTAGAGACCCTGTAGTAAGAGAGTGGCCATATAATTATTGACTATATGGCCCACTAGAGACCCTGTAGTAAGAGAGAGTGGCCATATTATCATTGACTATATGGCCCACTAGAGTCCCTGTAGTAAGAGAGAGTGGCCATATTCTTATTGACTATATTGCCCACGAGTCCCTGTAGTACGAGAGAGTGGCCATATTATTATTGACTATATGGCCCACTAATGACCCTGTAGTAAGAGAGAGTGGCCATATTATTATTGACTATATGGCCGACTAGAGTCCCTGTAGTAAGAGAGAGTGGCCATATTATTATTGACTATATGGCCCACTAGAGTCCCTGTAGTAAGAGAGAGTGGCCATATTATTATTGACTATATGGCCCATTAGAGTCCCTGTAGTAAGAGAGAGTGGCCATATTATTATTGACTATATGGCCCACTAGAGACCCTGTAGTAAGAGAGAGTGGCCATATTATTATTGACTATATGGCCCACTAGAGTCTCTGTAGTAAGAGAGAGTGGCCATATTATTATTGACTATATGGCCCACTAGAGACCCTGTAGTAAGAGAGAGTGGCCATATTATTATTGACTATATGGCCCGCTAGAGACCCTGTAGTAAGAGAGAGTGGCCATATTATTATTGACTATATGGCCCACTAGAGTCCCTGTAGTAAGAGAGACTGGCCATATTATTATTGACTATATGGCCCACTAGAGACCCTATAGTAAGAGAGTGTGGCCATATTATTATTGACTATATGGCCCATTAGAGTCCCTGTAGTAAGAGAGAGTGGCCATATTATTATTGACTATATGGCCCTCTAGAGACCCTGTAGTAAGAGAGTGTGGCCATATTATTATTGACTATATGGCCCACTAGAGTCCCTGTAGTAAGAGAGAGTGGCCATATTATTATTGACTGTATGGCCCACTAGAGACCCTGTAGTAAGAGAGAGTGGCCATATTATTATTGACTATATGGCCCATTAGAGACCCAGTAGTAAGAGGGAGTGGCCATATTATTATTGACTATATGGCCCACTAGAGACCCTGTAGTAAGAGAGAGTGGCCATATTATTATTGACTATATGGCCCACTAGAGACCCTGTAGTAAGAGAGAGTGGCCATATTATTATTGACTATATGGCCCACTAGAGTCCCTGTAGTAAGAGAGAGTGGCCATATTATTATTGACTATACTGTATGTCCCACTAGAGACCCTGTAGTAAGAGAGAGTGGCCATATTATTATTGACTATATGGCCCACTAGAGACCCTGTAGTAAGAAAGAGTGGCCATATTATTATTGACTATATGGCCCACTAAAGTTCCTGTAGTAAAAGAGAGAGGCCATATTATTATTGACTATATGGCCCACTAGAGTCCCTGTAGTAAGAGAGAGTGGCCATATTATTATTGACTATTTGGCCCATTAGAGTCCCTGTCGTAAGAGAGAGTGGCCATATTATTATTGACTATATGGCCCACTAGAGACCCTATAGTAAGAGTGGCCATATTATTATTGACTATATGGCCCACTAGAGACCCTGTAGTAAGAGAGAGTGGCCATATTATTATTGCCTATATGGCCCACTAGAGACCCTGTAGTAAGAGAGAGTGGCCATATTATTATTGACTATATGGCCCACTAGAGTCCCAGTAGTAAGAGAGAGTGGCCATATTATTATTGACTATATGGCCCACTAGAGACCCTGTAGTAAGAGAGAGTGGCCATATTATTATTGACTATATGGCCCACTAGAGACCCTGTAGTAAGAGAGAGTGGCCATATTATTATTGACTATATGGCCCACTAGAGACCCTGTAGTAAGAGAGAGTGGCCATATTATTATTGACTATATGGCCCACTAGAGACATTGTAGTAAGAGAGAGTGGCCATATTATTATTGACTATATGGCACACTAGAATCCCTGTAGTAAGAGAGAGTGGCCATATTATTATTGACTATATGGCCCACTAGAGACCCTGTAGTAAGAGAGAGTGGCTATATTATTATTGACTATATGGCCCACTAGAGACCCTGTAGTAAGAGAGAGTGGCCATAGTATTATTGACTATATGTCCCACTAGAGACCCTGTAGTAAGAGAGAGTGGCCATATTATTATTGACTATATGGCCCACTAGAGACATTGTAGTAAGAGAGAGTGGCCATATTATTATTGACTATATGGCCCACTAGAGACCCTGTAGTAAGAGAGAGTGGCCATATTATTATTGACTATATGGCCCACTAGAGACCCTGTAGTAAGAGAGAGTGGCCATTATTATTGACTATATGGCCCACTAGAGACCCTGTAGTAAGAGAGAGTGGCCATATTATTATTGACTATATGGCCCACTAGAGACCCTGTAGTAAGAGAGAGTGGCCATATTATTATTGACTATATGGCCCACTAGAGTCCCTGTAGTAAGAGAGAGTGGCCATATTATTATTGACTATATGGCCCACGAGTCCCTGTAGTAAGAGAGAGTGACCATATTATTATTGACTATATGGCCCACTAAAGACCCTGTAGTAAGAGAGAGTGGCCATATTATTATTGACTATATGGCCCACTAGAGTCCCTGTAGTAAGAGAGAGTGGCCATATTATTATTGACTATATGGTCCACTAGAGTCCCTGTAGTAAGAGAGAGTGGCCATATTATTATTGACTATATGGCCCATTAGAGTCCCTGTAGTAAGAGAGAGTGGCCATATTATTATTGACTATATGGCCCACTAGAGACCCTGTAGTAAGAGAGTGTGGCCATATTATTATTGACTATATGGCAACTAGAGTCCCTGTACTAAGAGAGAGTGGCCATATTATTATTGACTATATGGCCCACTAGAGACCCTGTAGTAAGAGAGAGTGGCCATATTATTATTGACTATATGGCCCGCTAGAGACCCTGTAGTAAGAGAGAGTGGCCATATTATTATTGACTATATGGCCCACTAGAGTCCCTGTAGTAAGAGAGTGTGGCCATATTATCATTGACTATATGGCCCATTACAGTCCCTGTAGTAAGAGAGAGTGGCCATATTATTATTGACTATATGGCCCATTAGAGTCCCTGTAGTAAGAGAGAGTGGCCATATTATTATTGACTATATGGCCCACTAGAGACCCTGTAGTAAGAGAGTGTGGCCATATTATTATTGACTATATGGCCCACTAGAGTCCCTGTAGTAAGAGAGAGTGGCCATATTATTATTGACTATATGGCCCACTAGAGACCCTGTAGTAAGAGAGAGTGGTCATATTATTATTGACTATATGGCCCGCTAGAGACCCTGTAGTAAGAGAGAGTGGCCATATTATTATTGACTATATGGCCCACTAGAGTCCCTCTAGTAAGAGAGAGTGGCCATATTATTATTGACTATATGGCCCACTAGAGACCCTGTAGTAAGAGAGTGTGGCCATATTATTATTGATTATATGGCCCATTAGAGTCCCTGTAGTAAGAGATAGTGGCCATATTATTATTGACTATATGGCCCACTAGAGACCCTGTAGTAAGAGAGAGTGTCCATATTATTATTGACTATATGGCCCACTAGAGACCCTGTAGTAAGAGAGAGTGGCCATATTATTATTGACTATATGGCCCACTAGAGTCCTGTAGTAAGAGAGAGTGGCCATATTATTATTGACTATATGGCCCACTAGAGACTCTGTAGTAAGAGAGAGTGGCCATATTATTATTGACTATATGGCCCATTAGAGACCCTGTAGTAAGAGAGTGTGGCCATATTATTATTGACTATATGGCCCAATAGAGTCCCTGTAGGAAGAGAGAGTGGTCATATTATAATTGACTATATGGCCCACTAGAAACCCTGTAGTAAGAGAGAGTGGCCATATTATTATTGACTATGCCCACTAGAGTCCCTGTAGTAAGAGAGAGTGGCCATATTATAATTGACTATATGGCCCACTAGAAACCCTGTAGTAAGGGAGAGTGGCCATATTATTATTAACTATATGGCCCACTAGAGACCCTGTAGTAAGAGAGAGTGGCCATATTATTATTGACTATATGGCCCTCTAGAGACCCTGTAGTAAGAGAGAGTGGCCATATTATTATTGACTATATGGCCCACTAGAGTCCCTGTAGTAAGAGAGAGTGGCCATATTATTATTGACTATATGGCCCACTAGAGTCCCTGTAGTAAGAGAGAGTGGCCATATTATAATTGATTATATGGTCCACTAGAGACCCTGTAGTAAGAGAGAGTGGCCATATTATTATTGACTATATGGCCCACTAGAGTCCCTGTAGTAAGAGAGAGTGGCCATATTATTATTAACTAAATGGCCCACTAGAGACCCTGTAGTAAGAGAGAGTGGCCATATTATTATTGACTATATGGCCCACTAGAGACCCTGTAGTAAGAGAGAGTGGCCATATTATTATTGACTATATGGCCCAATAGAGACCCTGTAGTAAGAGAGAGTGGCCATATTATTCTTGGGACGCCATTTGTGTACCCTCGATTATCAAGCAACGACGTTTTATTACCTCCGCCTCCAACGAAGCTGGAAGGAGGTTGTGTTTTCGCCTCTGTTTGTTTGTCTGTCTGTAAATAAGATATCTCACAAAGTTATACACCAATTTTCACGAAATTTCGTGGGCTGATAGGATATGCTCCAAGAAAGAAGTGATTAAATTTATAAGTTGATACACTTATTTTCAAGAAATTTGGTGAGTAGAAAGGATATGCGGCAAGGAAGAAGTGATAAAATTTAAGAGGCGATCCGGATCAAATCCTGATCCAGAAGAAAATTTAGGCCAACAATATTAAGCGTAGACGGAGATATGCGCTCTACCGAGTGCCCCTGTAGTTTTATTTCTGATTGTGTAGAACAAGGGTCCCAACTGGGGAGGAATTGAGGTGAATATAGAGGTAATGGAAGAAAATACATGCTTGCTCAATTCTATGAGGTGGAAACATTCCTGGGCAATCAGAAAAAAGACCTACTCACAAAAATAAACTTGCCAGACTTTCAAGCTTATTTGGCCTACCTAGCAGACATCGTTGAAGTCCTGAATGCTCTAAACCGAAAACTTCAAGACAGTGAGAGCAGCACAATTCACCATGCAGACAACATCAAAGTATTCATTGATAAACTACAGCTCTGGGTGAGACGTATGCAAAATGGAAATTGCATGCAATTCCACCGGCTTACTGAAGGTTTTGGGAATGATGCCATCAACCAGGTGATCAAGGCAGAGGTTACAGAACACCTAAACTCCCTCGTTGATAAATTTAAGCACTACTTCCCAGACATAAACACTAATCAAGTTACCATGGCTCTGACAGGAGATCCATTCATATGTCATGTAGATTATGTCCCTACCGAGCTACAGGAAGAGATTCTGGAACTCAAACACAACTCAGTGAAACACGAGTTTACCTTCCTAAGTATGAATAATTTATGGGTAAAAATGTGTCATATTTATCCTGGACAATTAGTAGCAATGCTCTTCGTGTGCTGCTCCCGTTCTCCTCAACATATCTATGTGAGTCAGGCTTTACCTCTCTCCCGTCAATCAAATCAATGCCTCGAAATAAGCTCCAGGTTGAGTGTGACTTAAGGGGGGTCACCGTTTTTTTGTTTACCTTTCTCTACTTTTCTTTCTTTCCCTGGCTCGTATCCATTCGGCCCTATTCAGCCAACCGTTTTAGGACGTTTATCACCATCCAGGTGACGATTTCTTCCTTGGGAGCGATAGCGAGCCAGCATTGTATGGAGAAATCCGGCTTCGCCGGAGAGCTTTTTCTATCGAAAAATGTACAAATTTAGCTTGCTGTCAAAACAAAATTATATATTATACATATATTATATTATATAAATATTGACACCTGGATGGAGGTAAACGTCTTAAGACAGTAGGCTGAATGGGGCCGAATAGATACAAGCCAAAGAGAGAGAGGGAGAGAAAGAGAAAGAAAGCGAAGTGGGCTCCCCTAAAATGTTATCTTTCTCTTACAGCCCCACCAATAATACCTAGTTACATAAAAGCAAGGGCAGGGGTCACATTGATGTGTTTTTAATTTGCAATGGCAGTACGGTACTTGTTTTGAAGACTTAGATTGGAAACGCACTTGATTATGTTAATAATTATTTTGTTTTTAGTTTATGCTTTATTTCAGTTATATAATTTTGTAATATAATACTTATTTTGTAAAAGGGTATGTTCTTCAGTTACATAAATCTGCACAAGATTATTTTTTGGAAAAGAATGTTTGTTGTAACTGTCTTAAGAGGAGGAAGGAATCAAATACACTTATTAACAAAAGTGGGAAATGACTTGGAAGAGGCTGGGAATCCCTGGTGTAGAATGTATATAAAAACACTAAACTATTTATCCTGTACCAGTATTCCCGGATGTTTATTAAGGGAGCCCGCCTCACTTTTTCTCTCTCTCTCTCCCTCTCTTTGGCTTGTATCCATTCGGCCCCATTCAGCCTACTGTTTTAAAAACGTTTACCCTCATCCAAGTGTCAATATTTTCCTGGCGAGCGGTAGCGAGCCAGTATATATATACTTTTGTTTTGACAGCAAGCTAAATTTGTAATTTTTTCGATAGAAACATTTCTCCGGCGAAGCCGGATTTCTCCATATAATGCTGGCTTGCTATCGCTCGCCAGGAACAAATCGACACCTGGACGGGGATAAACGTATTAAAACAGTTGGCTGAATGGGGCCGAATGGTTACAAGCCAGGGAAAGAGAGAAAAGGAGAGAAAGATTAAAAAGCTGGTGACCCCCCATACAATGGAGACGTTTGAGTGTAAAGATAAGATAAGTACCGGTGGCACCCAGATGGCGGAGGTTGGCCGATCTTTGTTACTATAGGGCCCAGCTGTCTCGGGAGCTCTCTAAAGACAGGAGGATCATTGGGTTTTCAACCAGGATTTTCTGGTGAAAAAACAAACAAACATCTGAATGTATTTATATTCGGTTAAAATATTTAATCAATCTTCAAACAAGTCCCTATTCGACATTTAGTATTAAAAATAACAAATTGCTAAAAGTGCACATGAAATATAATGAGCGTCAGGTTTATCATTATTGTACTCTTGTTTCAAATAGGTTGGCCAGAAATCATTAGCCCTAAACTCTTTCAATAAATAAGGGCTCGAGCAAATGGGCTGTAAATGTCCACACCTATACTATAAACCGTTAGTTAGTCACATAATGTCCACACCTATACTATAAACCGTTAGTTAGTCATATAATGTCTACACCTATACTATAAACCGTTAGTTAGTCATATAATGTCCACACCTATACTATAAACCGTTAGTTAGTCATATAATGTCCACACCTATACTATAAACCGTTAGTTAGTCATATAATGTCTACACCTATACTATAAACCGTTAGTTAGTCATATAATGTCCACACTATACTATAAACCGTTAGTTAGTCATATAATGTCCACACCTATACTATAAACCGTTAGTTAGTCATATAATGTCCACACCTATACTATAAACCGTTAGTTAGTCACATAATGTCCACACCTATACTATAAACCGTTAGTTAGTCATATAATGTCTACACCTATACTATAAACCGTTAGTTAGTCATATAATGTCCACACCTATACTATAAACCGTTAGTTAGTCATATAATGTCCACACCTATACTATAAACCGTTAGTTAGGCATATAATATCCACACCTATACTATAAACCGTTAGTTAGTCATATAATGTCCACACCTATACTATAAACCGTTAGTTAGTCATATAATGTCCACACCTATACTATAAACCGTTAGTTAGTCATATAATGTCCACACCTATACTATAAACCGTTAGTTAGTCATATAATGTCTACACCTATACTATAAACCGTTAGTTAGTCATATAATATCCACACCTATACTATAAACCGTTAGTTAGTCATATAATGTCCACACCTATACTATAAACCGTTAGTTAGTCATATAATGTCCATACCTATACTATAAACCGTTAGTTAGTCATATAATGTCCACACCTATACTATAAACCGTTAGTTAGTCATATAATGTCTACACCTATACTATAAACCATTAGTTAGTCATATAATGTCCACACCTATACTATAAACCGTTAGTTAGTCATATAATGTCCACACCTATACTATAAACCGTTAGTTAGTCATATAATGTCCACACCTATACTATAAACCGTTAGTTAGTCATATAATGTCCACACCTATACTATAAACCGTTAGTTAGTCATATAATGTCCACACCTATACTATAAACCGTTAGTTAGTCATATAATGTCCACACCTATACTATAAACCGTTAGTTAGTCATATAATGTCCACACCTATACTATAAACCGTTAGTTAGTCATATAATGTCCACACCTATACTATAAACCGTTAGTTAGTCACATAATGTCCACACCTATACTATAAACCGTTAGTTAGTCACATAATGTCCACACCTATACTATAAACCGTTAGTTAGTCACATAATGTCCACACCTATACTATAAACCGTTAGTTAGTCATATAATGTCCACACCTATACTATAAACCGTTAGTTAGTCATATAATGTCCACACCTATACTATAAACCGTTAGTTAGTCATATAATGTCCACACCTATACTATAAACCGTTAGTTAGTCATATAATGTCCACACCTATACTATAAACCGTTAGTTAGTCATATAATGTCCACACCTATACTATAAACCGTTAGTTAGTCATATAATGTCCACACCTATACTATAAACCGTTAGTTAGTCATATAATGTCCACACCTATACTATAAACCGTTAGTTAGTCATATAATGTCCACACCTATACTATAAACCGTTAGTTAGTCATATAATGTAAGTATTGCAAAAAAAACAAAAAAAACACTTGTAATCAAACCATACTAATTTTCCTTCAGTATGTAAAATCACCGGGTGGACACAACTTCATGTGGCCAACTGTATTATACTGTATTTGTTTATGGGGGGGTTACCTGTTTTTGTTTTATCTTTCTCTCCTTTTCTCTCTTTACCTGGCTTGTATCCATTCGGCTCCATTCAGCCAACTGTTTTAAGACGTTTATCCCCATCCAGGTGTCGATATTTTCCTGGTGAGCGATAGCGAGCCAGCATTGTATGGAGAAACCCAGCTTCGCTGGAGAAATTTTTCTATCGACGAAAAATTTACAAATTTAGCTTGCTGTCAAAACAAAATTATATACCTGTATATACTGGCTCGCTACCGCTCGCCAGGAAAATATTGACACCTGGATAGGGGTAAACGTCTTAAAACAGTAGGCTGAATGGGGCCGAATTAATACAAACCAAAGAGAGAGGGATAGAAAGAGAAAAAAGCGAGGTGGGCTCCCTTAAGGGGAAGGGTATATGTATTGGTCGACTTATTTATGTATATATATTATTTTTTACTTTCCTCCCTAGACCTCCACCAAGCTTAAAAAAAAAAATCCCCAAGATTCCCCTCCGAGAAAAATATGTACATTTTTTTGGTAGAAAAAAGTCCCGGTCAGTTCCTCCTATATTACCTATTCGCTATCACTCGCCAGGAAAAAAAAATCGACACCTACATGGCATGAAAGATCTTAATATTGACAAAGAAATGGGGCGAACAGTCTTAAAATCGATGAACGTCTTAAAATATGAAAACTTAAGGGGATAAACATGAGGGAGAATAGGGGTCAGGAAAACAACCATCTCCCTTTAATGAAAAAGCGCGGTCGGCTCACTACTTAAAAATAGTAGTTGTGTTGAACATATTATATTTTCGAGGAAGCTAATATAGTAATAGTTTTAAAATATTCAGTCATTCTGATAAATGTTTTAGTTGTTTAGAAGTTATAATAGCATGCATGTATTACTGAGAGAGAAGTCAAGCATGGGGATTTTCCAGCAATTCAACTCTGGCATTTTTTTTTTTTTTATTTTTTTTTTTTAAAGAGACAATGAACGGAGGAAGGATAAACACAGATAAAACAAAAAGGTCCATGTGCCTAAAGGCATCCTCCATTCATAAAATGTTTGTAACAACTGGATTTAAACATTTGTTGATTGTAAGTTTGTGGAAAGCAATTCGAGGGAAGTGAATTCCAAAGAGTAGTAGCTCTGGGGATAAATGAATTCTGATAAGCAGAAGTTCTGCATTGTGGAGGAGAAAGTGTAAATTCATGGGCGCTCTCAGCTGCCCTAGTTCTACGGGGAAAGATGTGGAGAGGCGGCACAATTGAAGCAAGTTCCTCGGAACAATTGCTGTGAAAATATCTGTAGAATAATGCAAGGGATGCAACGTTTCTTCGTATGGCTAATGTAGGAAGGTCCTGTGTGATTGCAGGGTTATTGATTAATCTAATAGCTTTATTTTGAATTTTGTCCAACTGCCTCAATGCAACCACTCCACTTCCACCCCACAGAGGTGAACAGTAATCCATCTGAGAGCGCACATGACTTTTATATATTACGGCCAACTGCTCGTCAGTGAAGAATTCTCGAACTCTGTACAGGAGTCCCAGTTTTTTAGAGGCATTCTTAGCAATGCTTCTAACATAATGTGTCCAGCTCAAGTTAGTAGTTAATGTTACACCGAGAATGTCAATACTAGGGGAAGTGGGAATATTTACATCATTAAAAAATATATGGGAGTCAGTGAGATTCTGTCGGTTAGAAAATTGAATGTACTTGGTTTTCTGTGCATTAAAGGAAACTAGATTCTCTTGTCCCCATTCATTAATTCTAGAAAGGTCCTGGTTCAGAGAAATTGCAGTGTTTATTTTTGAATTTATAAGATCGGGTTGGGTGAAAGAATTGGTAAATGTGAAGGAACTGTGGAGTGTTGAGTCATCTGCGTAGGAATGTATTGGATTATGAGTGGTAGATATGAGATCATTGATATGAATGAGGAACAGAGTTGGGGCCAAAACTGATCCCTGGGGAACACCAGCATTTATTGAGTGAAATTGAGAATAAAGGCCATCTACCATTACACGTATTTTTCTGTTATGAAGATAAGAAGAAATTAGTGGAACTAATGATGCAAGGCCGTAGTGTGACATCTTCGACAATAAGGATTGATGCCAGACTCTATCAAATGCCTTCCGATGTAAAGCTTCTAGGGGCGATTTTCACTTAAGATCATAAGAAAATGGGGGTCTGCGGAAAGCCGATAGGCCCACACCAGGCAGATCCCACTTAAATTATGTTTTTCTGGACCCCTTTCTCTCTCATGTTTAGCCCCATTGGTTTGTATTACCCTGTATGGATGGCGCCTCACGTTGTATAATTTGGATGAGTCATGTCGGTAAACTCATGGAATCCAAACCCTTGTCAGCTTTATATGGACCAATAATCGCGTAATGACATTCGTATATTTATTAGTGGCCCCTCCATCATTGACGAACATGCCTATTACATAAGGCATCCTCTTCAAACACTAATCCGCCGTAGTTTGAATCTACCGCGCAGAGCATTTAAAAACTGAGGAGCCTTCATCATGAGCGCACGCGACCTCACTCATGGCTTCAGTCATTATGAATTGGGTTCTCACTACGAAAAAACTTCGTAAAAAATAAAAACAAAAAGAAAATAAGAATAACTATCCAATAAGCTTTCCATCATATCGTGGATGTACTTGTGTGGATTTCTGACCAGACGCTGAATCAGGCGTCATTCCTCCTTCTTTGCTCTGCGCTCAGCCTGCCCGGACGTACCTTTCAGGCTCCGCTGGTTCCGCATTCGTTGCGTCCCTAGTGAGTTTTTTCTCATTTGTTTACTCTAGGATGTATCGAGTAAGGTTAGGATAGGCGTAGCAGGAGTGTCCTGGGCTGGTTGCCCGCAGTGCAGTGTATTTTGGGTCGTATGTATGGGGCATCTATTTCGGATGTACCCTCGTGGTCCTGTTGTGGACACGTGAACATTTCACAGTTGTGTTAGTTGGTGATGCAGGCGGCTTTCATTACGCGTTAATTATTGCTGCCTTTTATCCTTCTGATGAGGTAAGCTGTGTGTTTGCTGACGTTCCCAGCGTATTTTTCTTCACTTAGTGAAGTTTTTTCTGGGTCCGTGTCAGGCTTCCCGGGGTGGGAAGTTATCGCTTCGGTGGTGTGTTGGCGGTGGTTCCTGTTGTGATATTCCAGTGTGTGTTTATATTTCAACTATTTTCATGCCGTCTACCTAGGCCTAGCCAGCCGCTCGTAGCTTTGCCACATGTCTAGTGTTATTATTTATTTTATAAATATGCCCTACTGTGTCATGTGTATCCGGGTTTTAGTTGTGTATTGGCTAATTCCTCGGACTATATTTGTTTCCTGGTTTAGTTGTGTATTGGCTAATTCCACGGATTATGTTGTGACCTTGGTTAGTCGTGCGTGTCTCTCCTCGTGTCGTATTGTTCAGATGGTGTCTGTTCAGGGTGGGGTTTGCCTTCCGGCGGGTTTTTTCTCGGTTTCACCATGAAAAATCCTGACCGATGAGCAGTGTTGGGCCACACATGGTTTTTAACTCTGACTGGTTCCCCGGCGTGGGGAGGTGTCTGTGGCTCTCCAGGACTGCGTCTCTGTGGGTGCCTGGTTTCAGGCCTCCTTTAAATTCCCGGCGGGATGGCTGTACCCATCCTTACATATATATAGATATATATAAAGAAACGACGTTCTTGAGAACACTCGTTTTTTATAGGCTTTTCTACCTGGTTTACGACAACCACATGGAAAACCTAGCTGTTGTTTAGGCGTTCCTCCCCGGCGATCTTTTACAAAGAAGTGGGGTCAGGAACTTGTGGGGTTAACTTTTAGACTTCTCACCCGGCGGGTGCACCTGAGCAGGGTGGGATAAACGACTTAGGTCTCATATAGTTAACCAATCCATTTGAGTGATACTCTGTGTATCGCTGCCTTTACTCTTACGGCAATTGAAGGTTCAGTGAGGTTTAACCAAATCGATTCCCACACCCGGCGGGTGCCCCTAAGTGGAGGAACTAAGGAATTTATAAACAAATTCAATTTCGATTAACCTTAATTGGGTGATACTTTCAGTATCGCCGCCTTCTATTTTTACGACGATCGTTTGGGACAATTCGTTAAAAAATCAGATCTCGTATATTCCTGCCCTGGGCTATTCTACTAAAATATTTCAAGGGCCGGCGTCTTTATGAGGGGGGGCTTTGTTACAAAATTGAATCTTGAGACAGTCACCACCTCCTACAGACTATAAGTGCCATACTGGACCATTATATCAGAGGGTATTCTTCATGTTCTTTAGCTAAGAAGATTTGTTTAGCCTCTTTACACCCAGCCGCGTAGCGAGATGTGTTAGCTGTGTCTTTGCATCCCGTTACCCGGCGGGTTATTAACACTTGTATGCGAACACGGGGGTTAACCTTATGAGCATTAATTCCTGGAAATTTTTCTTTATTTTTCCAGAGCTGAGCTCCGGCGGACCAATACAGACCCGGCGGTAGTTTCCTCACACCAGTCTCTGTCATGGCTACTGTGGCCCCAGTTTTTGCCCTGTGCATTACCCCTACTTGCGCGGGTATCCCAATTTTTGCGCATACCCTTTGCATAAGGTGTGTTAGATGTCTAGACCGTTCAAGGGGTCTCTGGGTTACACTTAATTGTTCCTTTTGCTCCCAATTAGCCAATAAAGTCCTGTGTGACAATGACAAGACCGCGGCGGTAGCGTTGAGAGAGGTCAGACAACAAATGTCGGCCTACACTACCATTGTCGCACATAAGTCACTTCAATGTGACAACGTCCCACTTTGGGATAAGTTGCTGTCAGAGCACCCTCCCCCTAAACGTACCTCTAGAGTAACGGGTTTTAAGCCGACAGAGACTAGCCAGGGTTCTGTATCGTCTGTGGATAAGTTTAAACGCCCGAGAGAGCCTACTCCCCCGGCAGCCACCTCCTCCTCGCAGGCGAGATCGAGGTCAAGGTCACCCCTCAGACAGCGGTCTTCAAGTCGGGCCTCTTCCCCGGCTAGTAAGAAGTGTAAGACTGAAGCTTCCCCCAGTGGCCATGGTGGTGATTCTTCCAAACCTAGGTCTAGTTCGCGGTCACACCGTAGCCACAAATCCTCCAAAAAGGATTCCCATAAGAAGTCCTCTCGACATTCTACTAAGTCTAGTGCATCTCATCGTACCTCTACACCTGAAAATGTTTCTGTTACAGCCTCAGAGTATAGTGAAGCGCCTGTCCCTAAACAAGATTTACCTATTGATATTTTAACCCTAGAAACGGAAAGTTCAGGAAATTCAATAATTGAGAATGTTTCAGACTCTCAAGAGAGCGTAGGCCAGAGCCTCGGTGTTTGGCGGTTTGCTCAGCCAGGGTCTGACCATCCACGTCCGACTCATACGAGTCACACAGTAGCCGATGTCCACAGGGACGCGGCGACCCCATCCTCTATCCCTGACTTATCTTGGAAACAAGGTGCCCCTGCCTCGGCGGGGTCTTCTCAGGAGGATCGGGAGGAACAAGATGAAGTGTCATTAATTTCAGATAGGGAGGGACAAGGGTCAGGCTCAGGCCTGGACGCCGCCCATGATAATACTGATTCACCTGAAAGTTCTGCATCTAACCAGTTTGTTACAGCACAAGAAATTGATGGGTTACTTACTCATGCTCTATCAAAATTCTTTAATCAACAACGAGAAAACCCCACAATGGACTTGGGGGCTCCCTTGACAAGTTCTGCGGTACGGCCTCTGATAACGTCAATCGATTTATCTAAGATTCCTAACCCTCCTACTCTGTCACCGGCAGGGAGCTCTAAGCCAGCTACGGCGGCATTCACTACGTCAAATGTCAGGGTCATTACGGATGTTAATCCACCCCCTCTAGACAAAGCGCCTCTTAGAAAGGTAGCTATGCCCCTGCTTTATGGGCCAGACGAGTCATGGGTCCCTTTGAACCCCTCTAAGCCAGAGCTTGCCCAGCCTACCTTGTCAGGGGAACTCCCGGTACCCCGTGAGTGGTTTATCCAGGGAAATAAGTCAAAGAAATTAAGGGCATTGGATGCCTTGGGTAATGTTTTGGACGTAAATATCAAGGCTATACCTAGTTATTATCATCAGGATTATTTTGTTTATGCATCTAAGCCTGCTTTACCCCCTGCCTCAGCTTCAAAACTTTTTTCAGACTGGTCTAAGCTGGATGGGTTTAATGATATTAAGGCTCTGTCGGCTCTTACTCCTGAACTAGATTTACAGACCGTCACAGACGAGACAGCTAATCCAGTGTTGAAGGTGGGACAGTTGGGACCAGGACCTTGGGTGGATTGGGAGGTAGAGGCTCAAAACTTTGCAACCACTTTCACTTCTAAATCTTCCCACCAGATCCCTCAGGATACACATTCATGGTTCTCCATGCCGGTAGGTTCTGCCGGCGGAGTTCCGTCAGCTTTATTTTCTTTTCTAGCTGCCCCTAAGATTAATCTTTGTGAACTAAAGGAACCATTCACTACCCCTACCCCTTCTCACCTAGACAGAGAATTTAGGCTAAGGGGAAAAGCTTTCCGCCTGTTTTCACAGTACATAGTTTCTCAACAGGTGGCTAAGTCTTTACTCAGGTCTACTCAGGCAATCGCAGACGCGGATGCTCGAAGATCAGTTAAGTTATCCCGGCGTCTGATTCTTCAGTCGTCGATTCAATCCTTAGGTGACATACGCACAGCCTTACTTGAGGCGGTGCGAGCACGACAGGATCTTAGGATGTCATTAGTTCGCAAGCTGCCTGATCGCATTGCTAACCAGGTGGTAATGTCCCCAGTACTTACACCTTCTTTAATGTCCCCTGATGTATGGCGAACAGTGTTTAACATGGCACAGGCCGTGAAGCACAGTCCCGCACAGGCTAAGAAACCTGCATTTAACTTCCCCAAACCTAAGCCTCCTACTAAAGCTCAGCCAGGGGGTTCTAAGCCGTTTCTTCCGCCTAAGTCCTCCCAATCCCCCCTGGGTCAGTTCAGGCATAGACAGAGAGGGTTTTCAGGACAGAGGGGACGCGGCCAGTATAAGCCGGGGCAGGGCCAGTCTTCGGCCCACACCAGCCAGCCGGCGAAGCGTCCAACACCACCAAACCCACCATAAAAAAACTAAAGTCTTTCTCACTCCCAGTGCCTATCTTAGAGCCGGAGGAACCGAGGGAAGTACAGCCGGCGAACCCTTGTCTGCTAACTGGGTCGTTCCGAACGTGTCACCAAGCATGGCCGTTAAAAACCTGGGCACGGATGGTGGCACGCAAAGGCATCACTTGGCAGTGGCTCCGGCGACCTCGCTTACGTCAGCCGACAACGGCAAATTGTGTTTCATTAGAGGTGGAGTCGCTGGTCCAGGAGATGATTGCCAAGAATGTCATCATCCCGGTCCCTCCAGATTACCCTGTATTCACGTCAAAACTGTTTTTGGTTCCCAAACGGGACAGTGTTCAGATGAGGCCGGTCGTAGACCTGTCTTATCTGAATCTTCACATTTACAACGAGTCTTTCAGAATGTTAACAGTTCATCAAATCAGGCTAACACTTCCGCCGGGAGGCTGGATGTGTTCCCTAGACCTGACAGACGCCTATTGGCACGTGTCGGTCAACAAAAGATTTCAAAGGTTTCTGGCCTTGAGGATCAGGCACCAAAATTTTGTTTTTCAGAGGATGCCGTTCGGTTTGAACCTAGCACCTCGATTATTCACGAAACTAGTCCGGCAAGCCCTGATGCCGTTGTTAAAACAGGGAATCAGAGTGTTGTGGTATCTAGACGACTGGCTGGTGGTGGCAGAGACACAACAATTATGCATAAAACATGTCAATATCATTTTAAATCATGTCAAAACTCTAGGCTTCAAGGTAAATCTGGTAAAGTCAAACCTTGTTCCCTCAAGAGTAATTCAGTGGATAGGGCTGGTCTGGGACACCGCCGCTCTCACTCTGAGTCAGAGTGTGGACAATCGCAACAGGTTTCGCAGGAAACTGTTCAGGTTTCTTCACAGTCTGACTACGACACGAAGAGTCTGGGAGTCTCTGGTCGGCTCTCTCAACTGGATTCAGCTAACTGTCAAGTTGGGCCGGTTGAAAGTAAAACGATTAATATTGGAAGGCAACAAATATTTCCCACTCTTACCGGCGGGAAAATTATGGCCCATACCAAAATTAATCCACACCTTACTAGCGGTCTGGGCGAAGAGGGAAACATTGCACTCAATCATGTCATGGACCTCTCCTCCTCCAACGGTATGGGTAGACACGGATGCGTCAGGCACCATAGGGTGGGGATTTCAGTCAAATCAGGGGCACCAGGGTCAGGGACTTTGGTCCCACTTAGAAATCTCTCACATAAATGTCAAAGAGTTACTAGTCCCCTTGTATTTCCTTCAGGCTCACGGCCCGGCGTTACGGGGCAAGTCAGTGGCCTTCAGAATGGACAATCTGAATGCAGTTCACTGTATTCAGAAACAAGGGTCAACGAGGTCAAGGAAGTTGCTACTCGTGTCGGAAGAGATTTTTGTTCTAGCCACCAGTCTAGATATTTATCTTCACGCATCTTATCTCCCAGGCGTAGCGAACGTCTGGGCAGACGCTCTGTCCCGGAGACAGAGCACGACAGTAGAATGGGAGCTCAAGCAACCCATTTTCGACCTAATGATTGCGGAGCTCTCCCATCCACAAGTGGATCTTTTTGCGTCCGAGGAGACTCACAAGCTCCCTCTATACCTCACCCGCCGGGCGATAACGCCGGCAGGGGGGCCAGACGCCCTAGTGACAGACTGGAACAGATGGAGCTCCATCTATCTGTGTCCGCCGCCAGATGCGTCACTAATGTGCCACGTAGTGAACAAACTACGAGTTTATCGAGGCTTAGTCTCGCTAATCGCGCCCCTGTGGCCGGCGCAGGTGTGGTACCAGCAATTAATAATGTGGTGCCCGGACCCGGTATCGCTCCCGGTCGGGTACTTCCACTTAGACACGATTGGCAACCTAGAGACCTCGCTGACTTTTGCATTATGGACATTCAGGAGGCCAAGTGGCTAGCACCATACGGTAGGGATGTGACCAATAAATTGCTTAATCAATATACTCAGTCTACTAAGCGACAATATCAATCTCATTGGAAAGCTTTTACTTCTTGGATTGTTAGAACGGAACAAACTGTACCCTCAGTGGCATTGGTTTTTAATTACTTGAACTATCTGTTTGAGCAGAAACGTTTATCTGTGGTTACTTTGAAGAATCACTTAACAGCGATTAGAGTGCCCTTTTTCGACCTTACAGGTCTATCCATACCGGTGGCGGAGGAAACAGGATTTATGAGAGCGTGTTTTAAACTCCGCCCACCTCCCCGTCAGCTCATGCCTACTTGGTCTCTGGACAAAGCTTTGTCTTTACTTCATTCTCGTCTGTATCAAAATACTGCAGACTTTGCTTTAATCTTAAAGAAGGCAGTTTTCCTTTTGGCTTTGGCCACCGGAAACAGAGTGTCTGAGCTGGCGGCGATGAGCAACACACCTAATTGTCTTAGGTTTGGTAGACTTAATGATTCAATTTCCATTGCACCCTCCCCGGCGTTTGTAGCCAAGAATGAGCATAGTGCACACGTGTTTTCTGAGTTCACGGTGCCGGCGTTAAAAAGGGGAAAGGTGCATCATAATTTATGTCCAGTGCAAGCTCTAACCAAATATTTGAGAATAGCTCCTCATAACCCCCAAGGTGCTTTATGGGTAGCGAGTACGGGTAAACGCTTACTTAAACGGCGATTAGCCTCTCTTCTGGTAGAAGTCATTAAAGAGAGTAATCCCGGCGTTGGGGGTAGGGCCCACGATTTACGCAAGTGGGCGGCCTCTTTACGTTTCCTGAAAAACTTTTCAGTTGAAGATATTTTGCGTCCACACAGTTGTGGGCGTCTAATCATACGTTTCTCTCTAGATACTTGTCAGTTGCTCTAGACAAACCTTCCTTACCATGTATAGCTTTAAGGCAGAGGGTCTAGGTGGCCCTGCAGTCACTTATGTTTATTTTCACGGAAGGGGGGGTGCAGTCAGTTGACATAGGACACCCTAGACCCCGCCGGAGTATGAGAGCTGTGATACAATTTAAGGTTAAAATGTGATATGAAAATTTCTCTGCGAGAATTTGTGCTAGTACAAAGTTTAGTACAAAACAACGGTGTTGTTATAGTAGTTTTAGCTGCGAAAGCAATGTAACATTAGTTCAATGGAGTTCATTAGCAATTGATCTCCACATGTATTTTGGGGTTTATGATGTGCACATATAAACTTATAACTTATTATTTTTGTCACCACTCGTTGAGTTGGGTGCCTTTTATAACTACAGATCTGTGTTCAGAATCTTCAGGGTTACCTATTTTTGTCGGGCAGGCTTCTTTGAAGCACGCACCTGCCTGAACCCCTTTTTCTTGTATATTTCCGGCCTACGCCGTATTAAATACATTTTTCAAAAAGTAAGAATACTATGTGGTTGTTTTTATTATCTGCTTTTCTAGAGTTATGATATGATTACGAATGTCCCCCTCCAGTCTTAGATATCAGGCATGTTCGTCAATGATGGAGGGGCCACTAATAAATTATAGGTTTGACTCCTGTAAGGAGATAAAGAAAACCTAATATTTAGTAGTGGCCCCGTAATCATTGACGACTGGGGCCCTCCCGACCGTCCCCTTCCCATTCGTTGATGTATTAAGGATTTTGGTTTACTTGATATGTCAGTGAAGGAGGAATGACGCCTGATTCAGCGTCTGGTCAGAAATCCACACAAGTACATCCACGATATGATGGAAAGCTTATTGGATAGTTATTCTTATTTTCTTTTTGTTTTTATTTTTTACGAAGTTTTTTCGTAGTGAGAACCCAATTCATAATGACTGAAGCCATGAGTGAGGTCGCGTGCGCTCATGATGAAGGCTCCTCAGTTTTTAAATGCTCTGCGCGGTAGATTCAAACTACGGCGGATTAGTGTTTGAAGAGGATGCCTTATGTAATAGGCATGTTCGTCAATGATTACGGGGCCACTACTAAATATTAGGTTTTCTTTATCTCCTTACAGGAGTCAAACCTATAATTACTGCGTGAATGACATTTATTTTAAGGGGGGATGGGCCGGTTTTCTGGACCACTTTCTCCCTCGTGTTAAACCCAATTTGTTTTGAGATTATAAGACGTTCGGCCCATTAGTTTGGCGATTTTAACATCTTTCGCCCAATTTAGTTGTCAATTTTAAGACCTTTCGTGCCATTTAGGTGTCGATTTTTTCCTGACGAGCGATAGCGAGCCTGTAATTTTAAGAGGAATCGGCCTTCGGCCGGGACATTTTTCTACCGATGAATGTACACATTTATCTTGAAAGGGGATCTATTGGGTGTTTTTCTTAGCTTGATGGAGGTGTAGCGAGGAAACTAAGAAATAAAGGAATACATGAATTAATAGGCCAAAAAAACGACCCATCTCCCCTTAAATCTTTTACCAGAAATAGAAAGAATTCCATCATGCGACGATCACCAGATATTTAACTCATGATATTCCTCGAACATATCCTTATTCATATAATACATGACCTAGGTTTGGTTCCCATTAGATTAAAAACATGAATAATAAAATGTATGATACAATGTGAGGCACAACAAGTACAAGGTGATGAAAAGTTACCCAAATAACCTCATACACTTAAATGTATAATTATATATAACACAACTCACACTACCACTTAGATCACGTTACAACACTATAATAATTACAAGACCAGCGACACTCTCTATAAACAAACTGTAACGATAATCCTTACTTGAATTTACAGCTAATCAGACATTGAGGATATATATATATATATATATATATATATATATATATATATATATATATATATATATATTCATTTATTTATTATATTATATTTTTGTTTCTCCCTAGACCTCCATCAAGATTTTTATAAAGAAACAAAAAATGAACCCAAGACCCCACTTCGAGATAAATATGTGCAACTTCGATAGCAAAATGCCCCAGCCTTTCTCCTAAATTGCAGGTTCGATATTGCTAGCCAGAAAAAAAATCAACATTCAAGTGGCACGAAAGGTCTTAAATTCACCAAACAAAGGGGAAGAATATCATACAATTTCAAAAATAATGTGGCTAAACATGAGGGAGAAGGTGGTCCAGAACCCCCCAACCCCCTTGAAGAAGTTGTCTACAACATACTACGAACGATAATTACTAAATATTATTATAATATATTGAAGAACATCTAAAAAAAAATCCCACCTCCACATTATTATATTATACTTGGTAAATACCATCTACCACCTGACTGTCCGAAAACTCAAATATTACTCTAATTAAACTTCCTATAAAAATGTACCGGTATTTAATTACAGTGTTTAACCTAACGTTGTGTTCCAAACAGCCGTTAAAAACAAGAGAGAGAGAGAGAGAGAGAGAATGCCTTGCATAAACTATTAAGTTGTACCAGCAATTTCTTCCAACAATCCTGATCCGGCAGCTTTTGAATTAAAGTTTTATAGGAATTCAGGACTAAAATACTGTAAACTTAGTCTAGTTGCCCATACCAGTGCAAAGGAGCCCAGCAGTGGTGCCAGGAAATACCTACTGACAAATACACTCATGTTACTTTACTTTGATAATATTGAATGTGAATAAGTACACAAGACCCAGTGTAAAGCCGGTGTCCCACGAGCACTTTATCCGGCAACATGTTAAGGGACCCCACCTTGCTTTTGTTCTCTTTCTCTCCCTCTCTTTTTGCCTTGTATCAATTCGGCCCCATTCAGCCTACTGTTTTAAGACGTTTACCCCCATCCAGGTGTCAGTATTTTCCTGGCGAACGGTAGCGAGCCAGCATATATATATTTTTTTGTTTTGACAGCAAACTAAATTTTTAAATTTTTCGATAGACAAATGTTTCCGGCGAAGCCGGATTTCTCCATACAATGCTGGCTCGCTATCGCTCGCCAGGAAGGAATCGACACCTGGATAGGGATAAACGTCTTAAAACAGTTGGCTGAATGGGGCCGAATGGATACAAGCCAGGGAAAGAGAGAAAAGGAGAGAAAGATACAAAAAAAACCGGTGACCCCCCTTAAAGTAATTTCCGTCTGATAGCTTCATAATATAAGTTTAATGAGTTTTATACCTCCAGTCTATGTTATTAACCGATACCAATGTAAAGGACACCCAGAATAGTATGAGAGGGAAGGTAAGGAAAGCACAAGCTGGTCTGACGTTTTATGGATTATTATGATAGCTATGTTGAATTATTATGGCTTGTTTTTGTAATTTTCGAGCAATGAATTTTAGTTTGTCGACTAGGCTAACAAAAATCACCTTCCCATACTTCCTTGAAACTAAAAACTGCTCATCCAAACCCACTTCAAGCTAAATTAGTACATTTTTCGACAAAAAGAAATGTCTCGGTAGATGGCGGATTTCTTTTAAGACAAGCTGGCTGTCGCCTGCCCAGAAATAAATAGACACTTGAATGGGTGAAGCGTCTTATTATCGGCAAGCTAAAGGGATGAAACGTCGTATGATCTCCAAACTAATGGAGCGAAACAGGGGAGGTAAAACAAGTCCCCCTCAGACCATATAAGGTTAATCCCTGCTGTACCGGAAACGTCTTTTAAACTTTATTCCGGCTACTATTTGACGATTTTATTTTGTTTAAAAAAGACCTCCAGCAATTAACAGGCTTTGAACTATCTCACTTAACCCTTTTACTACCACAGATCCTACTTAAACTGCACAAAATCCTCTAAATACAGCCAAGATAAAATGAAAAAGACAACGCCGGTACAAAAGGGGTTAAAGGTGTGTCGCATGAGCGTTTTGTCATCAATTTTTCAGAGAACCGAGCAAGTATTTTGGGACTCGTTTACACACTGGTACCGACAACTAGACTGAATGTATATTTTGATAAGAAGTGTAATATATATATATATATATATATATATATATATATATATATATATATATATATATATATATATATATATATATATATATCTTTACTGAATGTATATTTGTATAATGGTAAATCATATAACTGTAATGAGCGTGTAAAATTATAAGAAGTATGATTTATATAACTATACCGAACGAATATTTGCATAAGTGTAAATTATATAACTACTGAACGTATATTTGTACAAGTGACAATCATATAACTGTATTAAACGTATATGTGTATAACTGTAAATTGTAAAACTACCGAACGTGTATTTTAATTAATGTAATTAATATAACTGTACCTAACGTATATTTTGTTAAGGGGACACTGACTGTGTTTTTTTTTTTTTTTTGGCCTATAAATTCATACATTCATAAATTCTTAGTTTCCTGGCTAGACTTACCTCAAACTTAGAATAACCTCCCCTAGACCCCCCCCCCCCCCCTAAAGATAAATGTGTACATTTTTCGATAGAAACATTTCCCGGCCGAAGGCTGGTTCCTTACAGGCTTGCTATTGCTCGCCAGGAAAAAATCGACACCTAAATGGCACGATAGGTCTTAAAATTTAGAACGAAATGGGACGAAAGGTCTTAAAATCGCCAAGTAAATGAGCCGAACGTCTAAAAATCTCAAACAAGGGAGAAAGGGGACCAGAAAAACGACCGTCTCCCCTTAAGAAGTGTAATTTAAATAACTGTACCGATAGCATAATTATATTTTGATAAGAAATGTGATTTACTGTATATACCTGTATACCAAATACAAATTGAAGATAGCGGACTAGAATGAGAGAGCTCTCGTGTACAACGGACGTAAGGGGGGTCACCGGCCTTTTTTTTTATCTTTCTCTCCTTTTCTCACTTTCCCTGGCTTGTATCCATTCGGCCCCATTCAGCTAACTGTTTTAAGACGTTTATCCCCATCCGGGTGTCGATTTCTCATGGCGAGCGATAGCGAGCCAGCATTGTATGGAGAAATCCGGCTTCGCCGGAGACATTTTTCTATCGAAAAATTTAAAATTTAGCTTACTGTCAAAAAAAATATATATATATGCTGGCTTGTTACCGCTCGCCAGGAAACTATTAACACCTAGATGGGGGTAAACGTCTTAAAACAGTAGGCTGAATGGAGCCGAATGGATACAAGCCAAAGAGAGAGGGAGAGAAAGAGAAAAAAGCGAGGTGGGCTCCCTTAATAATAGTATACCCATTTAATGGTATATCGATAGTAAGGCATAGTAATATATTATAATAGTAATATAATAATAGTAAGCCATCTAATATATATATATATACTGTATATATATATATATATACAGGGTGGTGCAGAATTCGGTTAATCACCAGGCAGACATTGGCAACGCTGCCTTTCTATACATGTATGTAGCCAGACGGTAAGCTGCATGAATCACCAGGCAGACATTGGCAACGCTGCCTTTCTATACATGTATGTAGCCAGACGGTAAGCTGCATGAATCACCAGGCAGACATTGGCAACGCTGCCTTTCTATACATGTATGTAGCCAGACGGTAAGCTGCATGAATCACCAGGCAGACATTGGCAACGCTGCCTTTCTATACATGTATGTAGCCAGACGGTAAGCTGCATGAATCACCAGGCAGACATTGGCAACGCTGCCTTTCTATACATGTATGTAGCCAGACGGTAAGCTGCATGAATCACCAGGCAGACATTGGCAACGCTGCCTTTCTATACATGTATGTAGCCAGACGGTAAGCTTCATGAATCACCAGGCAGACATTGGCAATGCTGCCTTTCTATACATGTATGTAGCCAGACGGTAAGCTGCATGAATCACCAGGCAGACATTGGCAACGCTGCCTTTCTATACATGTATGTAGCCAGACGGTAAGCTGCATGAATCACCAGGCAGACATTGGCAACGCTGCCTTTCTATACATGTATGTAGCCAGACGGTAAGCTGCATGAATCACCAGGCAGACATTGGCAACGCTGCCTTTCTATACATGTATGTAGCCAGACGGTAAGCTGCATGAATCACCCTATGGATATTTTGTTTTAAAATACAGTATCTTAGCAACCATTATATACACTGACTTCCATAACAGCTCATTAAATGCACAATAGATAGTAGAAGCTAATGGTATATAAAAGCTCTAAGATACAAATTATAGTCAACATTAAAGCGGAAATCGTTAGATAGTAGATTGGATTATAGGTACATAATTATAGACTCGGGTACTGTGCCTCGGATACACCCGCGCTACAGTACTCGTGTGACACCGGCTTAAAGATGCCACCTACCTTCAAGCCTCTCCATGGCAGCATTCGACGTACCTGGAGAGAGAGAAAGAGAAGGAGAATGTTAACTTTCCCCCCAATTCAAGAATGCCTTACACAAATAAAAATAACAAGTCAAAAAAAAAAAATCTTTAAAAAAAGTTTATGTAGCCACCATAGCGAAGAGAGGGGCAAGGGAGAGAGAGTGTGAGTGTGTGAGAGAGAGAGTGAACGAGAGTGAGCAAGTGAGTGGGGGGTGGGAGGCTATCCATTGGATAGGAAAGATAGAGATTGCAATCAATTTAGCAAAACTGAAGGAATACATAGTGTATATAGACAATTATCATAAAGCTGGCGAGAAATTGGCTTGTCCCCATCCTAATTAATAAGCTATTACATCATTCCTACAGCCAAATAGTTTGCTAATTGTGAACATTTGACAATAATATGCAAAATTATATTAGGGATAGTAGTTTCTTATTCTTCCCTTAGTAATCGAGATATGAACTGCTAAGAGAGTAAAATTTCCGCCAAGTAAAAAATAAATATATCATTGAATAAATATATACATAAAAAAGAAATATATTTAAAATTAATATAGTGCCCCCAATAACAGGCACAGCTTCAAGTTGACTCAGTCACTACGCTGTCAGATGTTGCACGGCAGATTTTAACTCCTTAACTACGAACGGTATTTTATACACTTAACAAAATCGTATTATGTTAGTCAATGTTATAGTGTTTTACTGGGGTTTAATTGGACAATGGTAGGTTCTTGCATGACTGGAGAAACTAAAGCCAAACAACACATGCACAAAAGTCGTAAAGGATATATATAATACTGAGTACACACATGAGTTTTCTTATTAATGGTCACTTAGTACAAAACACGATAATACACTTTACACTAATACATGAAATAATCACAATATAAATATGCCTAGCACGGGCGAGGATCCACGACAGACATACTGTATAGAATTCACTTAGCAATCCTATTCTATCACTGAGTAGATTTGGAGACACTGGCACTGGTGGTCAAAGTATTGATAGCCGAGTCCTTTCTCTCGGTCCTGTCGAGCTGCTTAGGTGGTCCTGCCGTGTGGTGAATGGGGTAGGGATACAGATGGACTAGTTGCTTTGGGGCCTTTAATAGTAGTTCCTTATGTCATGACACAGGGTGCGTACTACCGGACGAACGCGAGCATGAGTTAGACATGTCTTAAGCTACGGCTGCTCAACTATCCTGACCGTTATACTAGTCGTTGGTGAAGTTCCGTTTCGGTACTCTTGGTGTAGCGTCTTTAATACAGAGTCGCTCGTGTTATGACAGAGTAACTAAGTATCAGGCTAACGTGGGGAAGAAGTAAGATCATGACCGTACTAACTTTCCCAATCTGCCTCTGACCTTCATAAGAGTGTTCAAAGACCCCAGGGGTCGGTTGTTAACCCGAGAACGGCACACCATTGGTTTTTAAGAATGCGCGCCAAGCGAGCATATTTTGCTTCATTCCCGCCTAAAATCCAGTCATGAGGTGAGAGGCGCACGAGACATGCACCCTTCCTCTTCGAGGCTTGAAGGCAGACTGATTTCTCTCTCTTGCTATCTTTCTCTTCCCATGCTCTCTCTATGCGTCCCTGATGACCTTGAAACCGGGTGAGAGATATTGGTGCGGTAAATAAACCGATAAACAAGTGAATAAGATGAAAAATTGGGGATAATTAAAGGGGGGGCAAAGGGAAGAGGGGGGTTTGACACATGTGGAGGAGTGATAGGAGAAATGGAGGTGAATTATCTCAATTAATCACATATTCCTTTGTTTCGAGTGATTTTGGGGTAATTTAAAAGTTTTTTTTAGGCCTTGGATCTTAAGAGTCCCGTCGCCTTTGCCCAGTAAAACCTCTTAATTAAGAGTCTCCTCGCCATTCTCAGGTTAAGCCTCTCTACAAACATATGTCCTCGACTATGATTCTAGCCATATGCAGTATGGACTTTATATGCAGAGTGCCGTTATTTAGACGGTGTCTCGCATAGCCCGAACTATTGGAGACGTCTTGCCATTGCAAAGACTTCTTCAAGAGTTTTGGAGAGTACTGGATTGATCCTAGAAGTCTGTTTGTGGCATGCCCTCGGTGCTACTTTCAGTGTCAAAACTGCAGGCTACGAGAGATCCTAATAATATCCCTACACCATGGTGTGGAAGCACAAAAGTTCCCTAGTAAGGTAAAGAACTCTCAAACAATAAGGTAGACAGCCATGGCATGAATACACGAATGAGTGAGAGGTTAATCTTTAGGCTCAAGTCTTGCATGCAAGTGGTTTGAGCCCTCAAATTGCTGACTCTACCTTGGTTTCCTCAAGATGGTCATGACGTGTGCTGCTATGTCCCAGGGCTGGTATTTTGAGGTCAGAAGGTCATAGGAGCAGGGGGGCGGATTAGGGGGTTGAGGTAGGCCCCTTAGAAATTCCCGTCATGATGGTAGGGGACCTGCGCGGAAGAACGGCGCATCTGGAGCGGGGAGATTTGGGTATGCTCTCCTCTTTTGCTTTCCGGAAATGCTGATGGTTACTCTTATTGTTTTCCCTGGGGTGGGTGGCAGAGCGTGGTTTATTATAGCAATTCTGGCCTCTCGAGTGTTGAGGCGGGGCGGGGCAAGGTGTGGTTTTGGGCGGCCATGTTGTTGCCCTCCTTCCTTCATCTTCTCGTTTCCTCGTGGGTGATGTTGCTGTTTGGCGTTGGTTTGTTGAGGCGAGTTCTTCTTCTCTTTTTGTTGTTTTCCCTTTCCTTTCTTCTTTTCTTCTGTGGTCACCCTGGGTGGTGTGGTCTCTTCTCTTCTTTGCTGTTTCGTGTTTCTGTCTTGCACTTTCGGAAACATTTCCGCCTTGCTGGTATTCCCGTTCTTCTTAGCCGTTTTCTTTGATGGGGTATTTTCTATGTTGTTTCTCTCCTTTATCATGGTCTCTCCTTCTATTCCATTCTTCTTTTCTGGTTCCGGCTGGTCTGTTGTGGCATGGTGGTGATCTTTATTTCTGGTATTTTAAATATAATACCGGTATGTAAAAATAAACACACACACAAGACAACAAAACAATGAAAAGAACACATACACAATGAAAAAACACAGACACACACACAATGGCAACACGGCCCAGTAGCGTAGTGGTAGCGCGCTCGATTCACAATCGAGAGGTCTGGAGTTCAAATTCTTGGCCGGGTGGAGACAATTTGGGCTTGTCTCCTATCACGTTGTAGCCTTCTCTTACCCAGCAGAGAATAGGTACCGGACGTAATTCGAGAAGTTGTGAACTCGCTGGGTGTGTGGTGTGTGAAAAAGGTCTCAGCCTTACCCATAGATCGGACAATATGAGCTCTAAGCTGTCTTCCGGGAGGGTAATAGCTGGCAAGAGATCCTCAAGGATCCTCAAGATCGCAAGTGAATGACACACACACACGATATACATACATACACACACACACAATGAATACACACACACACACATACACACACACACAGTAACAACAGCAACAACAAAGTAATACCTTGCTGAACGCCCTAGGCCACCCATGCCCAAAATATGGTCGCCATTACCCCTTAGAAGATACGATGAGTCATTATTTTTCTTTTTCTGGCTATTAGTCGACGATTTTATTCAGATTAGGAAGGGTATATGGAAGTCAGAGGGTTAATTGAGAGAGGCTTTACCCCTTTACCTCACACAGTTCCTTCCTAAATTGAATAGAATCGTCTAATGATAGCCATAATAAACTGACAAAATGCGTCATGATCTTCATAATTATAATAAAGACCACCACACGTAACACTTTATTACGCTTTCAATCACAATTCTAAGTTAATATCCCAACTCGTTTGCACAACTAACAATAGTTATTTAACTAATTTGCAAAATTGTACGTAGTTTACTTATATGCAACATAATTTAATATTAATCCATTTTATTTGCAACACATGACAAATAATCCTACTCTTCTGCAAAATCTCGTATTAATCATAATACAAGTATTTTTCAACAACTCAATCTAATGAAATACCAAATGTGCACATAATTCACACTATTATATCTTACTCTACATAATGAAATACCAAATGTGCACATAATTCACACTATTATATCTTACTCTACATAATGAAATACCAAATGTGCACATAATTCACACTATTATATCTTACTCTACATAATGAAATACCAAATGTGCACATAATTCACACTATTATATCTTACTCTACATAATGAAATACCAAATGTGCACATAATTCACACTATTATATCTTACTCTACATAATGAAATACCAAATGTGCACATAATTCACACTATTATATCTTACTCTACATAATGAAATACCAAATGTGCACATAATTCACACTATTATATCTTACTCTACATAATGAAATACCAAATGTGCACATAATTCACACTATTATATCTTACTCTACATAATGAAATACCAAATGTGCACATAATTCACACTATTATATCTTACTCTACATAATGAAATACCAAATGTGCACATAATTCACACTATTATATCTTGCTCTACATAATGAGCATCAACTTCAATTAATAAAACTACTAATTTGCAATAACTCGCAATAATAATCCAACTCATTCACAGCTCACACAAAAATAACCACAATAACATAAAATATATATTTTCAACATCCCACAATAATAATCCAACTCATTTATAATTCACCCACACAGCCGACACCATAAATACACCATACACAATACACCATAAAGACTGTGCAACAATAAGAGTTCACGGCATCATAATTTGCAATTCAAATATTGACCCCAAAACATTGCAAGGATCGTATATTATAAAACATTATATAATATTATATAACATTAACAGATACAACGCACGAATCATAAAACTGCATTTACGCTAATCCAGCTCATTTGCAACTACTCACGATCATATTATATATATATATATATATATATATATATATATATATATATATATATATATATATATATACAGTATATACTGTATATAGCCAGAGAGTTGAAAATTCAGAAGAATCAAAGTTGGGAACACAAGAGAAAGCAAGATTGTTGTGCACACATACACAACATCCACCTTTGGCTTGAAACTGAGGATATAGATAGTAGGAGGATACAGAGAATGGTTTGCTGTCAGTGGTCCCAGACAACTGAGTTTCAGTGATAAAGAGAAGATCAGGGTTAACAGAGGAGAGATGGTGTTCCAGAGCATTTTGACGAGTAATTTCCAGGAGTCAGATCAGTGGTGGCATTATATCAGGATATTATTATAATTAATCCGGAATACATTGTAGTTAGTTAAATGACACATTAATGAATAGGATATATTCACTGCGCATGCGTCAAATAAAACGGCGTGAGTTCCCGCCGCGATATCCTCAGACTTGCTCTCACGACTGGCTCATCAATACCTCCTTATAGACGCTCCAACAGTCACCTTATTCACGCTAAGTCATTCTAATTCTAACTTCCTAGTGACCACTATGCCTTCTACCTATTCCAAACTCTATCCTTGAGCTATCCATCACTATCAAAATCTAAGTAAGTTAATACTTATAGGTTTCTGGGCAATTTAAATCTTTGTTTACTCCCGGGTTCCTATAGAGATATGGTGTTTTAGAGGGCAAACTGGGGTTGCCCTCTATTTTGATGAGGCACGGAAAGGATCAGCAAAGGAGGCTTAAGGGTAAAGATACAAAGGCGAGCGCTGCGACAAACAAAGCGAACCCTAGTGTATGCCCATCATTTTCTCAATAATAATCCATATGAATTGAAGCAACTCGCCAAAATAGACTAGTTCACAATAACATTCCAGATAATTTGATGCAACTCATTAAATTAAATAGTTCACAATTATAATCCAGATAATTTAATGCAACTCACAAAACATAAAATATTTCACAATATTAATCCTGACAATCAAAGCAACTCACTAAAATTAAATATTGCACAATAAAAATCCAGACAAAATAAAGCAACTCACAAAAATTAAATACCGGTAGTTCACAAAGTAATCCAGAAAATATAATGCAACTCACTGAAATGAAATAGTCAACGTCTGCAAACAATTTGCAAATAACCCATAAAGCATTTCAACAATCTCTCTATATAATACTGTGCAACAAGAAGAACCTATAAATTTCGCCATAATAATTATATTTTTTCACCAACCAACTTCACTTCTAAATTCAATTAATGAAATCAACAAATACATATGACACTCCAAGAACTCGAACCTAGGACACACACCAAAATTCCGCGCACTTATGCATCACACTATAAAGACAGTTAAAGAAATATGCATAAGCCTACGATTTATTATGAAGTGTTTTACTTGAACAAAAAAACACCGATTAAAATCAACTAAAAAAGCTCTTACAATTATTGACATCCACGACATGATCCAACACACCATAACTACTGTGCCTCAATATCAGCTCCCTGCATCATAACTTGCAACTCAAACATTCAACACAAACCTTTAAGGAGGGTCACCTGCTTTTTTTCTCTCCTTTTCTCTGGTGTTACGACTGAGGTTTAAATATATCAGGGCTCTTATTCATTGGACTAGTAATGGCATAAATGCTACAACGGAAAGCGCTAGATCCAACCTCTGATGTATATTCCCAGTGAACAAAGAACACAAATACTCTCCAGAGTTCTATATGCAATAATAGGTTATTAAACTCTCAATAAATGTGCGTCTACTCTAGGCTTAATGTTATGTGAAAACAGCCTATTACTACCTATAACCGAAGGTGCTTGGTTATGGTATGCAAAGTAAGGTGGTAAGAGAAGTTACAGCTTACGTTACTTTAATCAATAAATGTCAGGCACTCCTGCATGAAAGAAAGTGCACTAAAGTCCTTCAACACCAACAAGGAATCTTCTTTAAATGTTAGATGCTATCAAGATGCTCGAATCGGAAATGGAACCCAAAAAGGCAGGCAGCGGAAACAATGCTCGTGCAGGCTATGCACACAAAAGGCAGGAGATATAATGCAGTCGGAGCCAAGAATATCCTAAACGCCACAACAATAATAATAATCGCCACGACAATGCAGTATTCCTATCAACAAAAAGAGCCTAAGTCGTTTGTGTCTCAATACATCAAACTAGGCTGCGAAATGCTTGTGTAATCATAAACGGGTATGCATAAAAAGAGTAATTGGTTTAATATACTTAATGTCTACTATGACTGATAAAGTCTAGCTAGAGTCAATGATACGAGATACTGGTGCGCATGGCATGCCGCATAGCCTAGTGCAAATCTCAAGTCTGTGCGTCAAGTATTACGTTACAGTGAAGGGTAGCTCTCTTGAGAAACCTTAATACCGAAGTATTAAGCGTTCTCCTGGCGTACCTCAATGACAAACAACGAGCTTAGAACAGTGCAGAATGGTATAGGCAAAAAGCATTCATTCGTGCATGCTCTACTCTCAATGGCACACAGACTAGAATTTACCCAATCAACTCCAGTTCTCAGGTATGTCGTGCAGCTTTTAACTAAAGCCAGCACCCATCGGAAACAATACCTTATAGTATCAGACTCCTAGTCTAGCATTATCTAATCAAGCAGAACACTAATAATTACAGGAAGCAGTACTGAACAATATGAATGCCAACCAATGCTTCGTGATCAACTTATCTTAACAACTAACATACATGGGTTATATAAGACCTTAACGCACAATACAACTGGCCAGCATGAAGCTGATTATGCAGAGTTAACCAGAGGGGGTATAATATTAATAAAAGGTGGTGAAAGATATGGAAAATGAGAGAGATAGGCAGAGGAAAAGGTTCTCAGGTGCGGAAGGGGGACAGATATCAAAGGGATAAGATGGATGCGTTCTAGAAACCAGATCTGAGGGAGAGAGTGGCCAGGGAGCCGTATATATACTAGCACTAGTTCGAACCGCGTAGAAAAAGCGGTAACAAGTCCTCTAGCCAATGCTAAAGAAGCTAGCTAAACATGACGTCACCAAGCATGGTAAAAAACTCCTTCAACGAATCCCCACGAGGCCAGCCAGCTATGACGTCATCGAGTATAGCAAAACACTGCGCGCCTCCCCACACTCTGTTCTACTCTCTCTCTCTCTCAAATCCTATCAATACTACTTAACCCGGTGAGACCCAGCGTCGCACGTGTTGCGTCGGCAGTGTTTGATCACCAACTCCCAGCGACGCATCACGTGCGTCCGACATATAAAAAACACTTACGTGGCTCGTAAGGTAGGAAATGGCGGGAGAATAGGAGGGGGAGGTACCGTAGTGTGTGTGGGACCCGGGCCAGTAGGTGTGAGCGGGCCGAGACAGCCGCGCGGCTGGTGGTGGTGGGCTTAGTGGGGATAGTTTACACCCTTAGTTCACCGCCACTTTGAACCTTCATTACTCCGGTCGTATGGGAGCTAGAGGCTTGAGATTTATGTGAGACACTCCTTAGGATGTATGCCGTACAATGCCATACTCAGTTTTTACCCTAATGCTCCCGGGTGGGTGGTCATGCGGGGGAGACGAACTATTGAAACCCCCCCCCCCCCCCCCCCCACCCAAATGACCGAAATGATTTTTTTTTTATTTTTGTCTTCATTTCTCACCATTCTCTTCCATTTTGGCTCAACAAATTTTGTTGAGGCTCCCCCCCCCCCCACCGCCCCCCCCCCCCCCCCCCCCCCCCCCCCCCCCCCCCCCCCCCCCCCCCCCCCCCCCAAAAAAAAATGTCCGAGGTGATTTTTTTTTTTTTTTTTTCATTTCTCATCCTTGTCTTCCATTTTAGCAAACAAAAAAAAAAGAAGTGAAAATGGCTTGGGACTGGGGTGAACAAAATATTATAACTAGCCGGGGCTCAACGGGTTAATGATAAAACATATACTTTGCAATTAAATATATAAAGCCTTGACATGGGTGAAAAAAAAGAGCATTTCTGGACTGCCCATGACACGAGCTTTCATATGAAATAAAGCACACAACAATACATCAACTGTAGCCACATCCACTGCCCTGGCGATCCTAGCGAGTCACTGTAGGACAAGCCATGCGGTTCTAACGGAGTGGTTAACGTCACACTGGCTTGTATCCATTTGGCCCCATTCAGCCTACTGTTTTAAGACGTTTATCCCCATCCAGGTGTCAATTATTTACTAGTGAGCGGTAGCGAGCCAGCATAATTTTTAAATGTTTTTGACAGCAGGCTAAATTTGTACATTTTTCGGTAGAAAAATTTCTCTGGCGAAGCCGGATATCTTCATATAATGCTGGCTCGCTATCGCTCGCCAGGAAGAAATCGACACCTAAATGGGGATAAACGTCTTAAAATAGTTGGCTGAATGGGGCCGAATGGATACAAGCCAGAGAAAAGGAGAGACATACACAAAACAAGCAGGTCATCCCCCTTAAAGGGTCGTAACGGATCTGTAACTATTTCATATTATTCACCGATGCAACGCACGTAACATAAAACTACCTGCAATAATAATACGGAACAATGAAGTCAATCGTAATCACAACTGCAATTAAATATAAGTAAAGCAAACAAGAAAAACTATTAATTATATAACTGACCTTACATGCATCATAAATCCAGTACAAAAAGTCTATCATATAACTAAGTAAAAACAAAAAATATATAAAAATATATAAATAAAAACATTCTATCGAAAAATTTACAAATTTCGCTTGCTGTAAAGCAAATATATATATATATATGCTGGCTCGCTACCGCTCGCCAGGAAAATATTGACACCTGGATAGGGGTAAACGTCTTAAAACAGTAGGCTGATGGGGCCGAATGGATTCAAGCCAAAGAGAGAGGGAGAGAAAGAAAAAAAAAAGCGAGGTGGGTTCCTTTAAGTTTTACAATAGCAATCATATACAACAACTCACAATATTACTCCAACTAATTGACCACTTGCGAGTTTCAGGCTATAAGGAAGTTGGAGCCTTAAACATCGATATTAACAGAAATACAATAATAATGTACGTTTCTGATGGCTAAAGGGTATGTTGAATTGGGTTTTATGTATTTATGAATGTACTACGACCGTATTTTAGCTCGTAATTCTGTTAAATATCGATGTCTACAGCTCCAACTTCCTTATAGAACGAAACTCGCAAGTCGGCAATGTGCAGCACTCAAAGATAAACCAACTGAAAACTCCCAATAGTTGACCCTACTGACCCACAATTCGCCCCAATATACCATAAATACTGTGCAACAACAGAAGGTCACTGCATCATAACTTACAACTCAAACATTCAACCCTAACATTGCAAGGGTCGTAACTGCTCTGCAACTATTTATCCCATTCACAGATACAACGCACGTAACATAAAACTGCCTGCATCACAAATATGGTGCAACGAGCCAATCATATCAGAACTGCAATTTAAAAAGAAACACCACACACAGAAAACAAAATATAGACAAACAAAACAAAATTATTAAATATATAAACTGCATGCATCATAAGTCCAGAGCAAGAAGAATATCACATCAGAACTGCAATTAAAATAACAATTAAATAATTTACTAAATGTATCCTACGTCCAGAGCAATAAGACTATCACATACAAATAAAAAATAAACTATTAATCAAGACTATCATATCATATTTGTAACTGAACACGAACAATAACAAAAATAACAACCATATAACATATCACCTACGTATATTGCACAATCTAATACATAACATAAACCAAACCATTTAACAACAAATACATCACAAACATTTAATATCACAGCAAAAAATAAACATTTGTTCATCTTCCCGAGTGGTTGTTACATAATACAATCTGATACGATATACAACACTATGGAATTATTTATTATAACGTAATGATCCACACTACCAGCTACACTGGTAAATTACTGTGTGCAATACAGAACAAAAATTTAACAATACTATAGGCCGCATAGTATGTAGCATATCGCAAAAATATCAATACAATACTCCTCTTGTGTATCAATTCGAACACTTATTCCACATTTTTGGAACATATCTAATATTCTTATTAAATATTGATTTAATAAATGCTTAACTAGCACAATTTATAAAATGTATTCAAATTAAAACTCTTAAAACATGTACGGTACCAGTTACAGTATGTTGCAGTTATGTGTGCAACAGCGAACATTTAATTCGTCCTGTGTATTATTAATATATAATCGTGTTACTGATGTCAGCAACTGTGCCTTGTAAAGACTGGATATTTACCAAGCGTTCTTCAACAATTTTCGACAACTTCACTAGTAGGAGTAAAAATGCCATTTCCGTTTTTACATCCGTAGACTTTATTGAAAAAAAAACCCACTGCCATTTTCGTTTTTACACCCGTAGACTTTATTGAAAAAGCCACTGCCATTTCCGTTTTTACATCCGTAGACTTTATTGAAAAAGCCCCTGCCAGAAAAAAAACCCTGCCATTTTCGTTTTTACATCCATAGACTTTATTGAAAAAGCCCCTGCCAGAAAAAAATGGGTCCAAAATGGCGACGGTTGTCCGGTAGTGACCAGTTAGGGGTAACCTGAGAAGTGTCCAAAAATGGCGACGGTTGTCCGGTAGTGGTGGAAAGGTGACCTACCTGAGTGGGAGTGGCATCTGATAAATCAGTCCTCGTGGGAATTATAAAAGGCAAATACTGTCACAACTTTCATACATCCTTACTATTTTAAATATGACCGTCTCTCTCTATCTTTCTATCTCTCTCATTGTACACACAGACACCACACACACACACACACACGGTTTCCCCTCCTACTCCTCTGGACCTCATTCGTGATCAAGTGTCAAGATAAACCTAGCCTAGTCTAACCTAGCCTAACTCTTTCTCTCTCTCTCCCTAACCTAGCCTAACCTAACCTAGCCTAGCCTAGCCTAATCTAACCTAACCTAACCTAGCCTAGCCTAACCTAGCCTAACCCTTTCTCTCTATCTCTCTGTATCTCTCTCTTTCATCATATTTTTCCACGCTATTCTTAGAGTTCAGATTTCAAGATACCAAGCCACCTGATTTTCACCCATCTGCGTACCAAAAATACTTTTGGGTCACCTGCTCCCATAAATCAGTCTACTATCTATATCTCTATCTCTATCTATATAGGTCTGACAGCGACCCTTTCTTTCATCATATTTTTGTCCACGGCTATTCTTAGAGTTTCAGATTTCAAGATACCAAGCCACCTGATTTCACCCATCTCTGTACCAAAATACTTTTGGGTCAGCTGCTCCCATAAATCAATCGACTATCTATATCTATATCGCTATCTATATCGGTCTAACAGCGACCCCCTCAGTAGTTTCTCTCTCTCTCTCTTTCATCATATTTTTTCCAACCACCTAACCTAACCTTGCCTAGGCGAGAACATGTGACTACCTGTTATATATAGTCATGCAGCCCACCCCGTGGGAACCCTAAAACATATATATGCATTCAAACCTCGTAAAGGTATTAGTTAAATAGAAACCAACATGGCGGAAGCATTTTACCTCCGATGCTCTCGACATATTCAAACACCCCGCTCGCATAATAGTAGCGGGATACAGCAATTCCGGCAAATCAGAACTCGTCAAGAAACTTATATCCAAGCATCATAATAAATTTAAAAAGATTGTTATATGCGGTCTTCTCTCGCACACCCTACAGCATGATAAAGAAATAGGACCTAAGGTAACCGTATCTCCAGAAATAGTGAACCCTATAAGCGATGAGGATATTTACGATCAAAGAGGAACCTTATTCATCCTTGACGATCTAGTTATCGAAGCTGTAAAGAATAAAGTAGTCGTTGACCCCTAGCGGCTTTTTAACGACCGCGGGTTTTCGGGGAGCCCCCCCATAATTTAAAACATTTCATGCATCTTCATAACCCAAAACCTATACATGGGCGGTAAACATGGTCGAGGAATATTAGTCTCAACTGTTCTCACTTCCTATTACTGAGACAACGTGACTTATTGCAAATACAACTAACTTGGAAGCGCAAATGATTCGGCAAAGACCGAGCCAGCGATTGTTGTTGAAATATACAAATCTGCCGTTTTCCTCTAAACCCTTTGGCTTATCCTCCCTCCATCGTGACTTAGGTATAAATACTCCCGTAAGGCCTTGCAATGCAGCACAAAATATAGTGGGTGAACTCACACATGTGAAACGTGTATTCCAATGGTGGAGTTTCTAAAGCATTCGATAGCTATTAACTGTTTTCTCTACGGTCGTCACGACCAGCCATACGGACTGTCTTCTCAAAAGAAACTATGGGATAAGGCTCGAGCATTGATCCTTCCATAAAACTGCAAGATGTGACAGGATTCTCTCAGGACCAGCAAAACCTACACTCTACATAAAGCCACAGCCAAAGAAATTCCCCCGCCAGAAAGTTCTCTCCCCCAAGCCCAAGATCATTCATGGCTGCCGACTTAGCGGGACTGTGCGGTCATTTAAAGAAAGACAACGACACTATATCATACCTGTTAGTATGGCGTGGACGTCTTTTCCCGTTTCATGCAGGTAGTACCCTGTCACAGGGAAAGCTGCGACTTCCATGCTAATTGTGCTGTTAAGAGGGTTATGGAAACAGATGAATCCAGGGGTGTGAGAAGCATTGAACACTGATCTAGGCACTAGGCAACCGAGTTTTTTATAATAACAAAAGTGAAGGAATATCTAACATCCCGCAAGATTAAGCTATATAGCGTTCATTCTAGTGAGATTAAAGCTTCCCCCCCATCGCCGAACGAGCCATTCGCACATTGAAATCCCGCATTTGTTTAACCCCTTTATTACACTGCGGAATTCCCCCCGATAATATTAAACACCTCCAGGGACATGGGTCAGGTGCCTACAATAATTCCCACACACTCTGGACTAAAAAAGGGACAAACCCCCACAATTCGTACATAATTTTAACTCGACCATCCAACACTGCACGGCATTCCATCTAATGTATAAAAAAACACCAGAACAGAAACCCCCTCAGTACGCATTAGTGTAACCGAGCTAGCTGTTGGAGAGATTGTTAACGTCCTCGGGGGTAGCAGCACATCGTTCATACCCCGCTTTTCATAAGGGATGACACCCAGCAAGAACACCCACGAGCTATTCCAAATTCGAGAAATAAAACACCAACATCAACCAAAAACACTTATCTCGCTGGAAAAGACCTATCCGGCGGAGCCTCCATAGAGGGCATTTCTTCTACGGGTCCCAGAGACTGGTGGCAAATTCCCTTGCCCGAGTCATTCGATATTAATATCCTGAGAACCCGCAAAAGCAAAGGGGGAAAAAACAATATTTTGTACATTGGGTTGGATATCCTACCCTCCTTTGACAAGCTGGATTAATGTCTCGTGGACCCTCGTTGCAAAGATGAACAGTAAGCTTTCCCCTACTTCGGCGGACATAAAAAGTTTGTACGGACTACTTAAAAAACCTTAACCCCAAGGAAAGGAAGAGAACTCATTAAAACAACTAGGACGCGAGCATTTAAAATTGGTATTTCTGAGATATTTCTTCCAACTTTCTAAAGAAACATCCTCACCCTGACATAGTAAAATTATAAGAAAGCTACAACACCATCGTGAGGATATACGAGCCGTTGCCCGGAAGAAAACATCTCTGGCCAAAAGAGAGATTAAAATTCTAACTAGTAAGGCTGGAGGTAATATATTAGCCGCCGCCCTTCTCCCTGCAGTTGCCGGTCTACTTTTCCAAAACTGTTTTTTCATAATGCGTAGCTATTATCTCCTCCCCGAATCCACAGCCAAGCGTGTTTTAAACAAGCATCGAGGGTGCACCTACACCGACCTCCCCCTCAGCCTCCCCTCCCCCGGACCACACGTTACCAGCTAAGCTCGTCCTCCCGGCCTCCCCCCACAGCCCGCTCCTAAGACCCCCCCGAGGAAAAAAAGAGAAAGAAATCAACACCGTGTTCACATTATAACAAGGAAATCAATGAGGGCTATTTTGCGCACAAAACCAAACTCCCACCACCCGTGCTAATGAAAGCCACTTCTGTAAATGGGGAATGCTTCCAAAAATCCCAGATATAGCACAATCTTCTGCCCTGCGCCCACGTAAAATATAATGAAAACACACCATGACGCTTTAAGGGCTTCATGGAGCGAGTTAAAAACAACCCCTTAATTAGATGGGACAAGGAAATGGATGGCTACTGGACTCAGCTAGCAACAACAACGTTCTAGAACATCATGGGACTACTCTAGGCTAAGGGGGCTACAAACCGTCGCAAAGCCCAGCGTGAACACAAATGACGTAGATCCTAATTATTAGAGCAAACGGGTCTTTCATCCCTCTCATAGTTGTAAAACACTCAGATCAAAAAGCAATACGGTGGAGGATATAAAATAGTCTTCTCCCTCGTCTAAAATACCCGCACTGACAACCCACGGCGTGGGTATCCTATTGAACCAATCGTGACGCCCACACTTCCCGTGGGTTGCCTATTAAAACTAATAGCTCGGCAACCGCTCGTGATGGTATAAAAATCGGCCGAGACCGCCCAGACCCGTTCATACTCCTCTTACCCCAACTGTGAGCCAACTAATACCGGCAGTTCCAGACGACAAGACCTCCATCCACCGCAATAGCTTCCGAGACGACCAATCAACACCTCGAGAAATGGGACGTAGTGGACCACCGCCCTCACGTTGGGGAGAGAGTGGTACCAGGCTTCATCGATTGTGACTGGCGGTGGGGCTCAGGGACGTTTGCCCAGCCCGAACCGCGAGAAAGGAGGAGTGGTCCTTCCCTCTACTCTTTTCTTTGGATGAAGGGGAGGCATGTGGAGAAAGTGATTGCTTACCCTCGCTCAGCTACCGAGGAAGGGGTTCCCGGTGACTGACCCGCTATCAGTAATGATAAAACCATCATGGCCCCCGGTTGTTCACTAGCTGCCACGGCCTGATCGGGGAGACCATCCGGCTTACTCACTGCCGCTTCTACACCAAAACGTATCCATATAGTAACGCTATACGCTGAAAAAGAGTGTCTATTATCGGCTAAACCGATGCTGCTGGGGAAAGGACAGGGGTGTGCCTGGGAGTGTTATAATTCGCCGGAGTCCCCTGATCCTAGTCTTTCCCCATGTTGCTTTGTCTTCTAGCTCAATACGCCCCCGGTAAGATGCTGGAGCTGAATGAGATTAACCAGACAGAATACCTACTCAGTTCTCGCGACGACCAATTCATTCAAGGGTTATAAAGCAGGACCACCCACCCCCAGGATCGGTGTTAAAATGTTTAATGTCTGTGTTACTGAAACTCGTCGATTGGGCTATTTCAACATGAGATGACACATGATTGTATTCCCCTTCAAAATGCGGTGCTGCGGGCCTCCCCTCGTCGACGTCTGGGCACAGGATTACCTGCCTCTCCGAAACCATGCAGCAGGGAATCTTAGGACCCGCAATATATCCGGTGTAATCCTTGGACAAGTGGTGGATAGGGTTAACCACTGTGAATGACAACGCAGGGTTCACCCCGGGTCAAAAACGCCCACACCTGTAGGAGGAGGAGGGCAAATCGATCAACACGCAACCCCAGGGAGGCGAGTGAGAAGAAGCCGAAGGAACAGTGGTGACAGGGATGAAGACTACGATGTTGTGACGTCAAGACCCTCTCAATTCCTAATAATGCGTTTGTATAATCTCCTTTAAAATGACTCTCTCATCTCTCTCTCTCTGTAAAATAAAGACGCTAAGCATTACCTATCGTGTATTACTCTTCCCGTCCTTGTAGGTAGCTATAAATCTAAGAAACGAGCCAACTTCGCATTAGGTCCCCTTGCTGTTCCAAGATGGAGTCACACGCATATCTACGTTACAAGCCGCTTGCAGACAGTGTCATATACCACCAATAGTAGCAGTAGTTTTTTACCAACAACTGACAAACCTTAACGTTAACACAGGGACGTGGAATACGAAGTTGGCCTGTTTAATGGTGATAACTCCCTCAACGTTACGATACTATTAAGAGAGACGAAGCAGAATGCGCCATACATATAGAGTACGGGCAAGCTTACTTCTTCAGGCGCTATTGAAAAGCGTAAGGTTGCTTGTGACCTGATTTGGGAAAATATCTTGAGGTCCGGACATTGGAATACCTTATTCGACCGGGTTAATAATAAAATAGGGGCTATACTAAGGGGGTCTCCTTAACAACGCGACAGAACCCTACGTCGGACATCCCCACGATGAAGCCTACCCCGGGCTTCCTAACACTAAGCGCCTTTGACCGCCTAGCCAACCCATCTCAAAATACTCTCCCTCGGTCGTATGAAACCTGAGCCACCACGTTACGGTACGCTGCTTCCGCGACCCCCCCCGCAATCCGATCATCTCATACGTGAAGATACAGCTCGAAGAGCGGGTAGCCCGGACTTCTCGGCTTAAGCCCCTTAGAAGCCTATGGGAACGTGTGTTACCTGCCCCCGAGATGCTCTCAGCGAAGGAGACGACGCATTTCTATATCATACTTAAGCCCGTTTCCTGTCCTTAAAGGAACGGCAGATGCTCAGTTGCGTGCTCATATACAGTGACCTGGTCAACCCCTTCGAGATTCGCCGGGGTTAATGTAAATATTCTCGACGCCTTTTCCCTCTCCGACGGGCAATCGAAAGGTGTGCATTCCTATCGTCTTTAATAAAACCACTCAAACCTAAAACTTATAGATACCATTTCCATTAAAAATCACAGACCAGAAAGGGTCGCCCCATGTATTTTGAAAGAGGGTCAGCACGTGACGTGCTTACTTTCATCATTCGCGCTGTCAGACTATATTAATAGCTCGTCATAGCCTCGTGTCACACAGTCCTTTTCCCTAACAGCATGCGAGTTACTTCATCCCCCCCTCCGTGGGGGAGTTAATCGCTCTCTTTTCGCTCGTGGGGAGAGAGTATCTCACGGGGGTGTGGGTGGCGTCAACGATATTACCACCCTCGCCTACGTAGCCCAGCTACCGTCGGGGCGGGGGTCTGTTCTCTACATTAGCGGGGTTACTCGCTAAAAGAGCCTTCCCGTTTTCTAGTACGAAATGTCATAGCTCCTTCCCGCACAGCGAAGTTTGGAAACAATGTCATGGAGGATATCTCTCAGGGTAATAACCTAAGGCAGTCCCTTAAAAAGACACTGTCTCTGAAGCTTCTGAAGAACGCTGCCGTAAAAGGCGGCGAGGGGAGGTGGGTAGAAATAGGAAGAGGGTAAAGGTTAAAAGGAAAATTAAAAGAGACAATGAAGGGGAAATATAAAGAAGGACATATTGTCCTCGCTTGTAAATCAGTATCGGGCTAAGCGGCGAGATGGCGAGCTATCGCGACCGTAGGAGGGAGCTTGTGGGTCAGCCAGGCCCCCGTAGGTCAATACGCTGCTGGCGTCAGTGAATTATTACCGTCCCAACAAGACCCGACTTTTGGGAAGCCACCATATAGCCTCCCCGGCAAGATGCCGACGTGTTTGCCTAGCAATCTAGGTTTCAACATGAAGTGAAACCTGACCGAACGTTGATTTTCCTCATCCCTGGGACCCGGGGAGCTTTATTGACTTGGGCTCAATTGGTCATACACACCCACTCTTTGCGGCCTAACCCAAGAGGATAATGCGACCCCCCTCGGGGGACGACGTGAACATTGAGCTCTCGAATAACACGGCCCACAGTCTTTTCAAATCCGTGCAGTGTTTCTCGGCGACGTGTCCCGTCGAAACCAATGTTCTCTACGGTTACAGATCCTACGCTTAAAGCCCTCACCCACCTTGACACCCGGCAAAATT
>CM064483.1:25866740-25955047 GCA_032716605.1 Paralithodes platypus | reverse complement strand
CTTTACTGTGTACGCAAAAATTATATTATTAAGATTATTATGCCGATATTATAACTAACATACTTTGGTATTTACCTGCAAATTCCACTCATACCTTGAAATAAGTATTTGTTAATTACCAAGATGAAAAAGTATTACAAGTATTTCACTATGTTTACTTTTTTCATAGTTGGAAACAAATATTCAATACCAAAATGCTATTATACATTTACTTATATTTTATACCACAGCCAATAAAGAGAGCCTTACTGCGAGCCAATATAAGCGACATTCCAACTATTATTCGTGTGAAAAAAAGACATATAAGTAACTAACTAAATTAATCGTACTTATGATATTAAATTAATATAACCTTATAATTTAATGTAACACACACACACACTCACATATAAAGGATTCACCTTTGTACTAGGACTAATCCAATCTCCCGTTCCGGGGGGATTGGGGATCTATACTTTTTAAATCCAAGTCCCCTTACTTAACCACACCTGCCAGGACACACTCACCTTCACAATCACACACACCGCCTGCAGTCACCACACCACACACACACCACACATCAAATCACACACAAAATCACAATACAAATAATTATACAATACAGTACACATAGTCCTATTTGTCTAGGGTTTTGAAGCTTTCTCTTCAAATGCCTACATTCTTCTTAGCTCTGGTAGCTGACTGGGAGGTTATTTTCTTTAGCACTAGTAATTATTTAAATATTGCATTTGTAGAAGCTATTACCACCATACTGTCTTATTTTGTCGGTGTTATGGACCATTTTCACGCATATCATTAGCGGAACAGTGTGAGATCAACATCTGCTAAAGCTCGTAAACTGTTGTGCTGTGTTGCTATATTCTTTTGGCTAGTTAGCATTTCGAAAAGGCAGGAAGTGAACAACGTGTTTTTTAATAAACATATAGTGATTCATGCCCATGTTGGCTTGTCACACTATTTGGGTAAATAAGGCGAACCTCTGCTAATTCCACGACATAATGTAATTTTAGATTGTTCAGGGGGATGTCTTCACCACTGATCTGCAACACTTAATAATTGGTTTGCTATCCATTACATTTAATTTTCTTTATCACAGAGTAAACAGCACATAGGCGCAGCTAAATAAACTATTCACTGGGATGATGTCTTTACACCTATCAAGTATCCTCCTTATCAAAATTCAAAACATTCGTATGACATAAACCAAAAATCAATTTTCCCCTCATCCGGTTTTTACACTTCATAATTAATGTCTTTCAAAATTCCTTAGACATGGCCTTCTTGTCGTAGTATGGGTAAGCTTAGTTTTAACACTGACATCATCCGTATCTTCTTTTCACACTAATATATTTGGCGTACAGAAATATTGTAACTTTCCTCCAGCTAAACTGCCGATAGTGGACCAACATAGCTTCCAAATGGTCTGTCTTGAAATGTTCCTGTTAGGTATGTAATCCATCTTCAGTTCTGGTATGCAATAATTTGTAATTCTCTAACAGACACCCACACAAGGACACACGCACTCCTCACCACCCACACATGCACTACTCACACACATACAGTACACACACCCCCACACACACGCACTCACTCTCACTCTGTTTTTAAACTATCTATAGTATCTTCTTATATTTAAACTATATCGATCTATCAATCTAGCTCTTTTTAAAACTATATATAGTATCTACAGATTTAAACTATATATATCTATCCAAATCTATCTCTATATCCTACGTACATACTTCAACATTCGTCGTTATGACATAAACCAAACAGTAATTTACCTCATACTCGTTTTTACTTCATGGTGGTTAATTTCTTTCAACAATTCCTTAAAATGACCTTGTCGCGGTATGGTGTAAACATAGTTTTAATATAGCCATACTTATAAAGTATTTAGAAGGGGGAAATAATTTGGAAACAACAGCGCCTGATCTTCCACCATATCTCACTCAGAATGTATACCGACCCCTGTGAGGGGTGGTACGAGTGCGAAAATGAACCCTACCTTTGCCTACGTCACAGAATTTAAAGGTCCCATCCGTGCGGCCTGGTACTCTCGGTGGCCTCGGTCAGGCCCACACAAGCAATCTTAGGTCATGATGCATTAAATCATGTCCGCCGGAAGTTAGCGTGAGGTTTGGGGTAGAGAGAAGATTTAACACACACTTGGGCAATAGATTTCAAGATGTCAAATTCAGATTTAATGAGCTCCATACTTCATACATAGGAAGAGAGACTCTGGAGGTATACTTCAATACTATAACTCATACTTTTCCTGCAATCAAGATCGTTCCTGTAATTCATATTGTTCCTGTATTCAAAGTTCCTGCATATCCTGAATATATAATGGTTGCTTTAACTACATTAATTGCTCACTACCTATAAATATTTAAGCACAAGTATTTATGGTATGAGATGGTGGCGGCGACATAATAATATCTACTAGAGGTATCTACCAGATTCTACTATCAACCTAGTACTACATCTACCTATCTACCTATCTACCTATCAACCTAGTACTACATCTACCTATCTACCTATTTCCATACCCACCCTGAACAAACACTCCAAAATTCCCACACATTACTGCTCCTTTGGATTTTGGTGGTACATTTATACTAATCCGGTTAAAGTAGCTTATTCTCTCTTGCTCGTTGGTTTGAACTCTCTCTCTCTCTCTCTCTCTCTCTCTCTCTCTCTCTCTCTCTCTCTCTTTGTAATTCCATGTCTGAAGTCCCGTGTGCATATTAATGTGCTTGTGTTGTTTATTCAATAGCAGTGGTCGTGTGTTTGAGAGAGAGAGAGAGAGAGAGAGGAGAAGAGAAAACCAAAAAAGAGGCAGAGAGAAAGAGATGACGGGGAGAGGGGGGAGGGGAGCGAGAGAGGAGAGAGGAGAGGAGGAGGAGAGGAGGAGACGAGGGAGGAGAGAGAGAAGAGGAGACCTGGGAGAGCTAGAGGAGGGGGGGACGAGGAGATGGGACGAGACGAGAGAGAGAGGGAGGAGGGGGAGGAGGGAGACACCACGAGAGAGAGAGAGAGAGACGGAAGGACGAATGGAGACGAGAGAGGTGGGAGAAAGGAGAGAGAGGGAGAGAGGGAGGAGAGAGGGGGGGGAGGGTGAGAGAGGACACGTTCGAGGAGCAGAGACGAGGAGAGAGAGACGAGAACGGTTTGGGAGAGTAGGAAGATGAGAGGAGAGAGAGAGAGACAGAGAGTGGGAGGAGAGAGAGAGAGACAGAGAGTGGGAGGAGAGAGAGAGAGAGAGAGAGAGAGAGAGAGAGAGAGGTGGAAAGACATAATCACACACGGGTAGACACGAAGACAAGCAGAGAAGTAAATATTCAAGTACAAAACTAACAGAACATTTTATAACCAAAACAGACAGACAATAAATAGAAAGATACAAAAATACACATGCAATTTGAATTAGGCTATACAGTATATGTGTTTTATCATTTGGCAAACATTCTCACCATTCGCTAAGCGTGCGCGCACACACACACACGCATGCATACACACACACACACACACTAACAACAGAAAGCCAGGAAATAACGACACATACAGTACACGGACAGGTAGAAACAGCAAAAATAACTTTCGAGGAACATTTGTTACAGGCAGCTTTGCCTTTTGTCTCCTTCATACACATAGGAAGACATACAGAGATATATATATATATTTATATACAGTATAATTATATAGATAGATACATTATAACACTCTCTCTCTCTATCTCTCTCTGTCTCTCACACACACGCACACACGCATACACACACACACACACACACACACACTCGCATGCACAGGGAAATCATGTGGAAACAGATAGCATACACAGGTAGGCTGAGACATAGACGTAAACCCAACCTTTTAATTCGTTAAGCACACACGATAGCACCATATAGGCAAAAACAAACATACATACAAATCGAGCACAAAACAAACAGATAAACAAATTAAAACCTATTGACATACACAAACACAGATACAGACGAACAAACGGATACATCACAAACATAGTAACAGAATCTGGCACAACCCACCCTGAGTTGAACCCTGGGCCCATTGATCATCAGACAAACGTGCTGTCACCACACCACACCGGCTATAAAAGATTCGTTGTAACCTGGCACACCGCTGGTGCACCGGGGTCATCTGGGACAATATACAAACGATTGTTACACTCCAACCTCTACCCACGATTATTACACAGACGATTACAGAGGCGATTATTACACGACAATTACAGAGACGATTATTACACAGACAATTCTACAGACGATTATTACACAGACGATTATTACAGAGACGATTATTACACAGACAATTACAGAGACGATTATTACACAGACAATTCTACAGACGATTATTACACAGACGATTACAGAGACGATTATTACACAGACAATTACAGAGACGATTATTACACAGACAATTCTACAGACGATTATTACACAGCGATTATTACACAGACGATTATTACACAGACGATTACAGAGACGATTATTACACAGACAATTCTACAGACGATTATTACACAGACAATTCTACAGACGATTATTACACAGACGATTATTACACAGACGATTACAGAGACGATTATTACACAGACAATTACAGAGACGATTATACACAGACAATTCTACATACGATTATTACACAGACGATTGATACACTCCAGCCCCTACCAGTGAGGTGTGGAGGGAGCTGCCTGTACACGTCACTGGTAGGGGTTGTAGTGTAAGGAATGTCTTATGTCTGTATGTCGACCAAGATAACCCCTGGGCAACAACTGTCTGTTAGCTTGCAACAACTATCTTAAGAGAGCCCAACTCGCCTTATTGTTTTCTCTTTATCTCCCTCTCTTTTTGGCTTGTATCCATTCGGCCCCATTCAGCCTACTGTTTTAAGACGTGTACCCCCATCCAGGTGTCAATATTTTCCTGGCGAGTGGTAGCAAGCCAGCATATATATATTTTTGTTTTGACAGCAAGCTAAATTTGTACATTTTTTGATAAAAAAAAATCTCCGGCGAAGCCGGATTTCTCCATACAATGTTGACTCGCTATCGCTCGCCAGGAAGATATCGACACCTGGATGGGGATAAAAGTCTTAAAACAGTTGGCTGAATGGGGCCGAATGGATACAAGCCACGGAAAGAGAGAAAAGGAGAGAAAGATAAAACAAAAACGGTGACCCCCTTTAACCCTTAAAGAGCGGCACCCATAGCGGCTATAGCCGGGCGCCAATTTGCAGCAAGTTAGGAGCATTATTATGGCTTTTAAAGGGTTAAAATAGAGTGCAAATGGCCGGGAGCGCAGCGGGCCACACGTCCGACTCCCTGGGCCTACCGCCGCCCACTGACTCACCCTCCCTGTGTTTTCGAGAGGCCGGCAGTGTAGCCAGTAGTGAGCGTGGCTGGGAAAAATATACCGCTATACGCTAAACTCCCATGTTACTGGTACCACTGTATGAGAATCACGAGTGCTACGTAGCTCGTTCTGGTCTCATTTTGAAGCTTTTAGCGCCTAGTTTTTTGCTGAATACATTTCTTTTCATGCAGATACTTTATTTATCATTCAGGAGGGCCTGAATATGCCCAAAATAGCCCAAAAAAACCCCGCTAGACGAGGGTTAAGACTGGTGTGGTGTGGTGGTAGCACGTTTGCCTGTAGATCAATGGTTCCAGGGTTCATTACCGGGTGGGTCTGTGGGATTTTTCTCGAACGGCATTGCTTTTTAAACTTTAAATATTAGAGTAACAAACCAAATAAAAACAGCATAACAAACAAGCAGAGGGTGCAGCCAGCCTTTTAATCGCTAAGCAAATACCGCGACCAAGCAGGCACAAACATATAAGAACACAGGCACAATCATGCAAACATACGGACAGAGATAGAAATAGAGAAAGCAGAAAATAGATACAACCAGAAACAAGCACAAACATACACAAACATACGAATACAGACGGCCAAATATACACAAGGACAAAATTACAAACACACATGCAAAAAAACACATATATATATATATATATATATATATATATACAGTATATATATATATATACACACTCGCAGACACGCAAAACAGACAAAATTAATCAAACAAACTCAGGCAGTCAAACAGATACACAGTGCAGTCAGTCTCATTATTCGCTAAGAACACAAGTTTTACAGGGAAATCGGAAACAAAGAGAAACACAGATAAACAGAGGCAAATACATACATTCATAAATATATTATATAGAACACACACACAGGCACTTAGGAAAGACAGAAAGAAATAGACGGAAATAAGTCTATATACACAGACAAAAAAACACGCTCTAAAGACAACCTAAGCACACACGATACCACAAAACACACACACACACACACACACACACACACACATAACAAACGAGCACAGTAGAGCACATAACTCCTCCAGGTGTACAAACCAGAGCAAGTCTCTTTTAATCCAAAGTATTCTTAGGTGTTGATTTTTTTTTTTTACGGGGGAAGCGTGTATTTTTAAGTCGATTATTTCATATATATTTTTGTTTTATTTATTTTTTTCCTCCCTAGACCTACATCAAACAAAAAATATCCATTAGATTTCCCTTCTATATATATTTATATATTTTTCTGTAAACAAATATTCCAGCCGAGGACCGTTTTTTTCATAATTACGGGCTCACTATCGTTCGCCAGATTAAAAATAGACACCTAAATAGCACGAAAAGTCTTAAGATTAACAAACAAATGGTGGCGAAATGTCTTAAAATCGACAAACTAATGAGGCAAACTTCTTAAAATCTACTAACCCATGGGGTTAGAGGGAGAAGTGGGGCCAGAAAACCGGCCCGTTCCCCCGTAATCTGCCGGCGGCCATTCTTGCCCGCGGCCGATGTAGTCCGTGGGTAGATATGGAGACATCACAGTTGTCGAAGGAGTCCAGTTATTGTCATTATTATTTTATGTTTTATTTAATTATATATCATTATTTAATTTGATTTATATATATATTTAAACATTTAAGTTTGCTCCCTAGACCTCCATCAGACTTTAAATAATATCCCTAAGACCACCACTCGAAACAAATTTGTACGGTAAATTTTTCGGTAAAAATATATCTCGGCCGAAGGCCAGTTCCTACTAAAATATAAGCTCGCCAGAAAATATCCGACACCTAAACAACATGAAAGGTCTTAAAATTGCCAGACTAATGGGGCGAACGTCTTAAAATCTTAAGATTTATGGGGCTAAACATGCGGAGAAAGGGGATTCAGAACCCCCCCCCCCCCACATCACTTTTTTTTTTCTTTTTAGTTTTTTTTTTTTTTATTAGGCCTACCCTAGTGTTTTGATCTGAAGTTACTTTGGTTCCTGTCCGATCTAGCCCGTGGCCAATATGAACCGACACTCTCACTCTCTCTCTCTTATTGCAAAACATAGTAAAAACGTCTGCGGTTATGGCTCTCCACTATACATACGGTCACAGTTTGCCATATGGGTTTCGAGCAGGCAAATTGGTTGAATTGTGCGGACGGGCCAAATTGAGCTAAATGGTGTAATTGACCAATAATGTAGGAGTATGCCATGAATGCAGCCACCACATTCCAATTGATACATTTTATAGATAAAAGTATGTACAATTTTAGGAGTTAACAGGCGTATTAAAGGGGTCTATGGGCGTATTATTAGACGTGTGGGGTGGGTGTTAATCAGCTCATAATGAACAAAGTAATTGGAAATGAGCATTAATTAATTAGAGAGAAATTAATATACCTAAAGGTCTAAAAGCCAACTTTATATCTCGTTTTATTTCGTTCATTAAGGAGTAGGATTGTTTTACGGTGTGAAGGTTTATGAATACGGCTGTAAGTCCTTAGGTAACCAGTATGTCAAAGGGAGTATCGTGAACATCGACCAATAACTTATTATTGTCATCCATTTGGGAGAAGGGTGGGGGGGGGGGTAATTAGATGTTGGGCAGAGGTTAATGGTTTACAAACGTTAATGGTTTCAATTCTGGTACTACAGTATATGGGGGTATCGACAAAGTTTCATCTAAATCCATCCATTAGTTTTTGAGAACTCGTGCTCACGAACACACTAACAGTTAGGGACGATCACAATACCATAGTCATCGCCAACTTCGCTTGGCGGATATAACAACCAAAACCTAACAAATCCCGGAAAAAAAATAACTCAATACAAACAAACACAATGCAGTCAACCATTTAATACAGGAAGCACAAATTATATCCAAGCCAACAATCTCTGGATTTTTACCTAGCCGAATCTCTCTCCCCTCGTTACTTTGGCGATTATAATACGCTTCGTCCCATTCAGGGATTGATTTGTTCCTGGTGAGCGACAGGGAGCCTGCAATTTTTGGGAAACTGGCTTTTGGCCGGAACATTTATCTACCAAAAATGTACAAATTTACCTTTAAAAGGGTGTCTGAAGAAACAAAATCACACAGGAAGACACATAACCAATACAAACACATGAAAAGACAATAAGGAACAGTCAAACCTAACAAGCTAACATACTTAATCAAACCAACCTACAAACAGACCCCCAGTGCAACACACCATTTAATATACTGTAGGCACCAAACGCAATGTCCCAGGCATTAATCTATGTATGGCTTTTAGCCAGCTAAATCTCTGACTAAAACACCGATGTATTAACAACAGATAAACATAAATCACACAGAAAAACAAACTAACATGTAGAAACACAAACACATAAACAGACATACAACGTTATAATACAATCAGTACACAACAATAGTTCAGACATCAAATTTATGTTTGTTTTACTCAGTTAAATTATTTGAGCCATGGAGAGGAGCGAGCCATAGCGAGCCTGCAAGTTAAGAGAAACCAAGTTAGGAGAAACCTGCCTGAGACTGGACCATTTTTCGTACGAAAAATATAATGTACAAATTTAACCCGTAATAACTGAGAGAGGTTGAATGACAAAGCACATATACAAAATATACACACTGAAACAGACGAAATTAGAGCCATTCATTACACAAATATGCATACTGATATAGAGAAACAAACACAGAAACACATCAACAAATACAGTACATAAACACACACACTCAATCATTTGGGCGGGTGCCCAACCCCGAAAGGAGTTGAAATAGGGGAGCAATCCCCCCGCCAAAGGCGGCTTTCTAGGGCATTTCCTAGCTGTTGCTGAGAGGATTGGGTTCTAGTTATGTGGTGATGGGCTGGTCTATCAGAGTGAGAGCTGAGCGATCTCTGCCATACCCATAGCTTACTCTGACTGTTCCTTTTACTTATATATCTTCTAGATCTCAAGTGACGGCGTCTTTTCCGTGGATTGACCTCCCTACTGCCAACCTAGAAGTTGGCAGATTGGGAGCCAAAGCGTCACATTTTTCCCTTGCCCCTCAACTTTCCCTTCATAATTGCGGAGGGGCACAGGGCCTTGGATGGGGCTTTGGTTTCCCGGGCGTTTCCGCACCTTCCTTAGCTCCCTGCCTTGGAGTGGCTTCGGTCACCCGGGCTTTAGTGGTAAGCAGGGAGGGTTTTGTGGGGGGCGCTCGTTTATGGCCTTGGCCTTGCTCGAGACCTTAGGGCTGTTCGGCCAGACAGCCTGGGGAACAACAACAACAACAACAACCATTTAATACACCAAGTGCACTCGAAAGCCCAGAGATTAATCTATGGTTTTAACCTCGCTTAACCTCTGGTTAAGAATCATAAATTACACAAGAAAACAAACTAGCATACACACACATATATAAACAAACAAACACACAACCATTAATTAAAGTCAGTACACAAAATATCCACGGCATCAATTTCTGTTTTTTACCAAACTAAATTTATCGCGCCTCATTTGTTTGGCGATTTTAATACGCTTAACTGGGGAGATTGTAGACACCACTGGAGCAGGGCAATACCCAGGGGAGGCCTCATAGGCATGTGATAAGGGGTTGCTGGAACCCCTATTTCATTTGTCTGGCCTCCCTCTCTGTTTCTGTGTGTGTCTCACCTACTCAGAGGATAATCCAGTTAGCTCTCACAAACATCTCCTACTCTCATTAATTTCACTACACTAAACAAGCACGCCACACTCCTTTTCAATACAGCAAACAAAACATGTTTTGCTCTGTCACTCTTTCAACATAGGGAGAGACACATGTTACAGGCAGCTTTGCCTTTTGTCTCTTTCGTACACATAGAAAACAAAAAAAACATCAGGTATCGATGTCCTCCTGGTGAGCAAAAGCAACCCTGCATTTAATGTGAAACTGGCCTTTGGTGGGGACATTTTTCTATCGAAAAATATACCAATTAAACGCAATAGCCCAGATATCAATCTTTTTTTGTTACCGTGTTAATTATCCAGCAAAAAAAAAACAAAAAAAACAGACACTAAATTCCCCGAACGGGCTGACCAACATAAAACATGCAGATAAACAAACTAACATCCATAACCACAAACACATAAACAAACCCACAAACAGACCCATTTAATAGAGTCCGCCCACACAATAACCCAAGCATCAATCTCTGCTTTTTACCCCGCTAAATCCTCGGCTACGATAACGCTCAGGCAAATAGTCGGCCGCAGTTCATAGTTACGTGGATTAGCAGGGCAATTACAGATTTTTTTATAATTATTTTCATTGTTGTTATTATTATTATTATTATTATTATTATATATATATATTATTAGTATTAGTAGTAGTATTGGAATTATTATAATTATTACTATTATTAGTATTATATTTAGTATTAGTATTAGTAGTAGTATTGGAATTATTATCATTATTACTATTATTATTATTATTATTATTATATATATATTATTAGTATTAGTATTAGTAGTAGTATTGGAATTATTATCATTATTACTATTATTATTATATATTATTAGTATTAGTATTAGTAGTAAGAACATAAGAAAATGGGAGTCTGCAGAAAGCCGATTGGCCTAAGCAAGGCAGATCCCTGTCCCACACAACCCCAATTACAAAGCCCAATTATAGGCTCAACACTCTAATACCCTGAGGATCATCTTACCAAACCGGTTAGAGATTAACGCAGGATTACGGGGGTCTGCAGAGCGCTGATTGGCCCAACCCGGCTGATCCCCCTTCACACCCAACCCTTCTCGTCCATATGCTTATCCAATTTTTTCTTAAAGCTCCCTATCGTTCTTGATCCCACTATATCACTTGGTAGCCTATTCCACCCATCTACAACTCTGTTACCAAACCAATATTTGCCTATATCTTTTCTGAAACGAAATTTATCTAATTTGAAACCATTGGTACGAGTTCTTTCGCTATCACTGAGCTTTAGTACATTTGTCATGTCCCCTTTGTTAATCCCACTAACCCACTTGAACACCTCTATCATATCCCCTCTAACTCTGCGTCTCTCTAACGAATGTAAACCTAATTTCTTCAACCTTTCTTCATACGGAAAATTTCTAATATTATGGATCATTTTTGTCATTCTACGCTGAATTCTCTCCAATGAATCTATGTCCATTCTGTAATAAGGACACCAAAATTGGACAGCATAATCCATATGGGGTCTCACTAATGACAAGTAAAGTTTTAAGATAACATCAGCAGTTCTGTTACTCACACTCCTAGAGATGAACCCGAGAATCCTGTTTGCCTTATTACGAACGCTTATACACTGTTTTCTAGGCTTCAAATCATTGCTAACAAACACACCTAGATCTTTCTCGCAGTCTGAATTTTCTAATTCTAAATTAGCTAGTTTATATTTAACATTTGTTTGCATCTTCCCTATCTTTAATACCTTGCATTTGTCAATGTTAAACTTCATCTGCCAATTTACTGACCATTCATGTAAGGTATCTAGATCCCTTTGGAGGCACTCTATATCGCTATCTGAATCAATTGATCTCCCCATTTTAGTATCGTCTGCGAATTTGCTTATCCTACTAGTTATACCTAAATCTAGGTCATTTATGTATATAAGAAACAACAGGGGACCTAATACCGATCCCTGGGGGACACCACTTTTGACTGCTCCCCACTCTGACTTGGTACCATTTATGCTGACTCTCTGCTTCCTACCAATTAGCCATGACCTAATCCATCCCAACAACGACCCTCCTATTCCATGTGCCTCAACCTTTCTCATCAATCTCTCATGAGGGACTCTGTCGAAAGCTTTACTGAAATCTAAATATATAATATCATATGACTTGTCACTATCTACTGCTTCATATACCTCTGAGAAAAAGCTAAGCAAATTAGTAAGGCACGAACGTCCCTGAGTGAATCCATGCTGAGAAGAATTTATTAAGTTAAATTTTACTAAGTGGCTTCTAATTTTCCTAGCAATAATAGACTCTAGCAACTTTCCTATGATTGATGTGAGACTAATGGGACGGTAATTGGATGCTATCGATTTATCACCTTTTTTGAAGATCGGAACTACATTTGCAAGCTTCCAAGCTTCTGGAACTAAACCTGTTTCTAATGACTTGTTAAATATAAATGCTAATGGACTACTTAACTCATCTCTGCATTCTTTTAATACTCTAGCATATACCTCGTCAGGACCAGGCGATTTTTGAGGTTTCAGTCTGTCAATTTCCTTAAGCACATCATTTCTACTTATACTAACTGTACTTAACATATTTTCTATACTATCACTATATACCATATTGACTTCTGGAATCTGTGCCAAATTTTCATTAGTGAAAACGGAAAGAAACTGACTATTTAATGTACTGCACATTTCTAAATCATTTTCTGTTATTTCTCCTATTGAAGTTTTTAGGGGGCCTATTACATCTCTAACTTTAGATTTATATAGCTGGTAAAAAGCTTTAGGGTTATTTTTTGAGTCGCTGGCTATCCTTATTTCATAATTTCTTTTTGCTTTCCTGATTTCCTTTTTGACCTGTCTTGATAGAGTCTGATAGTATATATGTAAATGATTTTCACCTTTCTTTATTTTTCGATATATTCCTTTCTTTTTTCCTATAAGATCTATTAGCTTATTAGTCATCCATTTTGGTTGGTTCTGCGTCGATCTAAATCTTCTTTTAGGGATATATTTATTTTGAGCATTGTGGAGTGAAGCAATAAACTGGTTATATGTAGGTGGCAAGTTTAACTCTGGCATATCCTGACTTAATCGCTTAACAATAGGGTCCACCCTTAAGTCTCTTCTTAGCCCACCATAATCGGCTTTTCTGAAATCTGGGATAAGTGTCGTATTCTCTTTAGCATTCCCTGTCCATTGTATATTAAAATAAATAGATTTATGATCGCTATTTCCTAGGTGGTCACCAATCTCTACATTATTTATCATATGTTCATTGTTACTGAAAACTAAATCAAGAATATTAATACCTCTAGTCGGCGTATCTATGAATTGAAATAAAAAACTATCTTGTACTACCTCAATAAACTCTACTGAATCGGAGTCGCCTATTTGGTGCTGCCAATCAATGTTCGGAAAATTAAAATCCCCCATAATGCACACATTGCTAAACCTTGATGCTATTTTAATTTCCTCCCATAACGATTTTCCGCCATTTCTACTCATATTAGGCGGTCTATATATAACTCCAATAACTATGGTCTCACTACCTTCGTTAACCTCTACCCAAACACTTTCATTATCATTATTTAGTCTAATACCTGATTTAATACAGCTTTTTAATGTACTCCTGACAAACACTGCTATACCCCCGCCCCTCCTACTTGTTCGGTCATATTTAAACAAACTATATCCTGGAATATCAAATTCTGCTAAAAAAATGCCTAGATTCTGTATTAATCCACGTTTCAGTTAGCGCTATTATGTCTATATTTTCTGTGCTAACGAGTGCTCTAAGTTCGTTCATTTTGTTACATAAACTCCTACAATTTGTATAATATACCCTCAACCTATTACTTTTATTTGCAACTAATTTTCTATTGTGTTTAGCTAACTTATTTTTTCCTGTTGAACTACTAGCTCTAGACGGAAATTCTACTCTATCAGTATTCTCATCTTTACTATCAGTTACATGTGTAGTGTTATCGATACTACTATTACACATCACTATATCCGCACTATCTTGACTGATTATTTCTATTTTACTCACTGGTTTGTCACATGAAGTACCTGCTCCATATGGACACAGTATTTTACTTACACACCCAGGTTTTTTTAACGAAACCCCGCAACAATCTTGTCGAGTGAGCTGGCCAAGGTCGAAACTCCTAGTCGAGAGAGATGTACTCCATCCTGGGCATACAGTTCATCCTTACCATAAAAGAGGGACCAGTTATCCAGGAATGGAATAGTATTTGCCTTACAATACTTCTCCAGCCGGCTATTTACACCAATAGCCCTGGAGGACCATTCCTTCCTTACCCCTCTTCTAGGCAGGATACTGTTTACCACAGGAACTCCACCTTTTTCCTTGATCCTCTCCAACATTTCCTGATACTTGGAGAGCAACTCCTCAGTCCTGCATCTCCAGTATTGGAATTATTATCATTATTACTATTATTATTATTATTATTATTATATATATATTATTAGTATTAGTATTAGTAGTAGTATTATTATTATTATATATATATTATTAGTATTAGTATTAGTAGTAGTATTGGAATTATTATCATTATTACTATTATTATTATTATTATTATTATAATATTATTAGTATTAGTATTAGTAGTAGTATTGGAATTATTATCATTATTACTATTATTATTATTATTATTATTATATATATATATTATTAGTATTAGTATTAGTAGTAGTATTGGAATTATTATCATTATTACTATTATTATTATTATTATTATATATATATTATTAGTATTAGTATTAGTAGTAGTATTGGAATTATTATCATTATTACTATTATTATTATTATTATTATTATATATATATTATTAGTATTAGTATTAGTAGTAGTATTGGAATTATTATCATTATTAACGTTACACATTTAGCAAGGTAAGTTTTAAGAACATTAGAAAGTAATAAGGAGAGTAGCATTTTAGTGACAGTTTATTGGGTGAAATAGTTCATAGGTACAAGGTTTATTATAGGATTGAGTCGTGTGCTTCATTGTTAAATAATATAGTTGATGGAGCAAGCAGTGTATGAGGGGAGTATAAGGCGTCTATAATACACAATTGAGAGGGTAAGTAGAATGCTTTAAGTGGGAATTTTCTGGCCCACCTTTTCCCTAATGTTTAGCCCTGTTAGTCATGAGATCTTAAGACATTTGCCCCATTAGTTTGTCGATTTTATGACCTTCCGTGCCATATAAGTGTCGATTTTTTCATGGCGAGCGACTGCAATTTAGAAAGAACCGGTGTTAGACTTTGATGGAGGTCTAGGAAGGGAACTAAACACACACAAAACATAAATGCATTAATAAATTAATAAATATATATCTCCCTATAAAGTTACTATGCATTCACAAATACTGAACGACTGAAGCAGACAATAGGCAGACAAATGTAGACGTTGATAGAAACGTATATTGATAGAGATAACATAAATATACTTTTTAACACAGACAAATGTAAACATGTAAACATGCAAACATGAGCAGAAACAACAAACACAAGCAAACTGAACATAAACAAAAAAGGCAAGCAAACACGGGCAGAAAAAAGGCAAATACGGGCACAAACAAACACAAGCAAACTGAAAACAAACAAAAAGAAACAAGCAAATGCGAACAGAAACAAACACAAACACCAAAGAGACAAGCAAACACGAGCAGAGACAAACACAAACAAATAAAATACAAGCACAAAGAGACCTTATAAACAAAGACATATCCTGTGCAGTCAACCTTTTTAGGGGGGAAGGCTATATTTATTGGTCGATTAATATATCTATGTATTATTATTGTTTTAGTTTAATCCTCCCTAGACCTCTATAAAGCTTAACAAATATCTCCAAGATTCCCTTTCTGAACAAATTTGTACATTTTTCGGTAGAAAGATGTCCCTAAATGACACGAAAGGTCTTAATATTGACAATAAAACTAGGGTGAAAGGTCTTAAAATCACCAAACTAATAGGTCGAACGTCTTAAGATCTGAAAATAAAACAGCCGTCCCCCTTCATACGCTGAACACACACATGTTAGTCCCGGAGTCAGTCTTTTCTTTTACCCTGCAGAGAAACATACAAAACAACGTAAACAGACAACACACACAAGGCTTATACAGACAGGCAGACGTTCAAACAGAAGCAAACCACACACACACACACACACACACACAAGGATACACACACACACACAAATATTATGTTCCTTCCAACTACCAACAAAGCAGAAAAACACAAAGAGAGACAGCAACACTTAAAAACGCACACACACACACACACACACACGCAGTCACTCAGCAACATGAACAAAATCAAAACTAATAAACAAACAACACAGTCAAACACAGACACAGACACAGACAAACAATGCAGGTTGTAATGTAAGGTTTTCTGGATCCCTTCTCCCTCATGTTCATCCCCATTATTTTGGAGATTTTAAGTCATTCGTCCCATTAGTTTGGCGATTTTTTTCTGGCGAGCGATAGCGAGCTTGCAATGAATGAGGAACCAAAAAATGCACAAATGTATCTTGAATAGTGGTCTAGTGGGCATCTTATTAACCTTGATGGAGGTCGAGGGAAGAAGCTTAAATAAATTAAAATTGAATACCGTTGCATGAATAATCATATAATTCCCCTTAACACAATCAGCACACATGATAGCCCCAGCATCAATCAAGGGTATAAAGAGGGTATCATAAAGGTATATAAGATCAATGGGTATACTGAAGATAATTTACCTCTATAGCCATGTATTAGATGGGTTTATTTACACCAACGCATCTTTCTAAGGATTGATGGTTATGGACACCTTATCTACCCTTTCCATACCCTTATTTTGTTAGTGTTGTTATTTACCCCGCTACATCTCCGGCTATGATATCGCCGAGGCAAACTGTTGGCTGCAGTTGTTACAAAAACCAATACAAAATAAACACACCCAGAAATAGGCTAACAACAACATACCGTGTCGTCAACCTCTTAAGGGGAGGTGGGTCGTTTCCCCCCTGGGGGTTAGGGAATAGAATATGCCCCACGTGCCTTCTGCGTGTCGTAAGAGGCGACTAAAGAGGTTGGGTCGGTGGGCTTGCGACCCCCACCCGGAAAAAATATCTAAGCAAAGAAAAACGAACGAACAGCCTCGGATGCGGACGGAACCAACGTTGACGAACCACGACCGACTAAGGACATGCCTTCGGACATTCTGAGAATGGCTACGTGGAATGTTAGTGGCATGAATGATGGAACAAAAGAGAGAGGTTCTGGAAGTGTTAGTGAATGCCAGGCTGGATGTATGTGGAATGACAGAGACCAAATGGAAAGGTTCAGATGTGAGAGAATGGGAATGTGGAATGGGTGTGTGTGCTGGAGTGAGTGAAGGAACAGCGAGAGAAGGTGCATGTTTGTTTGTAAGTAGCAAATGGAAGGAATGTGTAAGAGAGTATGGGTCTGTGGGTTCAAGGATTGTGTGGGTGAGAATGAAAGTAGGAATACAAACGTGGGTGATTGTATGCGTGTATGCCCCGACAGAGGATATACTTGAAAGAAAGAAAGAGGAGTTCTGGATGAATGTGGAGGCGTGCCTGGAGAAGTTTGACAAGAACGAAAGAATATTTCTGATTGGGGATATGAATGGTAAGGTGGGTGATAGGAAAGTTGAGGGAGTGGTGGGAGGGTGGGGGGTACCATCAGAGGTGAATGGGAATGGTAGTGCACTTGTGGACGTATGTGTGGGGAGGAGGCTGTGGATAGCCAACACCTTCTTCCGACACAGAATGATCCACAGGTACACGTGGAAACGGATGTTGACGATGCAAGATAAGACAGTGGTGGAACGAAAGTCATTGATTGATTATGTATGTGTGGATGAACGAATGAAGAAATCTGTGATGGATGCTAGGGTGTATAGGGGTATTGGAGGGCTAAACAAGAGTGAGAAGGGGGCGAACAACATCAAGGATATCCCCGTGATGGTCGCTGACAAAGGAAGGCTCCAGTACCAGGAAGAAAGTATTAGTTGTGTATATTTCTGTCTGATCATTATGTAGTGGTAGCTAAGGTTAGGATACAAAAGAAGTGGGTGAGGAGAGCGGGAGGGAGGCGAGAGGAGGGTGGAATGGTGAGGAGGGTGGAGAGGTTGCAGGAGGAGGAAGTCAGGGAGGAGTACAGGAGAGCAGTGGAAAGACGACTAGGTGGGTTCGACCTGGAAGTTATGGAGGAAGTGGAGGAGATGAGCAAGGTGTTTAAGGATGAGATCTGTGCAGCATGTGAGGAGGTGTGTGGAGTGAGGATAAGAGGGAGGGGAGTGAAAGGTACAGCATGGTGGACAGAAGAGGTAAGAATAGCTGTGGAAGAAAAGAAGAAAGCATATAGAGTGTGGTTGGGTAGTAGAGGGAATGAAGATTCCGAGAGACAGAAACGAGCGAGGTACGTGGAGAGTAAGAGGGTGGTGAAGAGAGTAGTGAAGGAAAGTAAGAGAAGAGTAGATGAGGAATTTGGAAGGAATCTGAGTGTAAAATGGAGGGAGAGTAAGAAACTGTTCTGGAAAGAAGTCAAGAAAGTTAGGGAAGGTAGCAAGGGAAACAGTAAGGGTGTGAAAGATAAGAATGGGAGAATGCTAGCCGAGAAGCAAGAGAGAGTCGAAAGATGGAGGGAGTACTTCAGTGAGTTGCTAAATGAAAGGAATGAAGAGCCAGCAAACATAGCTGGATATGGTATGGGAGGGAGAAGAAGAGAAGTAGTGGAGGAGGAGGTGGGGATCAGGAGGTCAGAAGTGTGGGAAGCCATGAAAAGAGTGAAGTTGGGGAAAGCACCAGGAACAGATGGAGTGTGTGGGGAAATGTTGAGGTATGGTGGTGAGATAGTGATAGAATGGGTATGGAAAATGTGCAAACTAGCATGGGAGAAGGGGAGTGCACCCGATGACTGGAAGACTGGCATAATAGTCCCCCTATATAAGGGCAAAGGGGAAAGAGGAGTGTGTGGTAACCACCGAGGAATATGTCTTCTAAGCGTAGTAGGGAAGGTATACAGTAGGGTAGTGATTGAGAGAGTGAGAGTGAGAACGGAGAAATGGATAGGCGACGAGCAGGGAGGTTTTAGGAAGGGAAGAGGATGTGTAGATCAGATTTTTACCCTGAATTGTGTTGTGGAGAAGTATCTGGAGAAGAAACAAAAGGTGTATGTTGCCTTTATGGACTTGGAGAAGGCCTATGACAGAGTGGATAGAGAAGGTTTGTGGAAAGTACTTAGAATATACGGAGTAGAGGGCAAGTTGCTGAAAGCAGTGAAGAGCATGTATGAGGGTGCAAAGGCGGCAGTACGTGTGGAGAGTGAGCAGAGCGAGTTCTTTGACCTGAATGTTGGTTTGAAACAGGGGTGTGATGTCCCCGTGGTTGTTTACTGTATATATGGATGGAGTCATGAAAGAAATACTATCAAGAGCAGTGGATGTTGGTGTATCGCTGAAAAGGGAGGGAATTGAGTGGAAGCTACCTATACTGCTGTTTGCGGATGATACAGTTCTGATGAGTGATAATGAATGGGAGTTGCAGGGTCTGGTAAATGAGTTTGGAACAGTGTGCGAAAAACGGAATTTGAAGGTAAATACGGGGAAGAGCAAGGTTATGGTCTTCGAAAGGGGTGAAGTCACAGAGTGTGAGGTGAAGCTGAACGGTCAGGCTATGGAGATCGTCAACTCTTTTAAGTATCTGGGCAGTGTGTTGAGTAAAGATGGGACTATGGATGAAGAGGTGCGGGAGAGGGTACAACAGGGGAAGAGGGTTGTAGGAACGCTAAAAGCAGTAACAAGAAATAGGGTGGTCAGTATGGAAGTGAAGAAGTCCTTGCATGACAGTGTGGTAATCCCGACACTGACTTACGGAAGCGAAGCATGGACGTTGGTTGAGAGACTCAGACCAAGAGTGAGAGCAGTGGAAATGAATTACTTAAGGAGTGCGTGCGGAGTTACATGGAGGGATAGACAGACTAATGAGGAAGTAAGAAGGAGGTGTGGTGTGGAGGTAGATGTGCTGGAAAGTGTGAAAAGGAACAACTTGAGATGGTTCGGCCATATGGAACGTATGGAAAGCGAGAGAATGACTAAGAGGGTGTACGAGAGCGAGGTGGAGGGACAGAGGGGGAGAGGTAGACCGAATATGAGGTGGAAGGATGGAGTGAGGAAGTACATGAACGAAGGCGGTGCTGGTTGGGGGGAGGGGCGTCGACTGACTGGGGACAGAGGTGCATGGGGCGGTTCGTTCGTGGCCACCCCTTCGGGGATCACGGCGTCAGGCAATAGATAGATAGATAGGGTCGTTTTTCTGGTCCCCCTTCTTCATCATGTTTAGCCACATTATTTTGTTTTCTTCAGATTTTATGACGTCGGACTCATTAGTTTAGGGAAATTAAGACCTTTTACCCCATGTTTTTGTCAATATTAAAACTGTTCGTGTCATTTAGGTGTCGAGTTTAGCTGGCGAGCGATAGCGAGCCTGAAATTTAAGAGAAACCGGCCTTCTGCCGGGATATTTTTCTATCGAAAAGTGTACAAATTTATCTTGAAGGAGGGTCTTTGACGGGTGTTTTATAAATCTTGATAGAGGTCTAGGGAGGAAACTAATAAAATAATAAAAAAATACATACATGAACAAATAAAAACGACCCATCTCTTCTTAATCAACTAAGCACACACCATAGCAATAGAAAGGAAGATAACAGTACAAAACATAAACAGACAATAATAACAGTCACATAAACAAATTCGTACAAGTACAAGCATACACAAACACCCACATACACACAGACAAACACCCAGTGGAACCAACCATTTAACACACTAAGTACATGTGATAGCCCAGACATTAATCTCTCCTGTTTTTTATATCGCTAAATGTCGGGCTAAAGTAAGGACAAACATTGAAACACAAGCACAGAAAAGCATAAATCACAGACTAATATACTAACATACAAATACAAACAAAAACACAATACAGCCAATCTATTACAACGCTACAAACGCTGGAATAAGTGAACATATAAACACAAATAAAACACACAAACAGAAAGAAGACAAAATGTAAACAAACACAAGCTAGCAAACAAACAGACACACACATCCATCTCTTGGTTTTTACCCTGTTATATTTCAGGCAAAAACAAAGAAAAATACTGATAAGCATTATACAATCCTAAATCACACAGGCAAACAACACACAACCTTTTATTACAGTAAGCTTAACATGATAGCATAAACATCAATCTATCCTGTTTTTATCCTGCTAAATCTCAGGCAAAAGCATAGACAAACACTGAATCAAAAGCAAAGACAAATATAAAATACACAAATAAACTACATACACAAACATTAACACAACCATTTAGTAAAGTAAGAACACATAATTGCCTAGTCATCAATCTCTCCTGGTTTTTATCCTGCTAAATCTCTCTCGGGCCATGATGATATCGCTGATGCAAATAGTCGGCTCGTACACTGTGTTTTTAATGGCACAGTTCATGAGGTGACTTAAAGAGCTAATGTGGCTAGTAGAGGGGTTAATATGTGTACAGTCAATTATGTGGAGAATAGTAGATTAAATAGTTACATAGCTAATTATGTGGTCAGTAGTGTATTAAATATTTAAACAGCTAATTATATGGCCAGTAGTGTATTAAATATTTAAACAGCTAATTATGTGGCCAGTAGTGTATTAAATATTTAAACAGCTAATTATGTGGCCAGTAGTGTATTAAATATTTAAACAGCTAATTATGTGGCCAGTAGTGTATTAAATATTTAAACAGCTAATTATGTGGCCAGTAGTGTATTAAATATTAAAACAGCTAATTATGTGGCCAGTAGTGTATTAAATATTTAAACAGCTAATTATGTGGCCAGTAGTGTATTAAATATTTAAACAGCTAATTATGTGGCCAGTAGTGTATTCAATATTTAAACAGCTAATTATGTGGCCAGTAGTGTATTAAATATTTAAACAGCTAATCATGTGGCCAGTAGTGTATTAAATATTTAAACAGCTAATTATGTGGCCAGTAGTGTATTAAATATTTAAACAGCTAATTATGTGGCCAGTAGTGTATTAAATATTTAAACAGCTAATTATGTGGCCAGTAGTGTATTAAATATTTAAACAGCTAATTATGTGGCCAGTAGTTGTATTAAATATTTAAACAGCTAATTATGTGGCCAGTAGTGTATTAAATATTTAAACAGCTAATTATGTGGCCAGTAGTGTATTAAATATTTAAACAGCTAATTATGTGGCCAGTAGTGTATTAAATATTTAAACAGCTAATTATGTGGTCAGTAGTGTATTAAATATTTAAACAGCTAATCATGTGGCCAGTAGAGGATTTACTAGTTATACAGCTAATTATGTGGCCAGTAGTGTATTAAATATTTAAACAGCTAATTATGTGGCCAGTAGTGTATTAAATATTTAAACAGCTAATGATGTGGCCAGTAGAGGATTTAGTATTTACACAGCTAATTATGTGGCAAGTAGTGTATTAAATATTTAAACAGCTAATTATGTGGCCAGTAGAGGATTTAGTATTTACACAGCTAATTATGTGGCCAGTAGTGTATTAAATATTTACACAGCTAATTATGTGGCCAGTAGTGTATTAAATATTTAAACAGCTAATCATGTGGCCAGTAGTGTATTAAATATTTAAACAGCTAATCATGTGGCCAGTAGTGTATTAAATATTTACACAGCTAATCATGTGGCCAGTAGTGTATTAAATATTTAAACAGCTAATCATGTGGCCAGTAGTGTATTAAATATTTAAACAGCTAATCATGTGGCAGTAGTGTATTAAATATTTAAACAGCTAATCATGTGGCCAGTAGTGTATTAAATATTTAAACAGCTAATCATGTGGCCAGTAGAGGATTTAGAAGTTATACAGATAATTATGTGGCTAATAGTAAATATGAATGGAGGCAACTGTACCTACGACGATGTTATTATGTTGTCTTACGTGACATGTGTACTTTACTTCATAGTAGGGCTGTAAATGCCCACACCTATTTCCTGGCCAACTCTTCCAAAATGAGAGACATGTCAGCTCGATTGGTCTCATTCTTTTTGAGTTACAAGAAGTAAGAGAGTCACGATTTCTGTCAAGTTCGGTGGCATCGGGTGTAGCACTGTGCTTTATTGGTATACACAGTTGAATTAAGGTGAGTTACGGCGATTCATTCGTGACCACCAGCTCGGGAATTGAGGCGTCTAACACTGGGTAGATAGACAAACAGATAGACAAAGGTTAATAGATAGTCAGACAGACAGAGATAGATATAAAGACAGACTTATATAAATAGATAGACAGACAGATAGTCAGACAAATAGACCAACAGCTAGGCAGACAGACTAATCGACAGAAACACCTATATAAATATATATAAAAACATAGACAAATAGATATAGATATTACAAGTTGCTTAATAAACACTCAGTAAATGAGATAGCAGTTTATTATAACCCCTTCAGCACGAATACGCAATTTTCATAATATACTGGTTACCATTAGGCAATTTTCTTAAGTTATTAATCTACCTTCAAGAATGAAAAGGGTAAATACGATGTCAATAAACTCTTTGAATAACATAGGTCATATATACCACTACCATATATATATATATATATATATATATATATACAGTATATATATATATATATATATATATATATATATATATATAGAGAGAGAGAGAGAGACAGATAGATAGAAAAATAGATAGATAGATAGATAGATATAGATATATACCGACATAAATATTATTAACATTTTGGTATTGTGTAACGTTGAACATAAATACTGTAATAATTATTATTACAGTATTTATGTTCAACGTTACACAATACCAAAATTTTAATAATATTTATGTCGGTACCAAATTAAGGCTAATAATTTGTTTTGCATAAATCCATTAAAACTCTTCCAAGAAATCATGGTGGCAAATTAACAACAGAATGATAATAAATAAATAAATAAATAAATAAATAAATATATAAACATGGCAAACATACGTCAACGATAACACAATCCTCACAACCATCACAGTACAGGCGGAGAGAGTAAATGAAACTAAATAAAGTAAAAAGAGCTAACTAGTGGTCTAAATTTAATGACAACCATTGGGGTCTAGTTAATTGATCGAAGGCAATTATCGGAAAGAGAGAGAGAGAGAGAGAGAGAGAGAGTGTGTCGAGAGCACTCTACATTTCTGTCCTATTATTCTACTATAAACTGTCCACATCTAGTTGTATTAAGGCCGGACCACCTAGTATGGACCGCAAGGTCTATGTGGTCTGAGTATCAAGAATTAAGATTGGATTGGGGGAGCTGAACTGGACAACTTATCCAGTAGTTTTGAAATCTTATGACATTCGGCCCATTAGTTTGCCGATATTTAGACATTTCGCCGCATTTCTTTGCCAATGTTAAGACCTTTTGTGCTACTTTGGTATAGATTTTTAGGAACCAACCTACCGCTGGGACATTTAGGAACCAACCTACCGCTGGGACATTTAGGAACCAACCTACCGCTGGGACATTTAGGAACCAACCTACCGCTGGGACATTTAGAAACCAACCTACCGCTGGGACATTTAGGAACCAACCTACCGCTGGGACATTTAGGAACCAACCTACCGCTGGGACATTTAGGAACCAACCTACCGCTGGGACATTTAGGAACCAACCTACCGCTGGGACATTTAGGAACCAACCTACCGCTGGGACATTTAGGAACCAACCTACCGCTGGGACATTTAGGAACCAACCTACCGCTGGGACATTTAGGAACCAACCTACCGCTGGGACATTTAGGAACCAACCTACCGCTGGGACATTTAGGAACCAACCTACCGCTGGAACATTTAGGAACCAACCTACCGCTGGGACATTTAGGAACCAACCTACCGCTGGGACATTTAGGAACCAACCTACCGCTGGGACATAATTTAGGAACCAACCTACCGCTGGGACATTTAGGAACCAACCTACCGCTGGGACATTTAGGAACCAACCTACCGCTGGGACATTTAGGAACCAACCTACCGAAAAATGTACACATATATCTTAATGGGTGGTCTTGGGGAGGTGATAGAGGTCTAGGTAGCAAACTAAATAGATCCTTAAAATGTAAATATGTGGCCTAACCTTGCCATACAGTTGACCTAAAATAATATTTGTCATGAATTTGATGTTATTCCGTATTATTATCTTGGTGTCAAAGTAGAGTATAGTCAAGAGTTAGCCGTTATGTCTAATTTGCTTTAAGGGGATATTAGTATTTGTTTATGCATTTATTTACTATATTTTGTTTTTAGTTTCTTCTCTAGCCTTTCATCAAGCTAAAAAAATATATATATCCTAGACCCATCTTCGAGATAAATTGTACATTTGTATGTAGAAAAATGTCCCGGCTGAAAGCCGTTTCCTCCTGAATAACAGGCTTGCTATCTCTCACCAAGAAAAAATTGACACGTAAATGGCACGAAAGGTTTAAATTTTGGCAAATAAATGGGCCGAAAGGTCTTAAAATTGTTAAACTAATGGGGCGAATGTCTCAATATAAAAACAAAAAACAAAAAACACATAATGGGCGTAAACCAAATGGGAGAAGGGGGTCCAGAAAATACAATAACAACCCCTTAATCAATCAGGAGTTCAATGTAATGTCTTACCGGTACTTCATTGTCCAGCTGACCTAGCTTACTGACCAATAATGAGTTAGATGTAATGGTTTATCTGGTCTTATAGCCAATCTAGAATTATGACCAATAATGAGTTAGATGTAATGGTTTATCTGGTCTTATAGCCAATCTAGAATTATGACCAATAATAAGTTAGATGTTATGACTTTACTGATATAATAGCTGACCTAGAATATTGACCAATCATAGGTTAGATGCTATATCTTACCTGATCCTATACCCGACCTATAATATAGGCATAAAGCTAATCTTATAATAATGACTAGTCATGAATTAGTATTTATGTGTCGCCTGATTTCATAGCTAATCTAAAATACTGACCAACCCTGAGATAGTGTTTGTATTAATACATATAAAATACTGACCAACCCTGAGATAGTGTTTGTATTAATACTGACCAACCCTGAGATAGTGTTTGTATTAATACTGACCAACCCTGAGATAGTGTTTGTATTAATACTGACCAACCCTGAGATAGTGTTTGTATTAATACTGACCAACCCTGAGATAGTGTTTGTATTAATACTGACCAACCCTGAGATAGTGTTTGTATTAATACTGACCAACCCTGAGATAGTGTTTGTATTAATACTGACCAACCCTGAGATTGTGTTTGTATTAATACTGACCAACCCTGAGATAGTGTTTGTATTAATACTGACCAACCCTGAGATAGTGTTTGTATTAATACTGACCAACCCTGAGATAGTGTTTGTATTAATACTGACCAACCCTGAGATAGTGTTTGTATTAATACTGACCAACCCTGAGATAGTGTTTGTATTAATACTGACCAACCCTGAGATAGTGTTTGTATTAATACTGACCAACCCTGAGATAGTGTTTGTATTAATACTGACCAACCCTGAGATAGTGTTTGTATTAATACTGACCAACCCTGAGATAGTGTTTGTATTAATACTGACCAACCCTGAGATAGTGTTTGTATTAATACTGACCAACCCTGAGATAGTGTTTGTATTAATACTGACCAACCCTGAGATAGTGTTTGTATTAATACTGACCAACCCTGAGATAGTGTTTGTATTAATACTGACCAACCCTGAGATAGTGTTTGTATTAATACTGACCAACCCTGAGATTGTGTTTGTATTAATACTGACCAACCCTGAGATTGTGTTTGTATTAATACTGACCAACCCTGAGATAGTGTTTGTATTAATACTGACCAACCCTGAGATAGTGTTTGTATTAATACTGACCAACCCTGAGATAGTGTTTGTATTAATACTGACCAACCCTGAGATAGTGTTTGTATTAATACTGACCAACCCTGAGATAGTGTTTGTATTAATACTGACCAACCCTGAGATAGTGTTTGTATTAATACTGACCAACCCTGAGATAGTGTTTGTATTAATACTGACCAACCCTGAGATAGTGTTTGTATTAATACTGACCAACCCTGAGATAGTGTTTGTATTAATACTGACCAACCCTGAGATAGTGTTTGTATTAATACTGACCAACCCTGAGATAGTGTTTGTATTAATACTGACCAACCCTGAGATAGTGTTTGTATTAATACTGACCAACCCTGAGATAGTGTTTGTATTAATACTGACCAACCCTGAGATAGTGTTTGTATTAATACTGACCAACCCTGAGATAGTGTTTGTATTAATACTGACCAACCCTGAGATAGTGTTTGTATTAATACTGACCAACCCTGAGATAGTGTTTGTATTAATACTGACCAACCCTGAGATAGTGTTTGTATTAATACTGACCAACCCTGAGATAGTGTTTGTATTAATACTGACCAACCCTGAGATAGTGTTTGTATTAATACTGACCAACCCTGAGATAGTGTTTGTATTAATACTGACCAACCCTGAGATAGTGTTTGTATTAATACTGACCAACCCTGAGATAGTGTTTGTATTAATACTGACCAACCCTGAGATAGTGTTTGTATTAATACATATAAAATACTGACCAACCCTGAGATAGTGTTTGTATTAATACATATAAAATACCTTACCTAGAATATTGACAACAATTATTTCAATGTTGTCTTACTTAATTTTCCAGGTGAACTAGCGTGTTGGCCGATCATGAGTCAGAGGTTATGGCTTTATTGATCTTATAGCTAACCTAAAATATTGACCAGTGATGTATTGGATGCCATACCTTAGCTGATCTTATATGAACCTATAAGGTTGCTTATCATGAGCTACTTATGATGTTTTACCCGATCCTATAGCTAACTTAGAATATTGCTCAATCACGAATAGATTTCATTCATTACCTGATCATAAAGCTAACCTAGCATATTGCTAATAATAAGTTAAAGTTATTTAATTTTATAGCTGATATAGAACATTGGCCGACCATGAGTTTGATGCTATAACGGACCGGATCTTACAGCTAACCCACAGTAATAACTATCATAACTGTGTCTATATACCTAGCCTAGAACACTGCCTAACATGAGTCACCTGTTAAACCTTATCAATTACCTGACCTAGATTATTAAGGAGACACAAGCATGAAAACACGCACTACAAGCAGAACTGGAAGACAAAACTCGCACAAGATGTCACACTACGGCCTTGCATCATTAGTTCCACTAATTTCTTCTTATCTTCATAACAGAAAAATACGTGTAATGGTAGATGGCCTTTATTCTCAATTTCACTCAATAAATGCTGGTGTTCCCCAGGGATCAGTTTTGGCCCCAACTCTGTTCCTCATATATGACTCCCATATATTTTTTAATGATGTAAATATTCCCACTTCCCATAGTATTGACATTCTCGGTGTAACATTAACTACTAACTTGAGCTGGACACATTATGTTAGAGGCATTGCTAAGAATGCCTCTAAAAAACTGGGACTCCTGTACAGAGTTCGAGAATTCTTCACTGACGAGCAGTTGGCCGTAATATATAAAAGTCATGTGCGCTCTCAGATGGATTACTGTTCACCTCTGTGGGGTGGAAGTGGAGTGGTTGCATTGAGGCAGTTGGACAAAATTCAAAATAAAGCTATTAGATTAATCAATAACCCTGCAATCACACAGGACCTTCCTACATTAGCCATACGAAGAAACGTTGCATCCCTTGCATTATTCTACAGATATTTTCACAGCAATTGTTCCGAGGAACTTGCTTCAATTGTGCCGCCTCTCCACATCTTTCCCCGTAGAACTAGGGCAGCTGAGAGCGCCCATGAATTTACACTTTCTCCTCCACAATGCAGAACTTCTGCTTATCAGAATTCATTTATCCCCAGAGCTACTACTCTTTGGAATTCACTTCCCTCGAATTGCTTTCCACAAACTTACAATCAACAAATGTTTAAATCCAGTGGTTACAAACATTTTATGAATGGAGGATGCCTTTAGGCACATGGACCTTTTTGTTTTATCTGTGTTTTTCCTTCCTCCGTTCATAGTCTCTTAAAAAAAAAAAAAAAAAAAAACATCCCCCTCTGCCATAATTGCAAGCTATTAAGGGAGCCTACCTCGTTTTTTTTCTATTTCTCTCTCTCTCTCTCTTTGGCTTGTAGCCATTCGGTCCCATTCAGCCTACTGTTTTAAGATGTTTACCCCCATCCAGGTGTCAATATTTTCCTGACGAGCGGTAGCGAGCCAGCATATATATATTTATATATACATACATATATATATATACATATATATATATATATATATATATATATATATATATATATAGATAGATAGTTATGAGAACCTCAGCAGGTGATCTTGGACACCGCAACTTCCAAATTAGTAGGGCAACGAGGAGAAATACGTTGTGGAACATCATGATTTATTCTAATTTTCGGCGACGTCACGCAGCCATCCTCAGGAAAGGGTTACCAACAGATCCTAAAAATTGAGTATAACTCTGTATATATTGCTAAAACAGGGTCACTAAAATGTAATGCATTGTTGAACACGTGGCAATTTGCCTATCTAAAAAACAATTAAACAACATAATTATGGCCAACTAGGCAAAGTTTGATATAAAATACATCTACGGCTAGACACCATCAAATTCAAAATAGCTAAATCTCAATGCAACAAAAGAAATCAAAACGCAGAAGATTTCAAATTTATGTTATCATTTCTTTTTCAATTCAAATATTATTCTGAACTGTAAAGGCTAAAATCTATTAAACAAAATTTAACCAACCGCTAAACAGCGTCCAAAGTATTATGCTAATATCCAACCATGTGAGGACAAGACTTAGCAAAACCAATCATAATAAACGAGAATAATAAAATTAAGGACTTTACAAACATTTCAAATTATCTAGTAATACAAATTAAAAGCAAATTATAGTAATCCTAATCACATCGAACCGCAACATAAAGCAAAAAAGTACATTTGAATTACTTTACTCTAAGAATGTTGAAAATGCATATAAAGGAAAATTGTCACAAACAAATCGGAACTCACCATGATACCACCAATCTCCAATGAAAGACGATGAGGGACTGATTAACTGAACACATTTGAACTCTATATGTAAACTCAATATATGGTGAAAATTCAACGAAACAAAATGAAAAAACAAACTACATGAACACCCAAAAAGCAACCAATTGTACCTAATAATGAACCTTCAACTATTATTGACAAGATTTATTTCTGGTTTGTGCTTATTTATCAGCATTTTTCGCCTATTAAAGCCTCATAAGTGCTTCTAAACCTGCCGATGATTTCAAAATCCCTCTCCGAAAAAGGGTGATCTTCATTACGGGAGTGTTCCCTTACTGCAGAAAAAGACATACTCCTCAAAAATATTCCAGACCTGAAGCTTTTCCCCAAATGTTCATATATTCTCATTTTGAATGATCTACTCGAACATCCAATGTACCCAACCTGACAACTGGGACAAGTGAATTTATACACGATATTTGAGCATAAAGAGTCCGGCACCCGATCTTTGAAGTTGAAGAAGGTTCCTATCCTGAAATCATTGGTGAAAACAATTCTAAAATTTATTGCAGGAAAACTTTCTCGGAGTACGTTACTAAGTAACTTGCGAAAATCATAGCTCACTCTCCCATAGAAAGGCATTTTGACATACTTAACAAGTTTAGGCACATCGTAAGTTACCGAGCTGCTGTGTAACACTTTATTATACATAAATTGTTTTAGCACTCTGTTAAACAAATCCATCCTATAATTATTTTTCAATAAATACTCTTAGTTTGCAAAATTCTTCATGAAGTGTGAAATAGTTAGAACAAATCTCGTAGGCTCTCTCAAGAAGTGTTTTGATGGAATTAAGTTTATATATTTCAGGGCAATAACTAAACCAACTTAAACCCAAGCCAGTGAAAGTGGGCTTTCTATAAACTCCAGTGGTTAACCGATTACATGATTTAGTGATTAAAACATCCAAAAATGCTAAAGTATTATTATCCTCGTTTTCACAGGTAAATCTTATGTTTTTATGCTGCTTGTTCATGTAACAGAAAAATCTATCATTATCATCCTTATTGTTGAATATTAAAAATGTATCATCTACATACCGCCTATATAAGATAGGCTTGCAATCTAGTGGACAACTCTCAAGCCACTGAACCTCCTTGTTACTAAATATGCATCAGCGAACAAAGGCCCTCAACTCGATCCCATGCTAACGCCATCTACCTGGCTAAAATGATTGTTATTAAAGAGAAAACAAGATTCAGAAGTGGCGAATTTGAATAACTTTCTAACCAGAGTCTTACCTAGTCCAAAAAAGGTGCTTGGTTCAAACTTATCTAGAATTATATCTAACGTTTCATCCAGTGGTACATTTGTAAACAAAGACTCTACATCATAACTTGCTAAATAAAAATTATTAGGTAAATCTAAATTTGATATTTCGTCAGCAAAACTTTTAGAGTTCTTTACAGTATATTCATTGTGAGTTAGAGGAGTTATTAAGGGTTGTAAGAATTTAGCCAAATTGTATGCTGCCGTTCCAATGGATGAAATGATAGGTCTAAGGGAGTTTCCTATTTTGTGAACTTTAGGCTGCCCAAACAAAATACCAGATTTCGTTCCAGATGCATATAAAAAATCATAAGTTTCAGTACCAATTTTGTCTCGAATGGGTCTCAGTAATCTATTTAGTTTGTCTTCTAATCTTACATTGTTCGCAAAGACTTCCCCATTTACTTTTCTGAATTTTGTTGTGTCACGAAGAATTATTCCCATTTTTTCCGAATACTCCGATCTGTCCATAATTACCACTCCTTTACCTTTATCGGGTTTCACTATTATTATATCCTTGTTGTTACCAAGATCCTTAAGCAAGTCAAGATCTTCTCGCATTAGAACCAACGAAGTAATACTGTTCCATTGAGTTATCATTCGATTAAAATTTCCAACACCCAGTTTTTTTATCCTGTTCGTTATGCTATCACAATTTAAACCATTCTTGAGGAGACCCGCTTTTGCACAATCTCGAACCGTATCACTAATTTTGTCTACAGAGATGTAATGTTTCAACCAGTCTTTCTTATAAAACGGAATACAGAAATCTAAACCCAGCTTTAAGACTTTTGTTTCCCTAGCAGTTAGATTTTTACTGGATAAGTTAAAAATGCAATTATCATTATAGTTGATTTTATGAATCCCTAATCCTTCCAGTTTTCTCTCATGTCTTACTTTCACATTTTCTTCGATTTGTCTTGCATGTTCGATAGGTTTGGAATTAAATACCCAGTAATCAAGAAAACTAACCTGACTTTTGAACGTAACTTTATGACTCGCTAGTTTATCAAGATCTACTCTATGTTTCCTTTGTTGTTGTCTTGTCTCTCTATCCAATAGAGACCTTTGCCATTCTCTGTAAGTTTCAGTTCTAGAACATTCTCTACTGTACACCTTGAATTTGAGGAATTTAGGCAGGACATTGTGTTCACTACATGTTTGTAAAAACTTAATATCCAACTCAATCTTTAAGGTTTTCTGTTGTTGTTTTTCCATGTTCCGATATGTGGTTAACGTTTGTCTTCCATATCTTGTTATGAGAACCTCAGCAGGTGATCTAGGACACCGCAACTCCAAATTAGTAGGGCAACGAGAAGAAATACGTTGTGGAACATCATGATTTATTCTAATTTTCGGCGACGTCACGCAGCCATCCTCAGGAAAGGGTTACCAACAGATCCTAAAAATTTAGTATAACTCTGTATATATTGCTAAAACAGGATCACTAAAATGTAATGCATTGTTGAACACGTGGCAATTTGCCTATCTAAAAAACAATTAAACAACATAATTATGGCCAACTAGGCAAGGTTTGATATAAAATACATCTACGGCTAGACACCATCAAATTCAAAATAGCTAAATCTCAATGCAACAAAAGAAATCAAAACGCAGAAGATATCAAATTTGTGTTATCATTTCTTTTTCAATTCAAATATTATTCTGAACTGTAAAGGCTAAACTCTATTAAAAAAAATTTAACCTACCGCTAAACAGCGTCCAAAGTATTATGCTAATATCCAACCATGTGAGGACAAGACTTAGCAAAAGCAATCATAATAAACGAGAATATTAAAATGAAGGACTTTACAAACATTTCAAATTATCTAGAAATACAAATTAAAAGCAAATTATAGTAATCCTAATCACATCGAACCGCAACATAAAGCAAAAAAGTACATTTGAATTACTTTACTCTAAGAATCAAAAAATCCTTTTTTGGACTAGGTAAGACTCTGGTTAGAAAGTGATTCAAATTCGCCACTTCTGAATCTTGTGTTCTCTTTAATAACAACCTTTTTAGCCAGGTAGATGGCGTTAGCATGGGATCGAGTTTAGGGCCTTTGTTCGCTGATGCATTTTTATGTAACAATGAGGTTCAGTGGCTTGAGAGTTGTCCACTAGATTGCAAGCCTATCTTATATAGGCGGTATGTAGATGATAAATTTTTAATATTAAAAAATAAGGATGATAATGATAGATTTTTCAGTTACATGAACAAGCAGCATAAAAACATAAGATTTACCTGTGAAAACGAGGATAATAATACTTTAGCATTTTTGGATGTTTTAATCACTAAATCATGTAATCGGTTAACCACTGGAGTTTATAGAAAGCCCACTTTCACTGGCTTGGGTTTAAGTTGGTTTAGTTATTGCCCTGAAATATATAAACTTAATTCCATCAAAACACTTCTTGAGAGAGCCTACGAGATTTGTTCTAACTATTTCACACTTCATGAAGAATTTTGCAAACTAAGAGAGTATTTTTTGAAAAATAATTTTAGGATGGATTTGTTTAACAGAGTGCTAAAACAATTTATGTATAATAAAGTGTTACACAGCAGCTCGGTAACTTACGATGTGCCTAAACTTGTTAAGTATGTCAAAATGCCTTTCTATGGGAGCTCACTCATAGCTCAGAGTGAGCTATGATTTTCGCAAGTTACTTAGTAACGTACTCCGAGAAAGTTTTCCTGCAATAAATTTTAGAATTGTTTTCACCAATGATTTCAGGATAGGGACCTTCTTCAACTTCAAAGATCGGGTGCCGGACTCTTTATGCTCATATATCGTGTATAAATTAACTTGTCCCAGTTGTCAGGTTGGGTACATTGGATGTTCGAATAGATCATTCAAAATGAGAATATATGAGCATTTGGGGAAAAGCTTCAGGTCTGGAATATTTTTGAGGAGTATGTCTTTTTCTGCAGTAAGGGAACACTCCCGTAATGAAGATCACCCTTTTTCGGAGAGGGATTTTGAAATCATCGGCAGGTTTAGAAGCACGTATGAGGCTTTAATAGGCGAAAAATGCTGATAAATAAGCACAAACCAGAAATAAATCTTGTCAATAATAGTTGAAGGTTCATTATTAGGTACAATTGGTTGCTTTTTGGGTGTTCATGTAGTTTGTTTTTTCAATTTGTTTCGTTTAATTTTCACCATATATTGAGTTTACATATAGAGTTCAAATGTGTTCAGTTAATCAGTCCCTCATCGTCTTTCATTGGAGATTGGTGGTATCATGGTGAGTTCCGATTTGTTTGTGACAATTTTCCTTTATATGCATTTTCAACATTCTTAGAATAAAGTAATTCAAGTGTACTTTTTTGCTTTATGTTGCGGTTCGATGTGATTAGGATTACTATAATTTGCTTTTAATTTGAATTACTAGATAATTTGAAGTGTTTGTAAATTCCTTCATTTTAATATTCTCGTTTATAATGATTGCTTTTGCTAAGTCTTGTCCTCACATGGTTGGATATTAGCATAATACTGTGGACGCTGTTTAGCGGTAGGTTAAATTTTGTTTAATAGATTTTAGCCTTTACAGTTCAGAATAATATTTGAATTGAAAAAGAAATGATAACATAAATTTGATATCTTCTGCGTTTTGATTTCTTTTGTTGCATTGAGATTTAGCTACTTTTAATTTGATGGTGTCTAGCCGTAGATTTATTTTATATTCAAACCTTGCCTAGTTGGCCATAATTATGTTGTTTAATTGTTTTTTAGATAGGCAAATTGTCACGTTCAACAATGCATTACATTTTAGTGATCCTGTTTTAGCAATATATACAGAGTTATACTCAATTTTTAGGATCTGTTGGTAACCCTTTCCTGAGGATGGCTGCGTGACGTCGCCGAAAATTAGAATAAATCATGATGTTCCACAACGTATTTCTTCTCATTGCCCTACTAATATATATATATATATATATATATATATATATATATTCTTGTATTGACAGCAAGCTAAATTTGTAAATTTTTCGATAGAAAAAAAATCTTCGGCGAAGCCGGATTTCTCCATAAAATGCCGTCTCGCTATCGCTCGCCTGGAAGAAATCGACAACTGGATGGGGATAAACGTCTTAAAACAGTTGGCTGAATGGGGCCGAATGGATACAAGCCAGGGAAAGAGAGAAAAGGAGAGAGATAGAAAAAAGCCGGTGACCCCCCCTTAATACTTCCACCAGGAGAGAAAAAATAAAACTTGTGGTAAAAATGTTGACAGGGTTTTTCGCTCCTTCCATAAATATACACGGAGTTTTATCAGTATCTTCGTGACTTTTATCCTCACCGTAAATAGGTTTTATAGAACTGCCTTAAAAATATGCACGCCAGCTTTATCAAACAATATAAATATACTCACGATTATATATATATATATATATATATATATATATATATATATATATATATATATATAGAGAGAGAGAGAGATACAACCACAAAGATAATTAGTTAGATAAGATATACTGTATATACTTCATAGATATCGAGGTTTACCACCCTTATATTATAATGCAACTCTGAGCTGTCTATAAATGTGCTGGGAATTTGATCCTTCTACAAATACTAGCCTCATAGAAATTCGTGAAGAGGCGGTGTGTCTTGAGGGATGAAACTAATCTTTCTCTCTTTCTCAAGCCCTATGCCACTCGACAATTCATATACAGTATGCAGCTATACTGTATACACACACGCACACACACACACACACACTAGGTCTACTAAGCTATCTATAGTGAGGGCAGTTTATTTGCAGGACCCCCTTTTCCCTCATGGTTTGCCCTATATGTTTTGAGATGTGAAGATCTTTGCCCCATTATGTTGGCGATTATAAGACCTATTGCCCTCTTTTTTTTACCAATAATATTACCTTTCGTGCCATCTCGGTGTCAACATTTTCATGACGAGCGATAGAGAGCCTGTAATTTAGGAGGAACCCACCTTTAAGGGGGTGGGGGGGGAGAGGTTAAAGCTTGATAAAGGTCTAGACAGCAAATTAACGCGCTTCACTCCCCCCCCTTCTCTCCCTCTCACTCTCTCTCCCCCCCCTTCTCTCTCTCTCTCCCCCCCCCCCCCTTCTCTCTCTCTCTCTCCCCCCCCCCCTTCTTTTCTCTTCCCCCCCCCCCCTTCTCTCTCTCTCCCCCCCCCCCCCCCCCCCTTCTCTCTCTCTCTCTCTCTCTCCCCCTCCCCCTTCTCTCTCTCTCTCTCCCCCCCCCCCTCCCTCCTCTTCCCTCCCCCCCTCCCATAGTATAGGGTTGTATATGCAGTTATCATACTCGGGCATGTAACGGGGACCTTCCCGGGGGCTATAGCAGATTCAGATAGGGGGGTCACCGGCTTCTTTAATCTTTCTCTTCTTTTCCCTCTTTCCCTGGCTTGTATCCATTCGGCCCCATTCAGCCAACTGTTTTAAGACTTTTATCCCCATCCAGCTGTCGATTTCTTCCTGGCGAGCGATAGTGAGCCAGCATTGTATGGAGAATTCCGGCTTCGCCGGAGAAATTTTTCTATCGAAAAATGTACAAATATAGCTTGCTGTCAAAATAAAGATATATATATGCTGGCTCGCTACCGCTCGCTAGAAACATATTGACACCTGGATGGGGGTAAAACGTCTTAAAACAGTAGGCTGAATGGGGCCGAATGGATACAAGCCAAAGAGAGAGGGAGAGAACGAGAAAAAAAACCGAGGTGGGCTCCCTTAATAATGTCCATACATTATATTACAATGCAGATGTGTTCCAATATTAGGCATTGCCCACCTAAGCATAGGCTTTCCGGCAAATCTGATAAACAATATTTTTAGCATATATAAATCTAATGGTATTTGATTTTACTGAAATAAAAGAGATCCCAAATATCACATGAATAAGTAACACTCCGTTCTAAACATTAATCATCAATAACAAACCCCAATGTACTTTAATAAACTAATGAAAGCATATGGTCCTCCCGGGATTCGAACTCGGGACACCACACTCAGAATATCTGAATACATCAATATTGCACAGCCTCTACAGAAAAAACAAACTAAAACAAAGTCGATCATCCATTGTCCTCCGTAGTAGACACCGGGAACAATTAGACCATATCCCTGTAATCAACAAGCTAACCATGGTGTGTTTGATAAAACAATCCTGTTAATTAACGGTGCTACCGATCTCTTTAATGTGTTGTGAGTGAGTGTTTGATTAATTCATTATTCATCAACAGCCCCCGGTGAGTTGATTTAGCCGAGGCCTTTGTTCTGCGTTACATGGAGGGCATGTCACACTAAAACATATTTGTCATCAGTTTAAAATCATATTCAAAGGAGAGGATAGGGTATATATGTTAGGTTGTGCTTTTCCACGTACTAGCACTTTATAGCTTGCCCTGAGAGGGATACCACTAACTTGGAGCACAGGAGCGACTGCATTGTTAAGGTAATCACAGGCTACAAGTATGCCAAGATATTAAGATCATTCTGCCTTCGTCATCGCTACACCAACCATAGTAAGCGGGGAAAACGGAAAGTGACCAGATATTGCCATAAGGGGGTTCACCGGCATCTTTAATCTTTCTCTTCTTTTCTCTCTTTCCCAGGCTTGTATTCATTCGGCCCCATTTAGCCAACTGTTTCAAGAAGTTTATCCCCATCCAGGTGTCGATTTCTTCCTGGCGAGCGATAGCGAGCCAGCATTGTATGGAGAAATCCGGCTTCGCCGGAAACATTTTTCTATCAAAAAATGTACAATTTTACCTTGCTGGCAAAATAAAGAGACCACACAAACAATTGCTGACTGCAACGGTTAACTAGCCTTGCCTTTACCCTCATACACAGCCGCCTCTCTCACCCTCATCTCACTGCCAGAGAACTCCAGACACATAGTTGGTACAGTTGGCCAAATAGGCCTAAGTGATGTCGCGGCACCAAGTATATTTTGAACAATAATTAGTATCATCAATATCTAAAACTTGATTTATTCACCCCGAGTGAGATATACAAACATGTTCCTATCTTTACACACCCTATTCTACATCTGACAGACATTAATACAGCACGCAGAGAGCAAAACGTAATGACGACGAAGACACGACTTATTTGACCAACTGTACAACCTAGGTCGAAGAGAGACAAATTAATAATAGCCCTAATAGTGCCTTCTAGAATCCTGGAAACAACACCCGGAACTAGGGTCTCCAGGAGCTGCATTTACAGCTACCAGAGGCACATATTATACAACTAGTAGGCCTACTGCCATGTTTATTACTGGTACCCCTCTCACTCCATTTACAACTAGTGATCAACTGGTCATGCTTACAACTGGTACACCCACTACATTTACAACTAACTCATCCACTACATTTACAACTGGTACATCCACTATATTTACAACTAACTCATCCACTACATTTACAACTAACTCATCCACTACATTTACAACTAACTCATCCACTACATTTACAACTAACTCATCCACTACATTTACAACTAACACATCAACTACATTTACAACTAACTCATCCACTACATTTACAACTAACACATCCACTACATTTACAACTAACTCATCCACTATATTTACAACTAACACACCCACTACATTTACAACTAACACATCCACTACATTTACAACTGATCCATCCACTACATTTACAACTAACACATCCACTACATTTACAACTAACTCATCCACTACATTTACAAATAACACATCCACTACATTTACAACTAACACATACAACTAACACATCCACTACATTTACAACTAACACATCCACTACATTTACAACTAACACATCCACTACATTTACAACTAACTCATCCACTACATTTACAAATAACACATCCACTACATTTACAACTAACACATCCACTACATTTACAACTAACACATCCACTACATTTACAACTAACTCATCCACTACATTTACAAATAACACATCCACTACATTTACAACTAACACACCCACTACATTTACAACTAACACATCCACTACATTTACAACTAACACATCCACTACATTTACAACTAACACATCCACTACATTTACAACTAACTCATCCACTACATTTACAAATAACACATCCACTACATTTACAACTAACACACCCACTACATTTACAACTGGTACACCCACTACATTTACAACTAACACATCCACTACATTTACAACTGATCCATCCACTACATTTACAACTAACACATTCACTACATTTACAACTGATCCATCCACTACATTTACAACTGATCCATCCACTACATTTACAACTGATCCATCCACTACATTTACAACTGATCCATCCACTACATTTACAACTAACACATCCACTACATTTACAACTGATCCATCCACTACATTTACAACTGATCCATCCACTACATTTACAACTGATCCATCCACTACATTTACAACTAACACATCCACTACATTTACAACTGATCCATCCACTACATTTACAACTAACACATCCACTACATTTACAACTGATCCATCCACTACATTTACAACTAACACATCCACTACATTTACAACTGATCCATCCACTACATTTACAACTAACACATCCACTACATTTACAACTAACACATCCACTACATTTACAACTAACACATCCACTACATTTACAACTAACACATCCACTACATTTACAACTGATCCATCCACTACATTTACAACTGATCCATCCACTACATTTACAACTAACACATCCACTACATTTACAACTAACACATCCACTACATTTACAACTGATCCATCCACTACATTTACAACTGATCCATCCACTACATTTACAACTGATTCATCCACTACATTTACAACTGATCCATCCACTACATTTACAACTAAGACATCCACTACATTTACAACTGATCCATCCACTACATTTACAACTGATCCATCCACTACATTTACAACTGATCCATCCACTACATTTACAACTAACACATCCACTACATTTACAACTGATCCATCCACTACATTTACAACTAACACATCCACTACATTTACAACTGATCCATCCACTACATTTACAACTAACACATCCACTACATTTACAACTAACACATCCACTAAATTTACAACTGATCCATCCACTACATTTACAACTAACACATCCACTACATTTACAACTGATCCATCCACTACATTTACAACTGATCCATCCACTACATTTACAACTAACACATCCACTACATTTACAACTGATCCATCCACTACATTTACAACGAACACATCCACTACATTTACAACTGATCCATCCACTACATTTACAACTAACACATTCACAACTGATCCATCCACTACATGTACAACTAACACATCCACTACATTTACAACTGATCCATCCACTACATTTACAACCAACACATCCACTACATTTACAACTAACTCACCAAAACATTTACAAATTGTACACCCACTACATTTACAACTAACTCATCCACTACATTTACAAATTGTACATCCACTACATTTACAACGAACACATCCACTATATTAACAACTAATACTATCACATTTATAACTAACACATCCACTACATTTATAACTAACACATCCACTACATTTATAACTAACACATCCACTACATTTACAACTAACACATCCACTACATTTACAACTAACTCATCCACTACATTTATAAATAACACACCCACTACATTCCCAACAAACACATCCACTACATTTATAACTAACACATCCACTACATTTATAACTAACACACCCACTACATTCCCAACTAACACATCCTCTATATTTACAACTAGCACCGTCACATATACAACTGACATCCATTATCTCGTTTACAACATACATCAACAGGTCACATTCATAACTATCCCCCTACCAAACTTTCCCCCTCAAATTGAGGCAGCCCCGACCAACTTCTCACACCACCACCAAGGCCTGCCAGATCCATCTACGCCTGGTCCCACGTCTGGGAGGTCATTATGTAATTTTGTGTAATTATTAATGAAGAGTTTACAAGATTTTGAAATATATTTTAGTTTACCCTTTAAGCTAACAAAACCTCCGTCCCAGACTTCCTTCTAACTAAAAATAAAGTAGACGTGCCGTTTTGCCCAAAATCAAAACGGCATACCCAACTCTGCGATGGGTTACCATCATCACTACTAATACCATCATCAATCACAATCAACATAATCACTACTACTGCCATCATCACTACAACTGCCATCATCACTACAACTGCCACAATCATCACGAGTACTGTCATAATCACCATTACTATGATCATAATCACTACTACAATTACAATTATCACTACTACTCTCACCATAATCACTGTCCATTGTCACTAGCATCTTAATCACTACTATCATCATTGATACTACAACTATCAACCATCATTACTAATATGATCACCACCATCTTACAATCATCATTACTACTGTTAACATCATCACTACTACTATAACCATCATCATTACTACTGTCACAAATATGACCATCATTTATTCTACTGTCACCATAATAACTACTACTGCCATCATCACCATTACTATGAACTTCATCACCACAACTATCGTCATCATCACTACAAATTTCACCATCCTCACTACTACTCACCATCATCACTAATACTCACACCATCGTCACTACCATCATGACTACTGTCATTATTTTCACTACAACTATCATCATTACTTGTCACCATCATCATTACTATTATGACCATCATTACTATTACGGTCACCATCATATCTACTACTGTCATCATCATCACTACTGTCATCATCATCAATACAACTACAACCATCATCACTACAATTATAACCATTATCACTACTATCACCATAAATCCAAATATTACTACCATCACTTCTAATGCCAACTAAACTAACTTAACCTAGCAAATACGTAGCGAGATGTTTTCGCTCCCAGAACGCCATCATTGCTAGGGGGGGGGGGGGGGGGGAACCATATTTTGGACCTAAAATCATAACTATTGCATGAATTCAAAAAATATTTTTTTGACTGACGTTTGCATTCGCGCAACAAATGTTTGTGTGAAATTTTGTGAAAATCCGTCCAACGGTCTAGGAGGAGTTCCGAGACAGACCGACGACGACGACGACAGACTTTTTTTGTATGGTACCCACTATACGGGGGGGGGGGGGGATACCAAACTCTGCTTATGCAGAGTTTCTAATTGATAATTCCCTATTACAGCTTCTGCGAGATTAAAGAAGCCGTAGATGTGATGAACCTGTCTATAGTAGGGAGGGAAAGTAATCAACAAAAGATCTAAGACAGGTACTTCTACTACTTTTACTATTATTATTATTACTACTACTACTACTACTACTAATACTAATAAAGTAGACGTGCCGTTTTGCCCAAAATCAAAATGGCATACCCAACTCTGCGATGGGTTACCATCATCACTACTAATATCATCATCAATCACAATCACCATCATCACTACTACTGCCATCATCACTACAACTGCCATCATCACTACAACTGCCACAATCATCACGAGTACTGTCATCATCACCATTACTATGATCATCACTACTACAATTACAATTATCACTACTACTCACCATCATCACTAATAATCACACCATCGTCACTACCATCATCACTACTGTCCTTATTATCACTACAACTATCATCATTACTTGTCCCCATCATCACTACTATTATGACCATCATTACTACTACCGTTACCATCATATCTACTACTGTCATCATCATCACTACTGTCATCATCATCAATACAACTACAACCATCATCACTACAATTATCACCATTATCACTACTATCACCATAAATACAAATATTACTACCATCACTTCTAATGCCAACTAAACTAACTTAACCAAGCAAATACTAAGCGAGATGTTTTCGCTCCCAGAACGCCATCATTGCTGGGGGGGATGGGGGGGTTCCGGGAGGTTTGGGGGGGGGGGGGAGTTCGGGAGGTGGGGGGGGGGGGGCAAAACCATATTTTGGACCTAAAATCATAACTATTGCATAAATTCAAAACATCTTTTTTGACTGACGTTTGCATTCACGCAACAAATGTTCGCGTGAAATTTGGTGAAAATCCGTCCAACGGTCTAGGAGGAGTTCCGAGACAGACGGACGACGACGACAGACATTTTTTTTGTGTGGTACCCACTATACGGGGGGGGGGATGGGGGGGGGGGGGGGGCGATACCAAACTCTGCTTACACAGAGTTGATTATATGAGTTGATTATATGTAATACCCGCTGTGTACCTGACTGGTTAACTCACCCAGCACAAGCTCAAGGAGAGAGAGAGAGAGAGTATGTGTGTGGTTTGTGTGTAAAGCGCAGTAAAGACTACTTTAACAATACAGGAGGCCAAACATGGCCAGTCAACCAAGATGATAGTGTGAGTGTGGTTGTGGTGCCATCCAACCGTCAGTGGAGCGGGCCGTTTGCTTGCTCTCCCTGCATGACATAAGCCTCTTGGGACCCGCTTCAAACCAGGAAGTGCTGGCTGGCTGTAGGGATATACTGTATACCAGGACTAGTACATAGGAGAGAGAGATAGAGAGAGAGAGAGGGGGGGGGAGGGTGAGGGAGAGAGAGCTGCCACCATGTTGTATTCTTTGCACTGATAATCAGGGTAAACATAAGCACATGCCTCCTACACGATACTGGCCATGGCATATGAAAATAAAGTAGACGTGCCGGTTTGCCCAAAATCAAAACGGCATACCCAACTCTGCGAGGGGTTACCATCATCACTACTAATAACATCATCACTACTACTTCCTTCATCACTACAACCGCCACAATCATCACGACTACTGTCATCATCACCATTACTATGATCATCATCACTACTACAATTACAAGCATCACTACTACTCTCACCATCATAACTACTACTGTCACCATAGTCACAACCATCTTAATGACTACTAGCATTGATACTACAACTATCATCTCCACCATCTTACACTCATCATTACTATTGTTAACATCATCACTACTACTATAACCATCATCATTACTACTGTCACAAGTATTACCATCATGTATCCTACTGTCACCATCATCACTACTACTGCCATCATCACCATTACTTTGATCTTCATCATCACAACTGTCATCATCACTACAACTTTCACCATCATCACTACTACTCACCATCATTACTAATACTCACACCATCGTCACTTCCATCATCACTACTGTCATTATTATCACTACAACTATCATTACTTGTCACCATCATCACTACTATTATGACCATCATCACTACTACTAGTATTGTCACCATCATATCTACTACTGTCACCATCATATCTACTACTGTCATCATCATCACTACTGTCAACATCATCAATACAACTACAACCATCATCACTACTATTATCACCATCATCACTACTATCACCATCAATCCCACTATTACTACCATCACTTCTAATGCCAACTAAACTAACTTAACCTAGCAAATGCATAGCAAGATGTTTTCGCCCCCAGAATGAATGCGTTCTTAGTGTGGGAGTCCCTTTGGGGCTCACACACTAAAGAACGCCATCATTGCTGGGGGGGGGGGGGGGGGGGGGGGGCTGGGAGGAGGAGGGGGGGCTTGGTAAAACCATATTTTGGACCTAAAATCATAACTATTGCATAAATTCAAAAAAATCTTTTTTGACTGACGTTCGCATTCACGCAACAAATGTTTGTGTGAAATTTGGTGAAAATCCGTCCAACGGTCTAGGAAGAGTTCCGAGACAGACAGACGACGACGACTACAGAATTTTTTTTCGTGTGGTACCCACTATACGGGGGGGCGATACCAAACTCTGCTTACGCAGAGTTGATAAAATTGGAAAACTTCCAAATTGAAACACCAGCACAGTATGTAGGTTCATTATCCAGCACAGAGCGCATGGCGACCGTCTTTTAACCCTTCCAATCCTAGCAATGGCTACTAGCCGTCAGTAGATAAGTCACTCCCCAGTCCCAGCGACGGCTAGTAGCTGTCAGTAATGTAATTTCCTTGTAACTGCCTGTATCAGGCTGTACCTGGTACCACGACCATTTGAGCACTGCTCTCGATATGGCAACACTTCTCAGCTTATATAAGACCCTCTGAAGGCTGGGCGAGCCAGTCTTCCTTCATCTCTTGAGGTGGAAGGTTGTTCTATCTTGCCAATTTGGTCACATTGCTTGGGACTGGGGGTGGGGGGGGACTTTGGTCACATTGCTTGGGACTGGGGGGGGGGGGGGACTTTTATTACTGTATCCTACGGTACAGGTACAGTAAGGGTTAAGGGAGGAGGGTTTATTTATTGGTAGATTTACTTATTTTTGTTTTATATTTTTTTATGTTTAACCTCTTCTGTACCGGCGTCGTCTTTTTCATTTTTCTAGCTACAATTAGACGATTGTATTAAGTTTAATAAAGGCCTCCAATAATTAACAGGCTTCGAAATATCACACTGAACCACTTTAACTACCACAGATCCTTCTAAAAATGCACAAAGTCATCTACATATAGGCCTAGCTAGAAGAAAATAAAAAAATATCTCGCAGGTACAGATGGGGTTAATAGTTTCCTCCGTAGCCCTCCATGAAGCTGTTGGCTCTCAAGGTGTATTATCCACAGCTCACCTGGATAAAACGACAACTACCGGGGCAAACCGAGGCAATAGGGTTTTAAGGGAAGGTTTAGTTTTTGATGGACCCCCTTCTCTCTCATTTTTGGACCCATTAGTTTGTCATTTCAAGACATTCACCCCATGAGTTTGGCAATTTTTAGACCTTTCGTGCCACTTAGGTGTCGATATGTTTCCTGGCGAGCGATAGCGAGCTTGCAATTTAAGAGGAACCAGCCTTCGGCCGGGACATTTTTCTACCGAATAATGTACATATTTGTCTCGAACGGGGGTCTTGAGGGTATTTTTTTCAGTTTGATGGAGGTCTAGGAAGGACACTAAGAAACAACAATAATATATAATTGAATGAATAAACAAATGAATACATGTCTCCCCTTAAGGGTAGACTGGCCATTTGTTTGGTCTATTAATTCATTTATTCATATATTTGTTTAGCTTACTCCCTAGACCTCCATCAAGCTTAGAAAAACACACCCTAGAACCTCCTTCAAGATAAATTTGTACAATTTTCGACAGGAAATTGCCTGGTTTCCCGATTTGTTTACTTCCAAAGAAAAGGTAGGATCTGTAACATGGCTTCGGTAACACACGGCGTCTTTTCCATCTTATTCTTGCTAACGCTAGACGATATTAAACATTTCAGAAAGGACCTGTAGCAATCAAAGAGGTAAACAGGATCCTATTGACCCCTTTGACCCCCTGAAAATGTTCTCAATCTTAACCCCCTGAGAATTAGGAGGCTTTTCATTAGAAGATTGTATACAGTTTAGGAAGGATATGTGTGAGTTTTGGAGTGATTGCATAGTGGATCGTTGTGGAAAAATAGTTGAATAATGTAAGGTAGAGTCATCGGCATAGGGGTGGATAGAACTGCAGGTACAGTTAAGAAGATCATTAATGAATGTTAGAAAGGGAATTGGAGACAGGAAAGAACCCTGAGGAACACCGGAGTTGATAGGTTGAAGCACTGAGCGATGGCCGTCCACAACCGCAGCTATGGAACGGCCAGAAAGGATTTATTTTGATTTTCTATGTGGATGAGGGAGATAAAAGGCAAAACTGCCTGTGACGAGTGCCTTCTCCATAGTTGAAAGAGTGACAGGCCCAAATTCAAGGAATGTTCAAGCCAAAATGTCTGGACACACAGAGTTTGAAGCATTTTATGTAATAGGATGAGGGAAAGATGGATTCAGGGAGAGAGTTCCTGAGCTCAGCTGTTGAATAGAAGAAAAATTGGGAGTATCGTTTCACTATTGGGTTGAAAAATTATAGAGACAAAGGCACAGATGGAGGGATAGAAACTGAAGGAGGGTAGTTTATATATTAGAGATTTGAGCCACACTTTATCGAAGGCTTTCGATATGCCTAGCGCAATAGGAAAGGTCTCATCGAACTCCCAAAAGGACGATGACCAAGAGTTAGTAAGATACGAAAGATGATCACCAGTAGAGCGACCCTTAAGGAACCATACTGGCGATCTGAAAGTAGATTATGAGAAGAAAAATGCTTAAGAAACTTTGAATTCAGAATAATTTTAAAAAGTTTAGAGATGCGATAAATGAGAAGAATTGGACGATAGTTAGAGTGTTGAGAGAGCGGTCACCCTTTTTTGGGACAGGTTGAAGGACAGCAAACTTCCAGCAATAAGGAAAGACGTTAAAGGAAAGACAGACTAAAGAGTTTGTCTAGGCAGGAGTCTGCACGGAAAAACAGTTTTTGAGTACAACAGGAGGAACACCATCCGGACCGTACGCCTTCTTAGTATTTAGCCCAGAGAGGGTAGACAAATGTTCCAAAAAAAAAAAAAAATAATAAAAAATTATTAAGTAAACGATATTCAGTACTACTTAATCAATACTCAAACTTACAAACTTACTAGTGTACTGTACGTTTTGACCATTATAAACTAAACATTCATTCGCTCTCTTACACACACACACACACCATCTTCCCAACCACGCGACCCAAACCCTCTCCTTCACACACAAACATATCACTCACATTGCTCGGATCTGTCTACTAAAGATTCCTTAGTAAGTTAACCCTTTCACGCATATGACGCGATTTTGAGCCTATTGGGGATACTTTAAAGCCTTTGTTACCATCAGGGGTATTTAGAAACCTTTAGTTTAGTTATTTCAACCTCTGAAGTTGTCTTTGAGTTAGCTGTGGGCAGAAAACTAATTTTGGAGAGGTACCGTAATTATAAGAGGGAGAGAACTATTTCTTATTGCTAGTCTGGCAACCTATGCGTCATATGTGCGTGAAAGTGTTAATTCAAAGGGGTTGACGAAACTGAGGGGGACCAGTGAGACAACAATCTAGCTGGCTCAGAGCAAGCAAACAGCTAAACAAAGACAAATAAACAAACAGGCACGAGTCTTGGGGTACGTCTAAACAGGATACGAGCGCTCAAACACTGCACACAAACAAGCTTTTATAGGTTTACTAGCACAAACTGCATTATGATATGCTTTGTTGTTTTAGTTGACAAGCCCTCATATTCATTATCAAGCAATTACGAAGATTATGTAATAGAGATGTTACATTGAAATTTTGGAATTCATAGGATGCAATTACAGTATTACACCGGTATATATTCCTATTGAGCAACCACGAATCAGCTGATCAGGATTTCAATTTTCCGCCAGGTGAAAACTAGAGACTGAAGACTAGAAGGCGACACATTGCCCGAATAGAGTTTTATATAGTCAACCATTAAGATGAATAGCGAGGGAGGTACTTTTTGAGCCTCCCTGTTTCGCTCCATTAGCTTGGAGATTTAAAGACGTTTCACCCCATAAGATTGGCGATAATATGATGCTTCATCCCAATCAAATGTCGATTTTTTTCTGGGCGAGCGATAGCGAGCCTGTAACTTAGAAGAAATCGGTCTTCGGCTGGGACATTTTTATATTGAAAAATATACAAATTTAGCTTGAAGGGCTGTGGGTGGACATTATATTTTGCTATGAAGGAAGTCTGGGAAGGCGTTTTTGTTAGCCTAGGGAACAAACTAAAATACATTGCTCGATAATAGCAAAAGGAATTAAAATCCTAAAAACAAAACAATAATAATAATAATAATAATAATAATAATAATAATAATAATAACTCACAAGACGTCGGACCAGATAGTGTTAAGGGCTACCAAGGGCATGTAGCTAAACTTCGTGCAACGATAACTAAGATCAAGTCAAAATATTGATACTATTTCAAACTATGTATCTATGAATCTATGAAAATCCATAAATATGTCCACAACTGTAAAATAAAATGTCAATATATAACATGTCTTTAGTATTCAGAAAAATATTATACATAGAATAAGTATGATTAATTACTATGCTAGCAAGACCTACATACACCCTATTCCAAATAACTCACAACATACAAGAGTGATCGAGTCAATATTTCTACAATGAGGGAAGGTTTAGCCAGGTAATAGGTGTGGTAATTTACAGCCCATTTGCTCTAGCCTTGTTTAAGTTACAGAGGTTAGGGTTAATGATTTATGGCTTACCTATTTGGAAGAGGCTGTAGTGTGCAGCCCAGTAATTATATATACAGTATATATATATATATGAAACATCCGACGCAAAATGGGTCTTCCTGGACCTCCCCGGTTCACTCATTTAGTTTGGGGATTTTAAGACTTTTCACTGTATTTGTTTAGCGATTATAAGACATTTCGCCCCATCAAGGTTTATTATGTATATATTTGTTTTGTTCTGAGTTAGGGATAGCCAGGCTTCACTTCTAAGAGATACCAGCCGTTGGCCGGGAAATTTGTCTACCGATTTAATGTAAATATTTAGCTTGAATGGGGTCTTGGGGGGCGTTATTCTCTCTCGCTATATATATATATATATATATATATATATATATATATATATATATATATATATATATATATATACAGTATATTTAGATAGTTTATTTTGAGTGGAGTCTGGTGCAGATTTGTTTTCATTTGTTAGTCGGAGGGACAAACTAAAAATATGTGTTCTAGAGTGTCAAACACAATAAAAAACAACAACAATAATACTTAAAACACAATATTATAATAACCCCCAAAACGTCGGATGACAGTATAGCAAGCGTCAAAATAATCGATCATTCTGCCAAATGTAGTAAAATAATCGAATATATAAGTTTGCTGCCTCTAGTATTAAATATATAAGTTTGCTGCCTCTAGTATTAAATATATAAGTTTGCTGCCTCTAGTATTAAATATATAAGTTTGCTGCCTCTAGTATTAAATATATAAGTTTGCTGCCTCTAGTATTAAATATATAAGTTTGCTGCCTCTAGTATTAAATATATAAGTTTGCTGCCTCTAGTATTAAATATATAAGTTTGCTGCCTCTAGTATTAAATAATTAATTAATTTGAGTTCGGCCAACCCACTTCACAAATATCATGTGTATATATGGCTTCGTCTGGAAATTACCTGAGCAAAAAAATGCTTTCACCTTTTGTAAATACTTTTGCCTGCATCCTTCAATATTGGCCAAAAACTGCGAGATTATGATTGGATGGGAGCAGTATTTCAATTGGCTTTATATCTTTCTCTCTTCGCTTCTCTTTCATCAACATTTATTTTCGTCCATCTCTATTTTCTCTGTAGGCTATATATATACAGTATACAGTATATATATATATATATATATATATATATATATAAACTTGTATATATATATATATATACAGTATATATATATGCTTTGTTTAACTTTTGTACTAGCCTATATTTGCTTTATCATCTGTATCAACAGTTGTATATTATATTGTGTCTTATATATTAAGGGAAGCTATATTTAGTTTGCACCGATCAAGCTTGAAAAAAAAACAGACACCCCCTTCGAGATATACTGTATTTTATAATGTGTAGACAACTTTCCCAGCCGAACACCGGTTCCTCCTAAACCACACAGGCTTACTATCACTCCAGAATATAATCGACGCCTATTTTTTGTTTATATATATATTCCAACTAGCCTACTTCCTCTCGGGCATAGGCTGAGAGCCTGTACATCCAACTGCTCAACACGGTGAAGCCCGTGAAGTCTTGTTCCAGTCTAGGGAGTGTGACATGTGAAGCACTCAGAGCTCCACTCACGGCTCAAAGCAGCCCCATCTCTGAAGCTGCTTCGCCTTTGTGCTTCACCGTCTCATCCTTTAAACTCTGACCCTCACTCTCAGAACGCCACCTATTGAGCAATTAACTCACTATAGGCATTGCCCCCTTATAGCATATTTTAAATATGGGAATATTCATACAGTGCTATTTAAACAGGGAACAATGAAGGTATTTTTTTGGCGTTTCGGTGGGCTTTGTGGTAATGTACTTATACTAAGTACATCACAAATTCCATGCCAATAATATCTTCCCGTTGATTTATCGAGATTCAAAACCCGGACCATTGGATTACCAGTCCAGTGGCAAGACCACTACAGCACACCTCCCCTAACGAACAAAATGGCACGAACGATCTTAATATTTAGAAAGAAATGGGGCGATAACTCATATAATCGCCAAAATAATTGGGCTAGACATGAGGGAGGTGGGGGTTCAGAAAAACACCTCCCCTTGACTTTCTCTCCAAACTCTCCATTTCACTCCTATCTAATCTCCCTCAATATTTATGTATATATTTATTTTTCTCTCTCATGCATTTCCCGTCATCCATTTATCACATGTTTTTCTCTTCCTGCCTGTTCCTATCCTTTTCTATCATATTCGTTATTTGCGTCTCCTATCCCTATCTTCTCTCAGCTTTATCTTTTACTCCGATCCTCTTTACATTTTTCTCTAAATTTGTAAGCTTCTCTTATTATTTGTTCTTATATATTTAAGTTTCTCTCTCCATTCCATTGTTCATATCCGTATCTGTCGATCTTACCCTATTCTTAATTTGACTATCTCTAATTGTGTACATATCTATTTATCTATTTACTCTGGCACATATCCCATTTTTGTTTTTAATCTACTTAACCCACTGGACCCCAGCGACGCGCGTTATGCGTCGCCCATGTATGTAACGCACAGGCCCAGTCACGCAATGGTTGCATCCGCCTTTATTACTCTTGTCCTATGGTGCCTAGAGGGTTCAGATTTGTATGTGAACTACTTTAGGATCCCACGGAACAATACCGATGGTTGGCAACCCTCCAAGTCCAGCCACGTGGGAGTTGGCGCGTGATTTTCCAGTATATTGCCTACCCATCACCCATGTTAATTGTGACATTCCCCTGCTCCCCAAGACCCTCAAATGACCTATAGCTAGGTGAGCGGTGTTATGTAGTTTTTCCTTCATTACTAACCCATCCCATGTGTTTTCAGGAAAAACAAATTTTTCCAAGTGGCTGGTCCTAGAGTGTACTTTTATATTAAATCGCTTGTTTAACCCCATTTGGTCCGACCTCTTGGGGGTTGTTGTTCCCTAAGCTGCCTGGCCGAACAGCCCCGAGTCCCTGAGGAAGGCCATGGCCACGATCGGGCTTTCCCACAGAGCTCTCATTGAGTATAGATTGTGTTGTTGGCGTAAGTGGTTGTGTGAAATGCAGGCTTCTATGATGTGTTTAATGGTATAGAGTGCTGAGTTACATCCCGGGCAGGTGTCGACAACGGAGTCATTCAGTCTCTTCTGATAGCTCAGGAGAGCTGGATGGTGTCCGCATCTCAGCCTGGCCAGGTGGACTCTGTCCTCGCGAGGAAGGGAGGATTCGGAAGGATGGATTTCGGGAGGTCGTGCTTGCAGCTGTGTGTTGTCTGTGAGTGAGTGGATGGATCGGCGAGAGATAGGAGTATGGATGTGCTTCTGGAAGTTGGTTCGGGGTGGGCAGGGAGGGAGAGAAGACAGTAATTGTGTGTGATACCGTGTGCTGGGTCTTGTTTTGATATTTCTTGGTGTCTGTGGGTGTGTTGCCATGTAGTTTAGTGGGTGGTCCTGGTTCGTGGAGGCTGCTGCCAGGAATTGAATGCCTCTCATGTCCAGATGGTCTTTGACTTTGAGGATTTTGGTTTCTTGATGTTCTTGGGAGTTATTACAGGGCGTCTCAAAATAGACGCAACCCATTAACATTATAATAATTTATTACTCAGACAAAAAACTCCAAGAAAGAATACATTTTCTAAAAGCTGATATTATAACAATTAAAAAACTAAAGATTTGAGGTAGCTCAAAGGATACATCCATTAGAGCACATGTTCCAAATGACTACCGTTGCAGACACACTTTAAGTCAATCACCAAAATGGTCCAATTATGCCATGTTTTGAGATGGCCACCAAGGCTGTGCATTTCACAGAGTGCAGATTCGTCATGCCATCAGGAAGGAAGAGTGTGTCAGGGTGATTGACAACTTTGCTCGTCGGCTTCAAGTGTGTCTGCAGCGCAACCGGTAGTCATTTGGAACATGTGCTTTAATGGATGTATCCTTTGAGCTAGAGACTTCAAATCTTAAGTTTTTCAATGGTTATAATATCAGCTTCTAGAAAATGTAATCTTTTTTTGGAGTTTCTTGTCTGAGTAATAAATTATTATAATGTTAATGGGTTGCATCTATTTTGAGACACCCTGCTATATGTGGTTTAATTAATATTGGGGATTTTGCTTGCTTTTGCCATTTTCGAGCAATGTATTTTAACTTGACCACTAAGCTAACAAAAACGCTTTCCCAGACTTCCTTCAAACGTACATTTTTACATAGAAAAATGTCCCGGTCGAAGGTCGATATCTTCCAAGTCACAGACTCACTATCGCTCGCCCATAAAAAAATCAACACCTGAATGGCGTGACAGGTATTTTTATTGCCAAATTATTGAGGTAAAACGTCTTACAATCTCCAAAATAATAAAGCGAAACGGGAGAGGTCCAAAAAGTCAACTCTCGTACCAAATAGGGTTATAAGACGTATATTTCCCAATTTATCGACTATCCTTTACAGAACGTACTATTTCTGTTTCTCACATTATTAGTCCATTTACCACTCACCTCATTGATATCCATATTTGTATCTTATTTGCCTATTTGTTTAAGACAAAAATAATGGAGGAGGGAGAAACAAATTAAACCAGAGGGGTTCTCAGTGGAGCGCATACCTCCACTTACGCTGGCTAGTTCTTTATCATTAATATCAGAGGTCTAAATTTTCTTCTGGATCTGGGTTACAGGATATGATCAGGATCGCCTCCTAAATCACTTAGCGCATATCCTATCTGCCGACCAAATTTAGTGAAAATCTCCAGATCCCCATCTAGATTGAATCACTTCTTCCTTGGTGCATATCCTGATGCATATCCTGTATGTCAACCCAATTTCATGATAATCATTTAATAGCGTATATCCTATCTTCCCCAGCAAATTTTATGAAAAATCTCCGAATCGCTTCCTGAATTGAATCACTCCTTCCTTTAGCGCATATCCTACCTACCCTCCAATTAACTGAAAATCGGTTCAAAACTTAGTAAGACATCTTGTTTACAGACAAACATACAAACACAACCTCTGTATATCTTCTTTGGCGGAGGTAATATACCTTTCATATAAAGGAAACTTATATCAATTAAATATAATTAATTAGTTGTTTATGCTTCAACATTAATCCAAAAGGTGTTCAATAGCCGGTGACTGTACAATCGCGCTAATAAGTGATGTCTAAGCACCAAGTATGTTTTGATCAATAATTGGTATCAGCAATATCCGAGCCTTATTTCTTCATATCAAGTGAAATATACACACATGTTCCTACACTTACCCACCCTATCCAACATCTGACAGACATTAATACAGCACAGAGGGAGACAAACGTAATGACAGCTGGGCCATAACTTATTAGCGCGACTGTACACGTTTGAAGGGCTTCCATAATGTTCACGGTCCCTCTTCCTAATGTTTAGCCCCACTAGTTTTGAGATTATAAGACGTTCGGTCCATTAGTTTGGCGATTTTAACACCTTTCGCCCCATTTCATTGTCAATTTTAAGACCTTTCGTGCCATTTAGGGGTCTATTTTTATCTGGCGAGCGAAAGGGAGTCTGCAATTTTAAGAGGAACCGGCCTTCGGCCGGAACATTTTTCTACCGAAAAATTTACAAATTTATCTTGAAGGGGGGTCTAGAGGGTGTTTTTCTAAGCTTGATGGAGGTCTAGCGAGGAAACTAAGAAAATATATGAATACATGAATTAATACACCAAACAAACGGCCCATATCCCCTTAACTAAATACTCGATATAACTGGTGACAGAGTCTATATATCGGATCTTAATGGGAGAACATGCTTGTTATATATTTGCACACTATTTGGTAGACAAATTTCCCGACCGAAGGCTGGTTTCTCCTTAATTACAGCCTCGTTATCGCTCGCCAGGGATAATATCGACACCTAAATTGCACTATAGGTCTTAAAAGCGACAAAGGAATGGGGCGAAAGATCTTTAAATCGTCAAACTAATGGGCTGAACGTCTTAATAACTAAACATTAATGAGGCTAAACAAGAGGGAAAAGGTGGGTTCAGAAAACCAGCCCCTTAAAGGTAAACTATAGCTAAGGAACCGCAAACTTGACTACGATTTTCGAAGTAGCAAATGTACGTTTTTGTAATATTTATTTTACGGGGATATTTTTACAATTAGCATGGTCCTGAGCATCCTAATGTAAGTTACAGATGATATTAGGCACTACAAACATTAAATAAGGTATATATATATAATTATATAGATTGCATATTTATTCCCAATGGAATTGACATGTGGGTGAAATGACTATTGTGTGAAATAGCTTCTTGGTGAAATAACTTGTGACCAAAATGACATGCGAATAAAATTACTTACCGGTATGTATATAATTACTTGTGGGTAAAAGGCATGTTGACGAAATTACTTTTAAACAAAATTACCTGTGGGTGGAATAACTTGTGAACGAAATTACTTGTCGAACAGACGTGTGAATTAATTAATAATATACGGTCAAAATTACCTGTTGGTGAAATGACCTATTGGAGAAAACACAACAGATAAATAAATAAATATGTCAATAAAATAAATACATACGCAAATAAACAAACTCCACACATATAGCTACTACAATTTAACCCAGCCAAACCTTGTCAGGCAGTCGGGTCAGAAGTGATTGGTTGGTATTGCCCTTTAAATCAAGGGCTGGAGGCAGTACTGGTAGTATTGGTGTGAGAGAGAGAGAGAGAGAGAGAGAGAGAGAGAGAGAGAGAGAGAGAGAGAGAGAGAGAGAGAGAGAGAGAGAATGTGTACTGGAGATGGATTTGTATTTTCGAAATTTACATATGATACACACAACCCCCGTCTATTGGCCCAAGGCGAGTCCACTTTTGGCCAAACGGGGGAGAAAGGAAGGAAAGAGGGGGCGCAGTTCGGGTTTGGAAAAATCCGAATTCGTTTGTATTGCTCCGAGCCAATTCTCAACTCATTACAACTAGAGGAGATAAAAGTGCAATACTTCGGAGGGGATCTCGGAGGGAGGGCCAGTATAAACCCATGTGTATATGCTGTAATAGATGTTGATAGACATATATATAGACATTGAACAGATAGAAATATAAATATAAACACATTCTGTGCTGTTGTTAAAGTATATAGACAAATTTATACTTAGATACATAAATAGATACATTGGGAAATTGATTTGGACAAATATCCCGATTTACCGCAATGAAGGGTAGAGGAGGGTAGGAGGGGGGGGGGGTTGCCTTGACATGGTGTTAGCATTATAAACACATTCATTCAAAATATCTTAAGCACCCATTTACCACAAATTTAATATACCGGTACTATGTTCTTTCATTATAGATTAGTTACAAAGTGATTAACAACTACATACACAAAATGAATCATAAACTCAATAGTTACCTTAACACACATGGAAGACTAGTTCAGCATTGCCAATTGTAAGTGAAAAATACACTGATAATGTACATATAGATTAAACCAGATGCTTACCCATAGAATGAATATAATACGTAACCATGACTGTCATTTTTGGAGGTGAACATTTTTAACACTAGAATGTTTTCTAACTTTACATATATACAACATGCTTTATCTGTAACATACTACCCTAAGAGGCTTTTAATAGCTTTTAGAGAGCACATTATATATTTGTTTAGTTTGCTCCCTAGATCTCTATCAAGTTTTTAAAAATACCCCCAAGACCCCTTTCAAGATAAATTTGTCAATTTTACGATGGAATAAGGTTCCGGCTGATAGCCTGTTCCTCCTAAATTTCAAACTCACTATCGCTCTCTAGGAAAAATTCTACACCGAAATGGCACGAAAGGTTTTAATGATTGACAAAGAAATTGGGCTAATGGTCTTAAATGGCTAAACTGATGGGGCGAACTTCAAAATCTCAAAGAGTCCTGTACTATGCATTACCTTTTTCGTCCAGTATACTGTATATCTTGTAAAATTATCCTACTCATCGAGACAGAGAAAGGGGCGACGGAACGAGAAAGTGGTCCCGGACCCTGAGAATTAGAACCCTTCAATGTTGTTTCTGTTCGGGCTCGGTTTCGAGTCGGCCACCCCCAGCAATGGGGTATGTGCCTGAGTATATACATACATACCGTACATATAATTATACATACATACATGCATAAATACTCGCATACATATCTCTTTGAATTGAAAAGCAAGGTCTATGGTATGGTAAATGTTCCTTGTAACTCCTTGTAGCTTTCTCCCCCGCCTGGCCAATACCCAGAAGTTGGTCCCTCTGTGTGTAATAAGAAGGGGAACTTGTGATCAGACTGTTGTTTGAGGGGGTTTGTTCGTTCCTGTGTGAGTGTCGATCCCCGGGCCCTAGAGTGAGTTGTGGGCCCTTTTATAACCATTACTATATTATCGTGTCCATATTTTCATTATGTGTGTGTGTGTGTGTGTGTGTGTGTGTGTGTGTGTGTGTGTGTGTGTGTGTGTGTGTGTGTGTGATAGGAAGGAAATCTGTGATAAGACAGGTGATTTTTCTTACCTTATATAATCATTACTATAATTATTATATTGTCCATACTTCTACTCTGTCCCTCTCACTCTCTCTCTAATAAGGGATCATACTGTTGCTTGGGAGTTTGTTCATGTGTTGGTGTCGATCCCCAGTGAGATGCTATAAGGGATCATATTTATAGAGTAAGAATGACTAGGTTACGTTATGAAGGAAGAAAAGTTTACTGCACTGCGCGACGCCATAAGAGTGATGGGCAAGGTAGTATTGTCTTTCCCTCCTGTGTGTCTGTTTGCAAGGTATCCCAAGAATGAGATATGCTGCATTTCTCCCTCCTTTCTACCACCCGTAGATTCCATCTCTCAACACAATGAAGTTTGAGGGTCTTAGTCCAGATAATGAGTCGGATAACGATTTTTGCAACTGGCTCAACGTAGACGGAGATACCAGACCAGCAGCACCATACCTGTCTATCAGTTACCTTGGTGCGGTTCAACTTCCGTAACCTGCATCGCCAGTGTCTTATCATCTCGACCTGTCACCTTGGACATCAAACACTCTCACACCACATATTATGCTTTTCATTCACTAGGTACTGTCCCAGCATTTCATATTTTGAAAATAGAAATATTCATACAATTCTAATGTATTGCAAATAGCAAGAGTGTATATTTCTGGAAGGTCAGTGTGCTTTGTGGTAATGTTCTGTATTCAGAATTTGTTTTATTATATCCCACATTCTAGTATGTATACAGAATATCCAAATACAATTTTTTTTCCATATAATCATATTATTTATTCTCCCTAAATATTGCTTTGTAAATATAATCTATAGGATTTACAAAAATAATATATGTTAATAATAATAGTTTCATTCGTTTCCCATTTATCTTCCCTAGCTTTCCCTTAGGTTCATGTGTTCATAATGTAAACTAATAATCTTTTCTCCCTACATATTCTCTAAAATTATCTAACCTATTCTAATGTATTTACTATAAAACCTGACATTAAGTATTTATTCCCCCGATATTTTTACCGTTTTACGTCCACTTTTATCTCCATAAAATATGTTATCGTAATGTAACCTAATCATCTTTTCAGCGTCTACATTCACTTTGACTGTATCTTCACTGTTTAACGTATTCAATGATATAACATAACAATGGCTTTCCTAAAAGTGTCTTTATATAATTTCCCATATTCTCCGATCTTCAAAATATAACTAAATATTATGTCACTCTCGGAGAAGCCATTATGAAGCTTGCATTTTAATATAATATATTGCTGTCAATGATTCATATGGCCATCATAAATTCTCCATGAACTATACTCTCAACTAGACTACTTTATCATTTATACTCTCAACTAGACTACTTTATCATTTATACTCTCAACTAGACTACTTTATCATTTATGCTCTCAACTAGACTACTTTATCATTTATGCTCTCAACTAGACTACTTTATCATTTATGCTCTCAACTAGACTACTTTATCATTTATACTCTCAACTAGACTACTTTATCATTTATGCTCTCAACTAGACTACTTTATCATTTATACTCTCAACTAGACTACTTTATCATTTATGCTCTCAACTAGACTACTTTATCATTTATACTCTCAACTAGACTACTTTATCATTTATGCTCTCAACTAGACTACTTTATCATTTATGCTCTCAACTAGACTACTTTATCATTTATGCTCTCAACTAGACTACTTTATCATTTATGCTCTCAACTAGACTACTTTATCATTTATGCTCTCAACTAGACTACTTTATCATTTATGCTCTCAACTAGACTACTTTATCATTTATGCTCTCAACTAGACTACTTTATCATTTATGCTCTCAACTAGACTACTTTATCATTTATGCTCTCAACTAGACTACTTTATCATTTATGCTCTCAACTAGACTACTTTATCATTTATGCTCTCAACTAGACTACTTTATCATTTATGCTCTCAACTAGACTACTTTATCATTTATACTCTCAACTAGACTACTTTATCATTTATACTCTCAACTAGACTACTTTATCATTTATGCTCTCAACTAGACTACTTTATCATTTATACTCAACTAGACTACTTTATCATTTATACTCTCAACTAGACTACTTTATCATTTATGCTCTCAACTAGACTACTTTATCATTTATGCTCTCAACTAGACTACTTTATCATTTATTTATGTATACAATATTATACTCTTCTCTTGCAAATATTGCAAGGGTTCTGGTTTAGTCTTAATCCCTTCAATCAAATGCAGACTTATTATAACATACGCTCGCAATCATCAGGCGCTTTTATGTCCCTAAGGACCGTTCTCTAGAAATCATAGACTTACTCTTTAAACTCAATACACCATTTGTAGGTAGAGTTAAATCTTCTGGGTCGAACACTAAAACAAATTTACGACACCTTATCTCCCTCTGAGCGTTGTATTCTAAATGCGGACATCGTAATTATGGTGTCATTAATACTGAATAGCCAATCATAACTGGGTATCTTAAAATAACCAGTTATACCTGGATTAAGGGGGGTAACCTTCTTGTTTTTCTTTCTTTCTCTGGCTTGTATCCATTTGGCCTCATTCAGCCAACTGTTTTAAGACGTTATCCCATCCAGGTGTCGATTTCTTCCTGGCGAGTGATAACGAGCCAGTATTGTATGGAGAAATCCGGCTTCGCCGGAGAAATTTTTCTATATTTTTTTTTACAAATTTAGCTTACTGTCAAAACAAAAATACATATATGCGGACTCGCTACCGCTCGCCAAGAAAATATTGACACCTGGATGGGGGTAAAAGTCTTAAAACAGTAGGCTGAATGGGGCCGAATGGATAAAAGCCAAAGAGAGAGGGAGAGAAAGAGAAAAAAAGAGAGTTGGGCTCCCTTAAGATAGTCAAAGTATCCCAAGTATGTGAAAGTTATTACGTGGTGGACAAGGAATAAGCTGTTAATTCATGTTGTTATGCCCATCACATCGTCATAAATTACGGCATCTTTGGGTACACGGCCTTTGGGAGTAACTATATATAGTCCAAACATTGTAAGTAGCCCGGCAATCGTGACCCCGTTACCCCCGGAAATCAATAATGGGTAGAGCAAATGGGCTGTAATATTCCGCACCTATTCCATAGCTGAATTATTCCAAATGGTAGTACTATTAGCACAATTACCTAGCCATTTATTTATTATAGAGGCTATAGTATATTCGCTGTAAGTAGGCGAGAAATCATGACCTCTTAACATCTGTAACTCAAAAAAACTAGAGTAATCAACCTAATATTTCTACCATTTAAGAAGAGTCAGTCAGGGATTAGATGTGGACATTTGCAGCCAATTTGCTCTAGCCCCTTTTGAGTTACAGAAGTCATGATTTCTCGCCTACTTACAGCGGTCACTACCACTATAGTGGTCACGATTTTTGGCATAATAATAATGAATAGACTATAAAATACAATCCAGAGAGGTGTTATCTGAATGAAAGCATCTTAGGATTTTGGATGGACTAGAATGAAGTAAGAGTTTTACATTTTGTAATTATGCTACGTTAATGGCCTCGTCTTCCTTGCCTCTGACACATAATGAACTCTGTTCCAACTTTACGAACACCACAATTAACTTTACTCTCACTTTTTCTCGATTCCAGCCCTCCATTTACATGTCCAACTACTTCCTCTCCACTCTTACCATCTCAATGGACTCCCCTTTTCCTACCATACTGCCACAATAGACTCGTCCCATTTCCTCCTCTACCTACATAATGGCTTTACCCCTTTCCTCCTCTACGTCCACAATTATTTCTTTCTATTTCCTCCCTTACCTCAATAATAGACTCTTCTCAGTTCCTCCCTTTCTCTCATAATGGACTCATCCCCGTTCCTCCCCTACTTCTATAATGGACTCTTGCTCTTCCCCCTCAGTTTCCCATAATGGACTTGTCCGTTTTTCTCCCATACCACTACAATGAACCCTTCTCCTTTCTTCTCTTACTCCTACAAAGAACCATTATTATTCCTCCCCTACCCCCAATTTGGACCCTTTCCATTTCCTCCCTTTCTCCTACAATAGACTCTTCTTATTTCCTCTCCTACCCCCACAGTGGACCTTTCTCATTTTCTCCCCAGCCTCACAATGGACTCTTCCCTTTTCTTCCCTTACTCATACGATTGACCCTTCCCTTTTCCTCCCCTACCCACACAATGGACCCTTCCCTCCTAGCCCCACAGTAGATCATTACCTTTTCCTTTTGTATTATGCTATGTTAATGGCCTCATCACCCCTGCCTCTGACATCAAAATTGACCTTTTAATCCCAGCACCACAATATAATATTTTCCTTTCGCATTCCCAATTTTACTCATACCCGTTTATTTCCAGCTGTTCCCTTCCCTTTCTCACTTCTAAAATTAGTATGTTCTATCTTAGTTCCACATTAGATTCTTCCCCTTTCCTTCCTTACTCCCATAATGGGCTGTTCCCCTATTCCCACAATGTACCTTTCCCTTTCCCTCCCCTATTCTCACAATGGAGCTATCCCCTGTAACAATTACAATGGACTTTTCAATTTCCCCATTTCCTTCCCTACTCACACAGTGGACTCTTCCCCTTTCCTCACCTGCTCCCATAGTACACCCTTCCTCTCTCTCTCCAAACCTCTTCCTCCCCAGATCTCACAATAAACCCTTCCCTTTCCTCCCCTACTCCCACAATGGACCCCTTCCCCTTTCCTCACCAGCTCCCACAATGGAATCGTCCCATCCTCTCCCAACCACAATAGATTCTTCAACTTGTTCAGTGGAGCTAACAGGCAATTTGGAGAGGGAAACGAGGAACTATGGTGGTGGAGGAGGAAGAGGAGGAGGGAAATGAGGAACTATGGTGAGGGTGGAGAAAGAGGAGAGGAGGAGGAGGGGAATAAGGAACTATGATAATGGCGGAAGAGGAGTTGAATTTGGAAGAGGATAAAGAGGAGGGTGAAAAGGGGGTATTGGAGAAGGAGGAGGAAGAGAGAAATGAGGCTATGGAAGAGGAGGAGGAGGAAGAGGTGAGAGAGAGAGAAAGAGATAATACGATAGGAGGGAAGAAAGGTGGAACTGGAGGAGTAGGGAGACATACGAAAAAGGTGGATAGGAGGTGTGGGAAAAGAAGGAGGACAGTTACCGGTACTAGGAGGAAGGAAAGGGAGTAAGGAAGAGAAGAAATTGGATAAGATAGGAGAAAGAGGAGGGAAATTTGGAGAATGGGAGAATAAGAGATTGGAAGAAGTAGTGAAGAAGGAGAAAGGAATAAGAAAGGATAAACACGGCGGTTAGGAGATCATTTAGCAGAGGGGCGATAACGAAGGAGGCAGGATAATAATGATGAAAATAGAGATAAGGAAGGAAGAAGAACGAGTGGCCAAAAAGGATGATGAGGGGGTGTGGAGGTCAATAGGGAGCAATACAAGATGGAAATTAAACGCCAGTGGAAGAAAAGAAAAGAGGATAAAAGAGATAGCGAAGAAGAAGAGCAGGAGGAAGAGGATGGATGTGAGAAGGGAGGAGGAGGAGGAGAAGGAAGAACAGAAAGGAGAGCATGAGAAGAAGAGAGAACAGAAAAGAAATGAGACGGAAAAATATAAAGGAGAGAAAGAGGAGATGAATGTAGAGGAAGAGAAGGAGGAAGAACAGGAAAAGAGATGAGGAGGTGGATGAATAAAACAATGAGAAGGGGAGGAGAAGGAAGAACAGAACAGATAGGAAAAAAGGAAGAACATAAATGAGGAGAAGAGAAAGAAGGAAGAACAGAAAAGAGGAGGGGAGAAGGAAGAATATAAAGGCTAAGAGAGGAGGAAGAACAGATAAGAGAAGGGGAGGAGAAGGAAGAACAGAAAAGATAAATCAGAAGGAAGAACATAAAAGAGGAGTAGAATAAGGGGGAACAGGAAGGAGAGGAAGGGAAGAAGGAAGAAGAGCAAAAGAAAAAAAATAGTAGAATGGGAGAAAAGACAGATTTCCATAATCAAATAAGTGACACCATGCACAATTACAGCATATCACTTCAATGACGAATATTTGGGCAGTATTATGAAAGAGTATGTGCGTGTGTGTGTGTGTGTGTGTGTGTGTGTGTGTGTGTGTGTGTGTTTGGGGGGGGGGGGGTAGTTTGCTCCGTAGACCTCCATCAAGCTTTAGAAAATACCCCCAAGACACCCCTTCGAGAAAAATGTGTGCATTTTCGGTAGAAAAGGGCACCGACCAAAGGCTAGTTCCTCCAAAATTGTTGGCTTGCTCGACAGGTAAAAAAAAAATAAAAAATGAAAACTTTACGGCACGGAAGGTTTTAATAGTGACAGAAATGGGGTGAAAGTTCTTAGAATCGCCAAATGAATGAGGGCGAACGTCTGAAAAGGGCAAAACTAATGAGGCTAAACATGAGGGAGAAGGAGGTCCAGAAACAAAAAAACTCCCCTTAAAGCTAAAAGATTGGTCATGCAGATTCCATTTCATAACAATTTTGAAACTAATGACTATAGTCTAATTATCTCCATCTGACGGTAAATTGCCATGGACCCATACAGATTACTCAGCTTGTATGAACATTTTGTAGCGAAATATGTAGCTAAACATGTGCCATCGTGCTGAAGGGGTTAAAGGTGGGATACGGGGATGCCAGAAGGTTTGCCCGCGGTACATGTTCGCCCTTAAGAAAGTTCGCCCACGGGAAGATTCGCCCATGGAAGTTTCGCCCACGGAAAGTTCGCCCACGGAAATTTCGCCCGTGAATAACAGAAAGTTCACCCCCTGAAATTTCGCCCATTAACAGTTCCTATTTGTTTTAGGGAACACCAAAAAATATAGCCTCTATAATTGGCCACCTTTTACAATAGCTTTGAATCTTAATCAAGTTTTCACATTAAGTAAACTAAAAATGAAAACTAAGATGGCTGGTTTCCTAATTATGTATGGCTGTGATTACTTTATAAAAGCAAAGGGAGAAGATTTTGTCCATGGAATACAGCCTCTGTTTTTCTCACTCTTATATTGCTTGTTGGTGATATTTGTTTTGCAGAGCCTATGTTGCCATTTTCCACAAACATCGCATTCTACCCCATGTTGTAGAGGACGGACCTCATTACATTCAATACAGAGCTGAGGTACTGTACTAGCTTGTCCATAGCGAGATCTAATGCGACAATCAAGGGGGGTCACCTGCTTTTTTCGCTCCTTTTCTCTCTTTATCTGGCTTGTATCCATTTGGCCCCATTCAGCCTACTGTTTAAGACGTTTACCCTCATCCAGGTGTCAATATTTTCCTGGCGAGCGGTAGCGAGCCACCATATATATATATATATATTTGTTTTGACAGCAAGCTAAATTTGTAAATTTTTCAATAGAAAAATTTCGCCGGCGAAGCCGGATTTCTCTATACAATGCTGGCTTGCTATCGCTCGCCAGGAAAAAAATCAACACTTGGATGGGGTTAAGTCTTAAAACAGTTGGCTGAATGGGGCCGAATGGATAAGAGTCAGAGAAAGAGAAAAAAGGAGATAAAAAAAAACCAGGTGACTCCCCTTAAACTAAACCAGAAATTGAACAATACAAAGGCAAACGAACTTATATAAAACAAAACTATGTGAAATGGAAAGTCTTGAATCCAATTAAACAACAAATTAAATTGACTATAACCCTTAAAACTCCGAACATATATGCTTCATTCATACTATAAACCTTGCAAACAAACCAAAAATAGAACAATACACAGACGCACGAAAACAAGCACACACACGAGATGTTCAATTAAAATAAAATGACCAGAACACCCCAAACCACGAACATGTAGCTTCACTCATGCCCTAAACCTTGCAAACAAACCACAAACCGAACCACAGACTCACAAAAATCGAACCACAGACGCACAAAAACAAGCAAACATGCCGTTATATTTTAGCAATGTCATACACATTATTCACTAAGTAGTGTTAAGAAATACACGTAGGCCTAATTGAATTATATCCCGTTCGCTCGTTTGTCAATGTTCTGTTGGGTGGGCGAACCTTCTGATGGGCGAACTTTCTGATGGGCGAACCTTCTGTTGGGCGAAACTTCCGAAAATGTAGGGGGCGAGCTTTCCGACTGAGCGAACCTTCAGTTTCCCGGATACGGAACATCAACAAGCGGAGCTTATATTATATATATATATCTGTATTTGACAGTTGATTGAGATTTTATGCAACCGAGTTACGGGCGAGTAAGTTGTACAGTGACTGACAAGCGTTCACTCCCACTTACTTACGCCTTGCGGTGCCGTACAAAAATAAGTGGGTGACATTTCTATCTTAGATCGTTTAATTGAGATCAGTAGACCAAACTATATATCCAGTACCAGTATTGCCGAATGTACATTATGGTTATAGACATACGTTAGTGTAAAGAGAGGCTAATGATACCTGTGGAACCAATATGGCGGAGGTTGGCCGATCTCTGTTCATAGTGCGGTTGGGAATATGAACATGATTAGATTAATATCCAGTATTCGAGAATGGATAATAAGTCGTAGGCGTGTGCATAAACCTTTAACCATCCTGGTGGTGTAATGGTTAAGGTGGCAAAAATATGTGTGTGATAACCCGGGTTCGAATCCCGGTGGATCATATATACTTTAATTAATTTCATTGGGGGTGTGGTGGTGAGATTAATAAAAATAATATTAGTATAGGGGCTCTATATGTTACAGTATAAACACCTTTTATGTTTTATTTGGTGCAGGGCGGGCCACTTTCGACCCTCCCTGTTTTACTCCATTAGTTTGTAGATTTTAAGAAGTTTCACCTCATTAGTTTGGCGATTAGAAGACGCTTCAACCCAATAAGGTGTCAATGTTTCCTGGGCGAGCGATAGCGAGCCTTCAATTTGGAAGAAACTGGCCTTCGGCCGGGACATTCTTCTACCGAAAAATGTACATATTTAGCTTGAATGGGGTCTGGGGGAAATTTTTTAGTTTGAAGGGGGTCTGGAGAGGCGTGTTTCTAAGTCTTGGGGGTAAACTAAAAACACATTGTTCAAAAATGGCTAAAACAATGAAAACCCTCAATAATAATTAATCAAAATGTCATAATAACCCCCAAGACGTTGAACCTAATAGTGTTAAGTGATTATAAAAACGTGCTTCAAACCAAATATTTATGGATTATGGAAGTTTATAGACCAGGATGTATTTAATTTGCCAACTGTAACAATCCGAAGTATTGCTCAACAGATATTGTAATCTTAAATCAGTTGGCCTCAAGACTAGAGGTATGGGAACTTCAAACCGTACAAGAGACTGAATTTGATAGATAGATATGGTATGGGTAGATTTCTTATAGGGATATTATCCTTATAGAGTTAAGTCATTAATATTCCAGTTCTTAGCTAGTTTTATAGTATATGTTCAAGGGTCCACCAACCAAGCTTCATTAATGCCTATTCTAATAGGATTTCAAAACCAAGAAATAATTTAATTATTATTATTATTAAAGTAAAGTCAAGTTAAAGATTAATATAATTACATGAAATTTGAATTAATAATTGAATTATTTACAGAGATCAAATATAAAAGTAAAATATTAGTTATAACTCTTACAAATAAAAAAAACAAATAAATATAAATATATAAAAACATATTATAAACTAAAAACATGAAATTATGACATTGAAATATAGTCACGTGCTCAATCCCGGTTAATGAAGATAGTTAGCCTAGGCGTCACACTCTCTAGTTGGTAGGTTGAAGAGAAGGTAAGTAACAACCCGACTGTACTCCAGGTATTCACAGAGACACCACCCCGAGCTATAGTCCAAGTAACACTGAAGTTAGTCTAAAAATAAGATCACTCATAGACTCGGGAAAGAGCTGGTCACTAAGAAAAGAAACTCGCCCCCCTAGTGGTGTGTGGCGAGTTAATGATCATTGCAGAGTATATACAAAGGTTCATGGCGCTGGTGTGGTGCTTTGAAGCTCCATGTAGAGGTAGATTTGGTTGGATGAGGCTTCAGGAAGGGTTGAGCAGGCTCGGAGTGTGGTGCTTTGAAGCTCCATGTAGAGGTAGAGTTGGTTGGATGAGGCTTCAGGAAGGGTTGAGCAGGCTCGGAGTGTGGTGCTTTGAAGCTCCATGTAGAGGTAGAGTTGGTTGGATGAGGCTTCAGGAAGGGTTGAGCAGGCTCGGAGTGTGGTGCTTTGAAGCTCCATGTAGAGGTAGAGTTGGTTGGATGAGGCTTCAGGAAGGGATGAGCAGGCTCGGAGTTTCGAGGGACGTAACACAACATACCAAGCAAAGGCATTTATGATGATAATGTTAAGAATAGTGTAATATACCCTGTTCCAAGTAGTTAGACCAGAAATCTTGAACCCTAACCTCTATACCTCAAAAACGGCTAGATTAAATGGTCTCTAAATGTCCACATCGATTCCCTGGCTGACCCTTCCCAAATGATATAAATGTTAGCTGGATTACTCTAGTAGTTTATAAGTTCAAAGGTTAATGTATAAAAGTTTTGGAATACTTACTTGGAACAGGATATAGCATTAAAGAGTGAGAGCCAATTCAAGGTACGTTAGAGTCGGGAAACACGGAGCTTGACGCAGTTTTGTGTCATAGGATGAGGGAAAGACAGAGTGAGGGAAAGAGTTCCAATGCTTACTGATTGAGGGAGAGAGTTCCAAAGCTTACTTGTTGAGTAGACGAAAGATTGGGGAAATCGGTTTATCAGGTTGACGTCGGAGTTAGCGTATGTAATGTACAAGTAACTGGTACACTGTTATGTGATAAACTGGAGAAAGGGAATTCTGGATGAGGAAAATAAAATATATATATATATATATATATATATTTTTTTTTTTGTTTTTTTTTTAATATGTCGTTAATGTGTTAGAAATGTTCAGTATAATTTGTACCACTTTCATTGATGGGTATTGCACGGTCAAGTACAGTAATTTCTGAACAGTATTTAGAGAGACAATTATGATACACACCCGAACTTTTTTTTAAGAAACTGCTCGAACCACCAACATAAAATAATTGGTGTTCACAAAATGACCGCTTGCGAGTTTTGGGTTGGAGCTGTAGACATCGATATTTAACAGAAATGACCAAACTTATGTGAGCTTGTCATGAAGGGAAATTGTATTGAATTTTGTATATGTTTTTCTATATACAGTACAGTATATTACAACCGCATTGTAATTTGGCTAAATATCGATACGTGTAGCTCCAACTTCCTAACTTCCAACTTGATAAGTTGTCAATTCACTTTCCTGTTTTTATCAGGAAGTGGTGTTCAAACTGTCTCATCTAGGTTGCATGTAAAAATTATCCGTTCATCACGTTACAGACATCTGCCGGAAGCCAGGTGTTATTAAGTGATATTAATATATAGCTAGTGAACCGTAGGGGCTTCCGCGAATTTTCAAAACTCGATGTTGCCAACCCCTTCATATATGATAGTGTTATTCGATTTATTCTCTGGCTATCATTAGACGATTTTAGTTAGCTATGGATGGAATTATATTACTAAATATACCAGTAAGCAAAACACATAGGAATAAATTTAGATACATCAATAAATAATTACCGGTAGTAATAATAAAACCAATCTCAATTATTCCTCTAGCGTTCACAGGTTCTTTTTAAGCTGCTTATAATCGTCTACTGATAGCTAGGATAAAGATAACAATGTTGTCACCTTTGGAAAATAAAGACTATAGCCAGTGAAGTGTATAATTATAGCTTCCGCGTATAATGATAACTATAACTATACTGTTTCTTTTGAGCTGACGGTAAATTGAATCCCTTAGCAACTGATTTATCGATAACTAACGGAAAATTTAGCAACAACTATGTCTCTGCACCACATTGAGACCCAGTTTATATAAGTAGCCCCATATTTCACTACAAAATCTTCAAAATAACGAAGAAATCATGATGGGAACTTTGCAATTTACGGTACTGTCAGTTGAAATGAAACAGATTATAGGTGCTCTTCGCCCCATTAGTTTTGAAATTTTAAGACCTTTTGCCCCAATTATTTGCCAATTTCAAGACCTATCATGCCATTAAAGTGTCGATTGTTTCCAGGCAAGTGATAGCTAACTTGCAATTTGGGAGGAACCGGGCTTCGGCCAGGACATTTGTTCTACTGAAAAATGTACCGAAAACTGTACAAATCTATCTCGAAAGGGAGTCTTGGTGGTGTGTGGTTTTGTTTTAAGCTTGATGGAGGTCTAGGGAGCAAACTCAAAAATATATAAACAAAAGTATAAACATACAAAATACAAATAATCAAAATCCCCCATAATTACATCAAGGAAATTAAAGTTGTAATTGAACATGTGGAAAACGGCTGTAGAGACTGGCTGCGTACTGAGTGTTGAGATCAATACTGTCGATCTTTTCTCTCCATTGGGCTCCTCCAACCATAAAGTTATCTCTGTCACCTGTCCTATCTCTCCAGTACGGCCACCCGATCCTCCTAGCCCGCGGCGCTTGTGGCACTTTGGCACTGCCTACTGGGAGGTTGGCAGCACTTTTTTGTTTTTTTCCCATGGAATGATTTCTGCTTCCGTGGCCGGGGACCCTCGGAGAGTGCTGAACGAACGCATTACCGAGGTAATCCTATCGGGCATGGAAGCATACATTCCATTCTCTTTCTCTCAGACTAATGCAAAAAAATCTTGGTTTACTCACGCCTGTTCTACTGCTGTCTGCAATAAGGAGAAAGCATTCAAACGGTACCCACGCCTTAAAACTCAAGACTCTCATTCTTCCTAGGTTTCTGCCCGGAATCAAGCCAAATCTGTTCTTCGACTTGCCAAACACTCTTTCATCAATAATAAATGCACACATATGTAATAATATGATGCACACTCCACCTTGAGCCACATACAAGATTTTGTAAAAATTGGAATGGAAACTTTTATTCCTCATCAAAAGTACAGTAAAATATCTAATTCACCTAAATGGTTTGACCATAATTGTGCTAGAGTAACTGAACAAAAAGCAATAGCCTACAATGCATACACAAGATCAAAAACACATGAAGCCTTTAATTACTTTAGAAACATCAGAAATCATGCCAAAACTGTATTAAACCTAACTAAATCAAACTTTCTACACAAGCAGGCAAATAAACTTCTAAAAAATCCAAATGATATCAAAATATTTTGGTCTACTCTTAACTCATTCAAATCCAACTTCACAACTGCTTCATCCATTCCACCATTAAAATCTCCGACTGGCAATCTTGTAAGTGACCCACGAGGTAAAGCTAACCTTCTTGTGGATATTTTCTCCACCAACTCAACCTTAGATGAAATAAATAAAGATGTCCCTATACTTAATTTTAATTCGCCTGAAATTCCCTCACTTAAGATCCACACCAGACATGTCAAAACTATTTTGCAGAATCTCTCAGTAGATAAGGCTCCTGGTACAGATGAAATGCCTCCAATAGTACTTAAGAATTGCTCCTTGGTGCTCGCTCCTGTATTGGCAAAAAAATTCCGTCTGTGTACTCATACCTCATGCTTCCCAGTACCCTGGAAAGAAGCAAACATCCATCCAGTTCCTAAAAAAGGTGCCTCTTCAGATCCATCAAACTACAGACCAATAGCTATAACTTCCACTCTTGGTAAAGTCTTTGAAATTATATTAAATATTCACATAATTAAGCATCTTGAGAATAATAAATTAATCAGTGATAGGCAATATGGTTTTAGACGATGTCGATCAACTGAAGACATTCTTTGCCTTCTTACACATCAAATCAACCAAGCTACAGACCAACATGGTGAAACACATACAATAGCACTGGATATATCAAAGGCATTTGATAGAGTCTGGCATCAATCCTTATTGTCGAAGATGTCACACTACGGCCTAGTATCATTAGTTCCACTAATTTCTTCTTATCTTCATAACAGAAAAACGTGAAATAGTAGATGGCCTTTATTCTCAATTTCACTCAATAAATGCTGGTGTTCCCCAGGGATCAGATTTGGCTCCAACTCTGTTCCTCATTCATATCAATGATCTCATATCTACCACTCATAATCCAATACATTCCTACGCAGATGACTCAACACTCCACAGTACCTTCACATTTACCAATTCTTTCACCCAACCCGATCTAATAAGTTCAAAAATAAACACTGCAATTTCTCTGAACCGGGACCTTTCTAGAATTAATGAATGGGGACAAAAGAATCTAGTTTCCTTTAATGCACAGAAAACCAAGTACATTCAATTTTCTAACCGACAGAATCTCACTGACTCCCATATATTTTTTAATGATGTAAATATTCCCACTTCCCATAGTATTGACATTCTCGGTGTAACATTAACTACTAACTTGAGCTGGACACATTATGTTAGAAGCATTGCTAAGAATGCCTCTACAAAACTGGGACTCCTGTACAGAGTTCGAGAATTCTTCACTGACGAGCAGTTGGCCGTAATATATAAAAGTCATGTGCGTTCTCAGATGGATTACTGTTCACCTCTGTGGAGTGGAAGTGGAGTAGTTACATTGAGGCAGTTGGACAAAATTCAAAATAAAGCTATTAGAATAATCAATAACCCTGTAATCACACAGGACCTTCTTACATTATCCATACGAAGAAACGTTGCATCCCTTGCATTATTCTACAGATATTTTCACAGCAATTGTTCCGAGGAACTTGCTTCAATTGTGCCGCCTCTCCACATCTTTCCCCGTAGAACTAGGGCAGCTGAGAGCGCCCATGAATTTACACTTTCTCCTCCACAATGCAGAACTTCTGCTTATCAAAATTCATTTATCCCCAGAACAACTACTCTTTGGAATTCACTTCCCTCGAGTTGCTTTCCACAAACTTACAATCTACAAAAGTTTAAATCCAGTTGTTACAAACATTTTATGAATGGAGGATGCCTTTAGGCACATGGACCTTTTTGTTTTATATGTGTTTTTCCTTCCTCTGTTCATTGTCTCTTAAAAAAAAAAAAAAATGCACTGAACTATCCAACTCTAGCTCTTCTCAAGCTTTCTGGCATCTAGCAAAAAACCTCTCCAACAATTTCTCTTCCTCGTCTTTCCCTCCCCTTTCCCACTCTGATGGCACAACCATCACTTTTTTCTCTGACAAAACTAAACTCTCTGCTCAAACCTTTGCTAGAAACTCCACGTTGAGTGATTCCGTTGCTATTCCTCCCTCTCCACCCTCCTCTCTCCTATTTATGTCTAATATCCTAATCTCTTCTAAAGATGGACTTTCTACCCTCTCTGGGCTTAATACTAAGAAGGCGTACGGTCCGGACGGCGTTCCTCCTGTTGTACTCAAAAACTGTGCTTCCGTGCTGACTCCCCGCCTAGGCAAACTCTTTCGTCTCTGTCTATCCTCTAACGTCTTCCCTTCATGCTGGAAGTTTGCTCTCATTCAACCTGTCCCAAAGAAGGGTGACCGCTGTCAACCCTCCAACTATCGTCCAATTGCTCTCATCTCTTGTATTGCTAAAGTTGCTTCCAAATTTCTTAAGCATTTCTCTTCTCATAATCTGCTCTCAGATCGCCAGTATGGTTTCCTTAAGGGTCGCTCTACTGGTGATCTTCTTTCATATCTTACTAACTCTTGGTCATTCTCCTTTCGGGCTTCGGTGAGACTTTTTCTATTGCACTAGACATATCGAAAGCCTTCGATAAAGTCTAGCACAAATCTTTAATTTCTAAACTACCCTCCTTCGGTTTCTGTCCCTCCATCTGTGCGTTTGTCTCTAATTTCCTTTCCGGTCGTTCCATAGCTGCGGTTGTGGACGACCATCGCTCACTTCCTCACCCTATCAACTCCGGTGTTCCTCAGAGCTCTGTCCTATCTCCCATTCTTTCTAATTTTCATAAATTATCTTCTCAACTGTACCTCAAGTTTCATCCATTCTTACGCAGACGACTCAACCTTACACTACTCAATTAGTTTGTTCAGAACGCCCCAGCCAGCAATCCCTCAACGACAAAAGTAATGAAGCCATAGATTTGAATTCTGATTTAACTACTATCTCCAATTGGGGCAGAGAAAACCTTGTTACCTTTAATACTTCCAAAACCCAATTTCTCCATCTATCTACCCGTCTGGAACTCCCAGCGAACTATCCCTTATTCTTCAACAATACAAAAATCAATCCTTCATCTTCTCTCAATATTCTTGGGGTCTCTCTTTCTTCTGCTCTCAATTGGAAGGACCATATTACCAGTCTTGCTAAGGCAGCCTCCCAGAAGCTGGGTGTGCTTTACCGCCTCAGGGGGTTCTTTACCCCTGCACAGCTTCTTGCTCTGTACAGAGGCACAGTGCGTCCTTGTATTGAGTATTGTTCACATGTGTGGGGAGGATCCTCTCACACCGCTCTCCTAGACAAAGTTGAAAGGAAGGCCTTTCGTATCATTAACTCCCGTCCACTCACCAACTCTCTGCAATCTCTCTCTCTCCGCCGCAATGTTGCATCTCTCTCGCTATTCTATCGCTACTATAATAATCAGTGTTCCTCAGAGCTTTCCCAGTGTATACCACCTCCTTTACGTAGGGCACATGGTACCCATCTTGCAACACAATCCCACCCCTACTCAGTGCAACTTTCCAACCCAAGAGTGAAACATTACTCTCTAACTTTCTTCTATTCAACAGCTGAGCTCTGGAACTTTCTCCCGGAATCAGTCTTTACCTCTTCCTATGACTTAAATTGCTTCAAACTCTGTGTGTCCAGGCATTTTGGCTCGAATGTCCCTTGATTTTGGCCCTGTCACTGTTTCAACTATGGGGGAGGCACTCGCTGCGGGCAGTTCTGCCTTTTGCCTCCCTCACTCACATAGAGAAAAAAAACAAAAAAATATAATAAATAAATAGGGAAATTAATATTAAAAGTCATAGAAATATTTACCATTTTTATAATATTATCGCAAGTGTTATAATTAGTACCGTCATTGTAAACATAGATACTGAATTACAGTCAAATGTGTACATATTTATATAATTCATAAGACCAACTCCAACTTCAATATTTTTAACATACTATATAAATAATACCCTAGTATGTTTGCAGCCTAAAGCCTTATTACAGAACCTAAAAAACATGCTATTAAAACTAATTAATTGCATGCACGGGATTGATTGAATTACGGCAACTATTAAATGAGTTTTTACGCCAAAGTTGTTGGTGCCACGTTGAATTTAAAGCTGGGCTGTTATGGAAAGTGTGACGTCACCTGAGAGTTAACCTAAATCCTTGATGCCTTTCACAAGCTTAACCCTTTCAGTAGTCGATAAGATATTTATGTTATAGAAGCCGAGTCACATGCACCCTGTTTGAATCAAAGACTCATGATCACAGGAGGGCAGCACTATGATAAAAACTACGGGGATCACATATCCCCTTAGTGTCAATATTATGAAATATTCTTCAGCTCTTTGTTATATTTTACACGTTTTCGCAAAAAAAAGAAGAAGATAATAATAATAACAACAACATAATTATAAATAAATAAATGAATTAAAACTTTGATGCACCCCCTGAGTACCCGTCCCCTCTCCATAGACCCAAGGTGTTGTGGGCAAGACGGACACAAACATACAAACATACGGTACTATATAACTGCATATAAGAACATTCTGACTGACATTTGACATTTTACCTAGGATCTCTACGTAATAAGATTTGTTTATTTTATTTTTATATTTCAATAAACCTTGACTCTATCAATTCCTTTTTAAAATTGAATACACTCCTACCAGAAAAGAAAAAAAGTGTGTCTTATCATCCTGAAAAAGTTAATAGAATATTTGTATTCTGGACAGATACCAAAAAATAGAATATTTGTATTCTGGACAGATACCAAAAAATAGAATATTTGTATTCTGGACAGATACCAAAAAATGAACTTGAAAGTATATACAAAATATAAATTTGTGTTAAGGGGAGGTTTTTAGTTGATTCCCTAGACTTCCATCAAGCTTAAAATTACTCCCCCTTGACCCCCTTTCAAGATAAATTTGTAAATTTTTCGGTATAGAAAAATTTCCCGGCCGAAGGCCGGTTCCCCTTAAATTACAGGCTCGCTATCGCTCGCCAGGAAAAAAATCGACACCTAAATGGCACGAATGGTCTTAAAATTGACAGAAATGGGGCGAGGGTTCTTAAAATAGACAAACTAATGGGGCAAGCGTCTTTAAATCTCAAAAGCAATGGGGCTAAACATAAGGGAGAAAGAGGTTGAGAAAATTATCCTCCAGGTGGAAATCTCCCCTTAAGCAAAGGAAAATCGCATAATCTTGGCTTGAAATAATGTTTTGCCTATCAGTAAACAAGTATACTCTGTTTATAAAGAGTGTATATGAGTGAAAAGGATACTTGGGATAGATTGCACTCTTATGATTGCTAGAGATCATATCCTATATTCTATAAAATCATCTAGTGTTAGCAAATATCTATAATCTATTCACTACAATTAGGACAGAAGTATTGACCCAGAACTGCTGTAACTCAAAAAGGACTAGAGCAAATGGGCGGTAAATTTCCACACCTATTCTCTGGTTAACCTTTCTCAAATGGTAAACAAACATTAGCTTGATTACTATAGTCCCGTTTGAGGTGCTAATGATCAATATGTTTGGCATGACTATATTAAATAGACTACCATTAACATTTTAAAACACGCCTAACTACTGAAAGGTTTACATTAAATATCTATAGCAATCACCGGCCGCACCCCTTAAGGGAGCCCACCTCGCTTTTTTTTTTCTTTCTCTCCCTCTCTCTTTGGCTTGTATCCATTCGGCCCCATTCAACCTACTGTTTTTAAGACGTTTACCCCCATTCAGGTGTCAATATTTTCCTAGCGAGAGGTAGCGAGCCAGCATACATATATTTTTGTTTTGACAGCAAACTAAATTTGTACATTTTTCGATATTTAAAAATTTCTCCGGCGAAGCCGGATTTCTCCATACAATGCTGGCTCGCTATCGCTCGCCAGGAAGAAATCTACACCTGGATGGGGATAAACGTCTTAAAACAGTAGGCTGAATGGGGCCGAATGGATACAAGCCACGGAAAGAGAGAAAAGGAGAGAAAGATATAAAAAAGCAGGCCACACCCAGAAAGAAAATTGGAATAAAAATATCCCGCGCTCCTTACAAACTCCATTTACAAAACAATTTCCCTTGTAATCAAGATAATTGCCGCTGGAGCGATGGAAAAGGCTAAAGAAAGGTTAAATGTCAAACTTTCAATAATATCGAGTAGGAATGTCCTCTTAATACTACAGGATCCGACGTATTTGGGAGTTATTGTATTGTTGTCTGTTATATATATATATATATATATATATATATATAATATATATATAATTATATATATATATATATATATATATATATTTATATATATATAATGTTATATATAAATATATTTTATATATACCGGTATATATATATATATATATATATATATATATATATATATATATAAACGGTATATATATTCTGACATACGGAGCCCTGTGGGCCTGTATGTTAATTTAAGAGTTAGAATTAGAGTTGAAGGAGTGTCAAACTACTCAAGCGGCGAAGCAGACCAGCGAGCGAACCAGCGAGTGGGAAACCAGCTCGTCCGCATACCAGCAAACAAGCCTTCACACCTGCGTGCGTCATAGGGGACCCTGCAAACTACTTTGATGACCCGACGCTATGACGTATGATCGACGCCAGGAGACCCCATTGGTCCACGCACCAGGTACGCAACTCGAGGAGCTGTGATAGGAGCAGGCACTACCTCCCGCCTTGTGATTCGTTCCTACACCATCATTGTTTAGTATATAAGACCCGAGTAGTGGGCATTCAAATCAGTCTCATTTGGAGTTGGGGAAGGTGAACTTGCAGCTGGAGGAAGACGGGGTGAAGTATTATAATGGGTTTGTGACTGTCAGTCAGATTATATAAGTGTGTGTTAAGTGTAAACACTTACGTTATGTTGGTTAGTGAGATATGTGATTGGGAATTAACGTTGAACGCTACTATTATGTACGTAACTATTTGATTGGGAATTAACGTTAACGCTATTATTATGTACTTAACTATTTTAGTTGACTGACTTGTGGACTAAAGCAACTCTTTAAGTAATTGGGTTATGATGAAAGTAATACTATTGTTTTATATTAATACTTACGAGTTCTTTCATTTTCTTTTAATTAAGCTTACATTGCTTAACGGTGCTTAGTACGGTGATGCTATTGTCTCATATTAGTAATATCGCCTTAGACTAACATGGCTGTGTTAATATTACTTCTAGTGATTTCCTAAGCTGAAGAAAATTCTTTTAGCTTCAAAATATTATTTTTGCTTTTCATATTATTTGAGTGAGACCTGAATCGAATCTATGAAGCGATCCTGTAACTTAATTTACTCATAATCAAACCTCAATGTTACGTGGTTAAGAAATACATTTAACTAATTATTAAATATATATCTAACTTTTTATGTGACTTTAATATAAATCCTGATGATAATAATAATATAATACTGTTAACGTAAGACAAGAACCAAGAATAATTACATTAAATATAAATAAAAGGACATAATTATAAGAAAACTATCTATTCATTTCAAAAAGGGTAAGAGACAGAAATATTTTTACTTTAATATTTATCTTTCAAGACTTTTTATAGAATTAATAGTCCTTCTTTAGATATACTTCTTCGGTTCATAACCATAGCCTCCTAAGCTTCGGTTAAATAATAATTCTTTATAAATACTACATGACTTTAATTAGTTTCAGTATTTTTCATAATTAAAGAGTATCAGTCAATAAAGGATACTAAGTCCTAATATCCAAAAGGAAAGGAAGCAACAACAGGAAATAATGTTATTAGATTTTACTTTTGTTTTGCCTTCAGCTGACTGATACCTTAATATATATCTCTGTGCTATCTAGATTCATCAAGTTAACCACATGAGGATCAAGATACGTAACAGAAGAGTGGCGACCTTGCCAGGATTCGTTTCATACAGTTTCACTCAGTTTCATTACTGTTTCACTACTTAAAAATCAAATATTAATCATGCCTCATCTAATTATTGACGAAGATGCTCGAGTTTTCATAGAATCAGAACCCACAGTCCCTGATATTGACTGTCTGTCAAAATCCGAACTGAAAGTGCTTGCCTCACATCTCCAGTTAACTGTCTCATACATGTCTAAAGTAGAGGTGGCTCAGACCATAAAAACCCACCTGTTCCCTGTAGAAGGCGAGGAGCAGTTGGTGGGATCCCGAGTAAACCTAGCCAACTTGATGAACAATTGCCACCTGGTTTGACCGGTGATCAAATATTCGAACTAGAACTAGCCAGAATAAAAGCCAGAGCAAATACCGAAGAAGCCAGAATAAAAGCAAATACCGAAGAAGCCAGCATAAAAGCCAGAGCAACGACCGAACAATATCAATATCAAATAGCTCAACTAAATGTCAATACAAATGCTCCCGTAATTGCTCCCCCTCTGGGATTAACTATGACCAGTGTCATTCCACCTTTCACTGAGGATAATGTGCAGGATTTCTTTGTTTTGTTTGAGGAAGTTGCTGGAGGTATGAAGTGGACAAGAGATCAATGGCCTTTTATGTTGCAAACCGTTTTGACAGGGCAGGCTCGAGCCACGTATTTGTCAGATGTAGCAGAAGTTAGGCAGGATTATGACAATCTCAAAGAAGCTATCCTAAAAACCTATCAATTGCAGCCTGAGGCTTACAGGCAATCTTTCCGTAAAAACCAGAAGAAAGTAGAAGAAACCCATAAGGTATTTGCCAGGACCATGACTAAAACTTTCAATCATTGGGTCAAGAGTAAGAAAGTCACAAGCTACAACGATCTGAAGGAGTTGGTCCTGTTAGAAAATTTCCTATGGAAAATTGATTCTTCTGTATCCTATAATTTAAAGGGGAAAAAGGTAGATTGTCTTGCCGACGCCGCTGACATGGCTGACACATACGTGCTCAACAACAAATTTCGTGGAAAGAAGCCCTACGATAATTCTAGTTCTAATTTTAAGTATCCCAATCACAAATCTGACAGACCCAGTCACAGGCCTATTACGTCTTCCCCAGCTAGCCAAAATAGAATTGTTCCCCCAACTAAAAATGCGACTCAGGGCAATGGTAACAGAGGTGGGCCCCAAAGTAATAGTAATGATCAAAGAGGGAACGTTCCCGTATCCCCTAAAGTATGTACTTTTTGTGGCAAGAGAGGCCACCTAGCTTATCAGTGCTGGGCCAAGGAGAGAACAGAGAGATCGGGGCAGACAGTTGCCGCCGTATCTCAAACTCCATATGTGCCTGTAATGCAGGACTCCCGACAGAAGGAGTACCTAGCACCAAAAGTTCCTTTAATACAGGACTCCCGACAGAAGGAGTACCTAGCAGCTAACGTAAACCATCTAGACAGGGGTGTAGTAGCATGTGTGGTGCAACCCACTAGGGTTAAGCCAATAATAATTTCACCATCAGTGCAGGACAGTTACCGTCCCTTTATTTCATCTGGCAACGTGAGATTAAATGGTTGTATGCATGAGGTAAACATTCTGAGAGACACAGGTTCTACTAGCACCCTCATGGTGAATCCTTACACTGAGTGCCCACCTGGCGAACCAGTTGTAATGAGAGGTGCTGGAGGCCAATTTTATGCACACTTGGTAAAAGGCGAAATTGAATGCGAGTTACTACAGGGTGAGGCCACCATAGCTTAGTGTAGGTCCCAAGATATCCCTGTGCCTGGGGTAACACTCCTTTTGGGGAATGATGTAGCAGGTGAGAAGGTCCGACCAGACCCCATTTTGTCACTTTCCCCTGTTAATGAGCCACTAACCGGTGAGCTCGAAAAGGAGATGCCAACAGTTTTCCCTGTGTGTGCTGTCACACGTTCAATGTCTCAAGTAGCAGTTCCCTCAGACAGAAATGTACCGAATGTAAGAGTTGATGAAAGGGATGATGAGAGTGTGAATGACGCTCCAACTGTGCCTGATGATGTGACTGAGGTGGATTTATCTGACACCTTTATGGCTCATCTTGACCCTAACGATGACCATGAAACTCCTCCAAATTGTCCTAGTGGCATGGTAGAGCTACAGAGAGATGACAGAGAATGCAAGGAGTTAGCTGCCAGGGTCGTGAGTGAAGAGGAATGTGAGAAGGAGGGTGGTGAATGTTTCTACCTCAAAGGAGGAGTATTGTGGCATAGATGGAGACAGCCACACAGACCAATCGATGACGGGGCTTGGGACGTCCATCAAGTAGTAGTCCCCAAACCTTGTCGTAGAGATATCATGGAAATGGCACATTGTTTACCATTGGCAGGACACCTAGGTGTGAGAAAAACTCTTGACTGAATCAGAGCCCACTTTCACTGGCCAGGAATGTGTGCAGATGTAGTGGAGTTTTGTAGAGTGTGTCACACTTGCCAGATGACAGGAAAACCCAATCAGAAGGTGCCTGTACATCCTCTGGTGCCCTTGCCCGTTTTCGAGAATCTTTTTACTCGGGTGGTAGTGGACATTGTAGGCCCATTGCCTAAGACTTCCCAAGGTAACATTTATTTATTAACTATTATGGACATGGCAACTCGCTACCCAGAGGCTATACACTTAAGGACTACCTCTGCTCCAACTATCATCAAGGAACTGCTCAAATTCTTCACCAGAATGGGTTTCCCCCATGAGGTGCAAAGTGATCAAGGAACTAATTTTACCTCTAACATTTTTCAGCAGTCCCTGAAGGAGTTGGGTATCGAGCATGTTAAGTCTAGCACCTACCACCCAGAGAGTCAAGGGGTTCTCGAACGATATCATCAGACATTAAAGGGAATGTTACGTAAGTATTGTACAGAGACCGGAGTTGAGTGGGATAAGGGGGTACCTTTTCTTTGATTTGCTACTCGTGAGGTTCCAACTGAATCCCTGGGTTTTTCCCCTAATGAGCTAGTTTTCGGTCACCAGGTAAGAGGTCCTTTGCAACTATTGCAGGATAGCCTAGTTGGCCAGGAGGGGAACCAAAACCTCCTCAAGTATGTTTCAGATTTCAAAACCCGGCTGAGATCCTCATGTGAGTTTGCAGCTCAAAACTTGGCAGTGGCTAAAAGCTCCATGAAGACCTGGTATGACAGAAAAGCCCGTGAGAGGGAGTTTCAGCCCGGTGATGAGGTTTTGGTCCTGCTCCCCCTTTATGGCCAACCTTTATCTGCCAAGTTCAGGGGCCCATATAAGATCATTCAGAGGGTGAGCATTACCGATTATCTAGTGACTACCCCAGACAGGAGAAAGCCCACACAAGTATTTCATATAAATATGTCCTACCATAGGTCCCCTGATTCCTCTCCTCCAGATTCTCCCACTGTGGCAGTGAATGTCAGGACCTGTGGGCAGCCTGGTGCGGACAAAGTCTTCAGTTCTCTTACTGACCCGCAACAGACTGTTCCAGAGCCTGAAGGTATCCATGCAGACTTTGACTTGTCATGTAGCCTATCCAACTTTCAGTATAATTCAGTAGCTTGGGGGGAATTACCATCTAAACTATGTCATCTTCCCTCTGATCAAGCGAACCAACTAATCTCTGTTTTATCTCAGTCTCCCAGTGTGTTCTGTGATACTCCAGGGCTCACTTCCTTGGCCGTGCACGACATCGACGTAGGGGATGCAACTCCCATTAAACTATCCCCCTACCGTGTCTCACCACAACGCAGGAGTATACTGTAGGTCGAGCTTGACTTCATTTTTTCAAACCAGCTGATCTCAAGGGCCTTAAGCCAGTGGAGTAGTCCGGTCATACTTGTGCCAAAGCCAGACGGGAGCCATAGGTTATGTATGGACTATAGGCAAGTTAATGCTGTCACAAAGAACGATACCTACCCACTGCCACGGATCAAAGATTACATTTACCAGGTTGGCCTCATACAGCAGTAAGTTTAATTTAATGAGAGGATTTTGGCAATTAGCTCTCCCTTGTAGTGAGGTAAATATCATGCTTTAGTAGTGCGCTGTCAAGCCTTCAGCTGTGAGATGCCTTGCAGTTCGAATAACGCTCCAGCTACGTTCCGGCTATGTTCTGATGTGGTACCTGGAGACGTTGCCTACTTTGGGTGATATCCTTATTATATCCTCATTATAATCTTGCTGTTGCCAATCTGGTGGTGAATCTATTTATGTATTATGTTAAATATTATGTACTATACTCCTTAAACTCTTTTCTAGGGGGGAAGTCTGACATACGGAGCCCTGTATGTTAATTTAAGAGTTAGAATTAGAGTTGAAGGAGTGTCAAACTACCCAAGTGGCGAAGCAGACCAGCGAGCGAACCAGCGAGTGGGAAACCAGCTCGTCCGCATACCAGCAAACAAGCCTTCACACCTGCGTGCATCATAGGGGACCCTGCAAACTACTTTGATGACCCGACGCTATGACGTATGATCGACGCCAGGAGACCCCATTGGTCCACGCACCAGCTACGCAACTCGAGGAGCTGTGATAGGAGCAGGCATTACCTCCCGCCTTGTGATTCGTTCCTACACCATCATTGTTTAGTATATAAGACCCGAGTAGTGGGCATTCAAATCAGTCTCATTTGGAGTTGGGGAAGGTGAACTTGCAGCTGGAGGAAGACGGGGTGAAGTATTATAATGGGATTGTGACTGTCAGTCAGATTATATAAGTGTGTGTTAAGTGTGTTCCGTGTAAACACTTACGTTATGTTGGTTAGTGAGATATGTGATTGGGAATTAACGTTGAACGCTACTATTATGTACGTAACTATTTGATTGGGAATTAACGTTAACGCTACTATTATGTACTTAACTATTTTAGTTGACTAACTTGTGGACTAAAGCAACTCTTTAAGTAATTGGGTTATGATGAAAGTAATACTATTGTTTTATATTAATAATTACGAGTTTTTTCATTTTCTTTTAATTAAGCTTACATTGCTTAACGGTGCTTAGTACGGTGATGCTATTGTCTCATATTAGTAATATCGCCTTAGACTAACATGGCTGTGTTAATATTACTTCTAGTGATTTCCTAAGCTGAAGAAAATTCTTTTAGCTTCAAAATATAATTTTTGCTTTTCATATTATTTGAGTGAGACCTGAATCGAATCTATGAAGCGATCCTGTAACTTAATTTACTCATAATCAAACCTCAATGTTACGTGGTTAAGAAATACATTTAACTAATTATTAAATATATATCTAACTTTTTATGTGACTTTGATATAAATCCTGATGATAATAATATAATACTGTTAACGTAAGACAAGAACCAAGAATAATTACATTAAATATAAATAAAAGGACATAATAAGAAAACTATCTATTCATTTCAAAAAGGGTAAGAGACAGAAATATTCTTACTTTAATATTTATCTTTCAAGACTTTTTATAGAATTAATAGTCCTTCTTTAGATATACTTCTTCGGTTCATAACCATAGCCTACTAAGCTTCGGTTAAATAATAATTCTTTATAAATACTACATGACTTTAATTAGTTTCAGTATTTTTCATAATTAAAGAGTATCAGTCAATAAAGGATACTAAGTCCTAAGATCCAAAAGGAAAGGAAGCAACAACAGGAAATAATTTTATTAGATTTTACTTTTGTTTTGCCTTCAGCTGACTGATACCTTAATATATATCTCTGTGCTATCTAGATTCATCAAGTTAACCACTTGAGGATCAAGATACGTAACAATATATATATATATATATATATATATCCGGTATATATATATATATATATATATATATATATATATATATATATATTAATTTATTTATTTATCTATTTATATATTTTCATTTTCAATTCCCTAACAGTTTTTATACATTCAGTTTTTTTGTACCGAAAAATGTCCCGGCAAGAAGGCCGGGCTTCCACTATCGCTCGCCAAGATAAAATCGACACTTGAATGGCCGCTAAAACATGCTTCACCAACTGTGCGTCTTATAAGTAGATCTTCTACTCAGAGAGATTATTTTGAAGCTTAATATATGTTGTACCTTTTATCTGGCTACCATTTGCCGTTTTTAAAGTAGATTAGAAAGACATTTTGGGTGTTGGAAAGTTCATTGAGACACACTTTACTTCTGATTAACACTATTTGGTCCGACACTTAGTGGGTTATTAAAATATTTTGTTTAATAAGTATTGAGGATTTTGATTGCTTTAGCCATTTTCGAGTAATGTATTTGAGATTGTCCCCTAGGCGAATAAATACGTCTTCCCAGACTTCCTTCAAACTTAAAAATGCCCACCCAGACCCCCTTCAACCTAAATTTGTATATTTTTCGACAAAAATATATCCCGACCGAAGGACAATTTCTTTTAAGTTACAGGTTTGCTGTCGGTTGCCCAGGAACAAAACGACACCTGAATGGGGTGAAGCGTCTTATCTTCATACTAATGGGGTGAAACGTATTAAAATCTGCAAACTAACAGATAGAAACAAGCGAAGTCCAAAAAGACCTCCCTCGGGCTAAATAAGGTTTAGATAGGAAGTGGAAACAGACTCAATTTACGCTTATACAATAGAATCCCGAGAAACATTCCTACATATTGTATACTGTTTCAAACCTACACGGATAAAGGTTATGGTGATGGTGGTGGTTGTGGTCGTGGTGCTCACATGGTGGTGATTTTGGTTGTGGTTATGCAGGTGGTGGTGATGATTATGATGATGGTGATGGTAGTCGTGATGATGATGAGGATGATTATGGTAATGATGGTAGTGGTGATGATGGTAATGGTTGTTATGGTGATGATATGATGGTGGTGGTGATGGTTGTGGTAACGGATGATCATGATGGCGATAAACACGGTATTGGTGATGACATCGTGATGCTGCTGCTGCTAAACATGACATCACGATGGTGTCAGTATATTGTACCTACCATTATCATAAAATTAATGTACCATTTCAATCGAAAATCAAGTTATTTCTCATAAATCCAGCAATTAACCTCATCATTCTCACTGAAACTTAGTGTATGGTACGTACCCCTACTGTTCAATCTCAAGCGTCATTTTCGCTACCGCGAGACACATGTAATTGGTTTGTTTTTCCAACATCCTTTGACTTCGCATTGTCATAAATAAAAAAAATCAGCGACGACAAAAGCTGTTTATATATATGAAATGACAACTGTTTTCCACATACTTTCCAAAAATTCAATCAGAATTTGTCTATCGTCAATCCCTTTTTTTATATGAAGATAATTACACAAGTGCATACCCAAGTTTCTTGGACTTGTATGAGTGTACATCACTCTCGATATGTTTTGTTCCAAGACGTTTTAGAGCTACAAATTATAGTGATATGTATAGTTCATGGCATGAGGAAGAGAATATAATAAACCTGAAGTCCCTACTCCTAATATAATAAACCTGAAGTCCCTACTCCTAATATAATAAACCTGAAGTCCCTACTCCTAATATAATAAACCTGAAGTCCCTACTCCTAATATAATAAACCTGAAGTCCCTACTCCTAATATAATAAACCTGAAGTCCCTACTCCTAATATAATAAACCTGAAGTCCCTACTCCTAATATAATAAACCTGAAGTCCCTACTCCTAATATAATAAACCTGAAGTCCCTACTCCTAATATAATAAACCTGAAGTCCCTACTCCTAATATAATAAACCTGAAGTCCCTACTCCTAATATAATAAACCTGAAGTCCCTACTCCTAATATAATAAACCTGAAGTCCCTACTCCTAATATAATAAACCTGAAGTCCCTACTCCTAATATAATAAACCTGAAGTCCCTACTCCTAATATATCATTATATACGAATATTCATAAACAGTCATTCGTCGGACAAGAAATCTAGCACTCTTAACGGTCATATACAGTATATTCAAAGGAGTTATACTTACACTACATATATAAAATGAAAAAAATAGAAACTATTTTTAGATAACAAGTATTTTAAATATACTATCCCATAATTCAGGTGAACTATCCGCTATCTATATATGACACACTGATACTCACGGCTGTGGTGGTCGAGTGGTGAAAACGCTCACGTGTGAATCTGCAAGACCCGGGATCGAATCCCTGCCACGGCGGACATTTAGTGGGTGTGGTAGTACGTCCTAGCATGTTTCACATGCTCGCACCCAGTCAGGGGACACCCTGACGACGTATACAAACTAAACACGCATAACAAAGCCACTCCAACAGCTTCCTCTCTCCAACATCGCTTCTCCCCTCTCTACACTCTTCAGAAAAATAGGAAAAGTAGAATGTAGATACGAGGTGCCGTTGTAAAGGCTTATCCCTCAATACTTCATCTGATCTGATCTCACTTTCTAAATGTAATGGGAGGGTGAAGGTTGACTGACAGCAGTGTTGCCAAGGGTTCATTCAGTGTGTCACTACAAAAACTTATTGTAGCCCAATATATACAAAATTCAAATATTAAGTTTTCATTCAATTGATTTCTTAACTATCCAATACTCTAATCGAGTATCCAGGCATTTATGGGCACCTTTCACGAATACACGAATCACAGTTTTAAGCGTAAGAGGGTTAACATGAACTTTGTTGGCATATTAATAAAAAACTGTGTGAGCCTTGACTTCAATGACAAAATTGTTCCTACTAATAATTGATGTTCAAATTATAGGGGGCTAGGAATCCTCCTTTCCTTGTTTAATACTCCTACTAGACGAGACAGAGAAATGGGCGAGGGAACGTGAAAGTGATCTCGGACCCTGCCAATAGGAATGTTAAATGTTGTTTCTGTTCAGGTTATGTCTCGTTTCGGCCACCCCCAGCAATGGGGTATGTGCCTGAGTATATACATACATACATACATCTAGCTATATATTAGTTAGTTAGTTAGAATAGGAGTTCAGAGGCTATCAACCCTTCTGGATTATTAAGCCAGCACACTGTAAGTCAAGGATAGCGTCAGGACTGGAGCCCCTTTTCAAGAACTCCAGACCCTTCCTAGGTGTATATAACTACAAAGTATTTAGTATACTAGATA
>CM064483.1:25785173-25866640 GCA_032716605.1 Paralithodes platypus | reverse complement strand
CCATCAAGCTAATTAAAAGAAAAGAAAATAACCCCAAGACCCCCAATCGAGATATAATTTACATTTGTTGGTATATAATTGTCCCGGTAGAAGGCAGTTTCCTCTCCTAAATTATACAGGGCTCGCTAAAGCGATCGCCAGGAAGAAAGAAAAGAAAATGGAGCACCCTAAATGGCACCCGAAAAGGTCTTCTAAAATTGACAATCATTGGGCAAAGCAAGATATAAAAATCGCCAAAAAACTAATGCGGCGGCGCAGCCGAACCTAATGGGGCGAACGTCTTAAAATCTTAAAATTAATGGGGATAACATGAGGGAGAAGGGGGTCCAGAAAAATAGATCCCTTTCAGTTGAATGATAAACCTATATACTGTACATGTAAGAATAGGCAAAAGGTTAAGACCAAAGGGGCTGTTGGGGAATGGCTTGAGGGCGAAAAATAATACCCCCTAAACAAATAAAAATATCACTCGGATTCACTCTGTTTAACTAACGCCGCTCCGCCTTCACATACTGGTACTGGATAATACCTTACCACATACACAAACACATATATATATATATATATATATATATATATATATATATATATATATATATATATATATATATCAATCCTTCATCTTCTCTCAATGTTCTCGGTGTATCTTTTTCTTCTGCTCTCACCCTGCTCTTTTCCCCCCCTCACCTGGATGGACCATACATTACCACAATTCTTTTAGCTAAGTGTGTTTGCGTTTAAGGTAGATAGAGCAGCCTCTCAAAGGACTATGGGGTTGTGCTTCGAACCGCCTCAAGTTTTTTTGTTTAGGACTATACCCTGCACCAGCTTCTCTTGCTCTCTACATGGGCAACAAACAACAGTGCGTCCTTGTATTGAATATTGTTCACATGTGATGGCGGGTCGGATCCTCTCACAGACTGCACTCTTAGTACAAAGTAGAAAGGGAAGAAAGCCTTTCGTATTCATTACCACCCGTCCACCCCGTCCACGTCACTCAACTCTCTGCAATCGCTCTCTCGCTCTTTTGCCGCAATTATTGCCTCTCTCTCGGCTATTTCTATCACTACTACAATAAAATCAGTGTCCTCGGAGAGCTTTCATTCCCAGTGTATATCCACCTCCTCTAACGCTAGGGTACGGTCTTGGCAACACAATCCCATCCCATACTCTATGCTAATATTCTCCAACCCAAGAGGTGAAACGCCTATATTCTCAGAATTTCTTCTATTCAACCCTGCTGAGCTCTGGAACTCTCTCCAAGAATCCGTCATTTTCTACGCTCGTTCGCTATGACTTTAACAATTGCCTTCCAACTGCGGCGTTGTCCAGTCATTTTGGCGTTCGAGAACGTCCCTTGATTTTGGCCCTGTCACTCTTTCAACTCTGGGGGAGGCACTAGCTACAGTCAGTTCTGCCTTTTGTCTCCCTCATTCACATAGAAAAAACACAAAATGATATATATACAGTATATATGATTAGATACACCCGGCTGGGGGTATTTAATTATATGTTAGATCACGTGTATTTGTGAGATATACTTGATATATATACAGTATTTATATAACCTCAACCGCCTTCCACCCACCCCACACATTTAACACACATATACAGTGAAGTATTCATTACCAAACACTCTTCGTAACAATAATTACTCTCAGGATATCTCTGTGTCGGTTAAGCTCTGTCTGTACTTATAAATACCCCCCCCCCCTATTCCCCTCACTCTTCCCCATCCCATCCCACCCTCTCTCTCTCTCTCTCTCTCTCTCTCTCTCTCTCTCTCTCTCTCTTTTTCGCCTCTCCTCTCTCTCTCTCTCTCTCTCTCTCTCTCTCTCTCTCTCACACACACACAATCTTCACGGTATTGGCTCACGCAAACTCAACACATTGATTACTTCAAGGATATAATTTTGTTTTCTATATTGGTTAACCCTTTCAGTATTTGATGACGCTTTTATTAATGTATTATGGCTGCCATTAGACAATTTTATATTCAATTCAGTAACAAATGTATGGGTGTTAAAAGACATATTATGATAGTTCGTACCTCGTCGATTTCAAAAGGATCTCTCTTACACTGCACAACATCTGCTACTGATAGGCAGAATAATAGACAACAATGTGTCCTAACAATTAAATGTCTAATCTCTCTCTCTCTCTCTCTCTCTCTCTCTCTCTCTCTCATTGTACTCTAGCCCGGGTTTGACACCAGGCTGCAGGTAAGATATCTATCAAAAACATTCCTGGCTGTGGAGGTTAGGTGTGGGTGCGCTACCTCTGGGTATCACCTGATTCCCTGACCATATCGTAACCCTACTGGGGGTATGTATGCGCTCTTGTGCCAGCCAAAGTCAATCTGTTGGCTACTTAGGATAAGTTGGGCTAAGGTAGTGTGTATATGTTTTACCTCATTGCCTGCCGGCTCGAAATTAACCAATTATCATCATTATTATTATTAGGGGTTCGACCCCTATGGGGAACCCCTATTGTAATAATTAAACCCGGTTATTCATCCAAATAAAAAAAATTTGCCCCCCCCCCTTTACGTCGCCGGTTGTCGACGCCACATAACCCCAGACACCCCGCTTTTTGGATCGGGATTTTGAATCAAACACTCTTTCACAAATGGTGGGCGTTTTTTGTATTGGGCAACTTTTGATTTATGCTAAACATCCGGCCCATGGAGGCCCGCGCCCAACAGGTCCGTGGCCAGCCGATTTACCCGAAAAATTGATGCCCTAAATACCGTCTCTCCCACTCATCAGGAAAAATGATTGGGCTTTGGGCATAGATGGACACCTCCACTACTAATGCTTCCCGACAAATGTTATAGAACGAAGGTTTTGCTTTTTTTGTGCACGTGGGGTTGTTTTTCTTTCGGCAATCTTGAAAAAAACTCTTTTTAAAAATTTTCCCCAAAAACTTAAAATTCCACATCTTAGAAAACTTAACGCCGCCGATGATCAAAGCAATCCTTCATGTTTGCGTATAGTTGCGTGAGTATGCTCTCGCGATTCCGAACGTTTGATGATACCAAAATAATACTGTAAATTGGGTGGAAATAGTTTGGGCCGCAGCAATTGAAAAACTAACTGTCTTTTATTCTTGAATGACTTTTATAACCGTTATTCCGGTACCCACACAAAGTTTTACCGTCTACAGTCCCTATATGCGTTCCACGCATACATCCCCCAGTTTTGCTTAATAACATAGTCAATTTATTATTCAGATCTATTATTTTTTATTTTATTTAACTCTCTCAAAACAGCTTTCGATTCCATACGAATTCCAACCAATTCTTTAGTCCCTAAACCTACCTTAACATACCTACCCTACCAACATAATAAGGATGATAATTCAATATTTATTTTTGGTGAATAACAGAGTATATGGCTAAGTACTTTTTTAACAATTTTTCCCTCCCTTTGCCAAATGCTTTCGTTTAATAACAAAGTTCTTAGACCTTCCAAGTTGTTGACAATTTTTGGTTGTCTTTGGTGGACTTACCGTTTTCATTCCTCCCTCAAAACAGCAAGCAACGATTATCTGGGGTGTTTAGAAGTATTTTGCACACGCTTCCATAAAAACTATATTATAGTCCTGTTTTTACCGCAATAAACTCCGGAACTTCTTGTCGGATCGGGACCAAACTTTGACACAAGGTGCATTTTTGTATTGGGCAACTTTTGATATGATATCCAAAATGGTGGCCAGACACGCCTGTGGCAGCCTTTCAAACCCAACCCATCTCGTCCTATCTAATTTTATGTTGAACTCTATTGTGCTTGATCCCACTATAGGACTCGGTAGCCTATTCCACATATCTACAACTCTGATACTAAACGAATGGAGGCAGATCCCTTACACACCCAGTCGCTCTCTGTCGCTCGTTTTCTTGCACACCGGTACAAATGAGGCAGATCCCTTACACATGCAACTAAGATGAACATGGGAATCTGCAGAGAGACAAGTGGCCCACAAAAGGCAGATCCCTTTCACATCCAACCCATTTCGTCCATATGACTATCTGATTTTATCTTGAAATTCTCTATTGTTCTTGATCCCACTATATAGTGTGGTTCCTTGTGTAATCCCGTAGGATTTTCCTGCTAAAATTGATTTTATTGTTTTATTGGGAACCTTTGGGTGTGAGATATTGAAAAATAATGGGGTTCAAATTTTTCGACCCCCGGACCCCCCGGTGGGGGCCCCCCTCAATTCCGGGTGCCCCTGGAATGAATCCAACACATATCTTCGCCAATAATGTACCAATTTTAATGATCTTAGTGTCGTTTTTTTTTTTTTTTATGACACCGAGTTGAGTTTTATTATTTTGGAAACGACCGGAAGTGACAATTTACTAATGGTTTTAATGCTAAAATAACATTGAAAATTTGGCGAAAAAAAGTTTATCGGTAAACTTGGTTACGTCTTATATCATTCATATGTTATTGAGGATGGAAATATCAGCAATGCTATAATTTTTGCAACTACATTTTTCTGTCAAGAGTTATGTAGCCTACACTTCAGGAAATAGAAAAAAAATCATGTTGTGGGTTTTTCACATATCTTAAAAAACATTGTGGAGTAGTTATGTGCACTGTAGGACAAGAAAACGCTTGTTTTACACATCTTGAAATAATCGTCGAATCAAGCATGTATTCCTACTTTTTAAATAATGCTATTCAATGACAACGAATTGAATTATACCAGCAATATTTATTTAAAAAACAAATAAAATCATCAAATGACAAAGTAGAAGCACAGAAAATCATTGCAATAACTGAGAAGTTCATGACTAAGCAACTGTCTATGTCTTAGTGCCTTAATACTGAATGCTCTGCATCACACTTAAACACACATGGAAACAACTGAAACAAAGTTACTGAAACTACATAACAGCAGGAATAAATTCGTCCATCAAATGCCTCTTCATTAATTTCACCGAATTCATACAACCAAGTGATTCCTTTTCATATTCGTCCATCCCATCTTACCGGTATATCTTTCTATCATCATACATAATACAGCCACATCATGACAAATTCATGTTGTAAAATAGCATAGGAGAAGCAAAAACATTGTAATAACTGAGTACAAAGGAGTACAAAGGAGTACAAAGGAAATCAAGCAACAACAGATCTAGTGACCCTTCTAGGCTGCTTGTCCTCCAAAACACTGAGGATCAAGTGTCCAAACAGTGGTTTAGAGTGGGTAAGGGAACATTGGAAAGGGAACTACTGCCCTGGAACTAATGTCCGTGGCAAGACTAGGAAGTTAGTAGGGGACATATGGGTTAGTAACTGAGGGGAGGATAAAATAAAGTTATTCATTTACAAACGCAGTCAGTCGCGGGTTTGATGCGAGATATTTGTCTAGGCGAGTTTTAAATGAATCACACAGTGCTGCAGTCTTAATGTCCGAGGAAGCCCATCCACAAGTTGCAACCGATTGAAGAAGAAATTCTTAGATTCGTGTGAGCTAAAAGATTTCCAATAATTTGCAACCGTTTCCCCGCGTGTAATTAGATTGGTCGAGAGTGAAGTACTTACACAGTTCATATGTCGATGCCTGGATGATTTTGAACACTTGAATTAAGTCACCTCTTAATCTGCGTGTTTAAAGGAAATAGATTTAATTCTCTAAGACGCTCTTCGTAGGTTTGTTCTTTAGGCTAGATATTTTTTGGTAACTCTACGTTGAACTCGTTCTAGATTTATGTGTTTTTGGTAATAAGGGCACCAGCATTGAACGCAGTATTCCAGAAGAGGGCGGACTAAGGAATTGTAAAGGGTTAGGATAACATCTTTGGATTTATGCTCAAATGACCTGCGTGTATGCCTCATTCACCGGGTCCCTACTTACTGCAAGGTGAACAGAGGCTTCGGGTGTTAAGAGATTGCCCATCCATCTCATCCTGCCCGGGAATCAAACCCGAGACCTTCCGATCGCCGATCGAATGCGCTGACCACTGCGCCACAGGCTACCCGGCTTCATGTAGTTCATGACTTTTAGTTCATGATGAGTAGTTCATGACGAGTAGTTCATGACTAAACAACTTCTCTTGTTCAGGACCTTAATACTGAATGTTCTGCATCATACATAATCACAAATGAAACAAATTTTCTAAACCTACTTAACAAATATAATACATTTTTCATTGAAAGTACTCAACAAATATAATACATTATTTCAGCAACTGCATCTTCATTAATTTTACCGAATTCAAACAAACAAATGTTTCACACTCAATAACCCAATATGACATCATCACACCATCATACATAACATAGTCACATTCAGATAATCCTAACAAATTTGCAAATCGTTAGAAATTCTTTTTCATGCATAATACATAATGAAGAATTTACTCATTGTCATCATCATTATCATCACGATCATCATCATTTGAACCATAGCTGATCACATTTACACAGTCACTGACATAACATTTACAAAGTGGAGTGCATGGGAGGCCATTCCTCAAACAACTGCATCTATTTTTGCAACCGGTTTTGCATGCACATTTTGTCAGCTCGATTACAGCTTGAGGGGCTGGCAGTTTCAGACATCTCACTGGAAGATAGACTCCATCTCTGACACTCCAACCGTTGTCTTCAATGGGAGGTAGGTCTGGACAGCTCGAATTGTAGGACTTTGCCCGAGTGATGTGGGATAGTAAAGCAGCTCGAGTGGGTGGAAGCATCTCTCCTTCCAAATTCTTGGAGCAGAACAGTTTCAATCTCAGTGTTGGTAAGTTTGTGGGACCTTTTGGACAATACACAGGACATACAAATTCTTGCAAACCCTTGAACTGTCGAGGTAGATCATTATTGACCATTTCCATTGTGACATCACCATCACCAAGCTCCCGAAAGTAGTCGATGATAGAGTCTCCTTCATCCAACTTCAGGTAAGCAGTAATCCAGGTCTTCTTGGAGATACCAACAAATTTTCCACCCCAGTCGGCACCAGAAAAGTTGTGAAGCCCTATGAGCCCTTGACACTTTCGACGTCAAATCACTTGCACTCGCTCGATCACATAAATTTCTCGTTGCTTTGCACCTTTACCAGTCAAGAACTTTAGGCGATTTTGAGCTCCAAGTCGATCGCGAGAAACCAGGTCGAGGAGAAGTATAAGGACATCAGTATCGGGTGACCACACACAAATTTCTCGTCCAGTTGTCTCATTTGTCGAAGCCAGAACTTGGGGAGGTATCAGCACATCAGCTTCTTCATGGGCATGAACTTCTTCCCAATTACGGCCCTTGATCGTGTTTTCATACACAACAACCAACTTGACCTTGTCATCTTGGTTGTGTTCCAGTAAACCCTGTGCAAACATTGCTGTCAGAGTTCTTTTTGTTTTTGACTAAGCCAACAGACCCTTGATAGACATGGTCAGTTTCATTTGGGGTGAATCTCGAAGTCAGTGCATGTGGTTGCTCTTTTCTGTCATGTCTTGTTTTTCATGGACTGGTCAAGATAACGGTCAAATTCTATTCGACCCTCAGAGTAGCCAATCAGCATCCACTCAATTTGCTTAATGAAAGCCTCTTGAAGATCAGACAGTGTCCTCATGCTCAATGTTTTCTTCATGCTCTGAAGTACAGCCACTTCTGGTTGTGTCAAAAGTATCAGGAATCTAATCAGCATCATCAATAACCATAGAAACAATTAAAAAACCACAAAAATCGGTTCATTATCAGCTGAGATTTGCGAAGGAGTCAGTTCAAGGGGGTACTGTAATTGAAGGGGCCCCCAATGGGGGTTCGGGGGTCGGAAAATTTGAACCCCATTATTTTTCAATAGTCTGATGCTAGATCAACCCAAAAAAGCAATAGATTCAATTTTAGCAAGCAAATCCTACGGGAGCTATTTTTGTGTCATAACGCACCATACTAATAGCACTAGGTAGCCTATTTCACATATCTACGACTCTGTTACGAGAGAGGCAGATCCCTTACACAGCCAATCTCTCTCTCTCTCTCTTATTTGCACACTTGTACAAATGAGGCAGATCCCTTACATATGCTACCAAGATGAAAATGGGAGTCTGCAGAGAGCCGATTGGCCCACACACGGCAGATCCCTTTCACACCCAACTCATCTCGTTCTATCAAATTTTATGTTGAAGCTCTATTGTTATTGATCCTACTATAGCACTCGGTAGCCTATTCCACATATCTACAACTCTTATACCAAGCGAATAGAGGCAGATCCCTTACACAGCCAATCTTTCTCTCTCGCTCTTGTTTGTTTGCACACCGGTACAAATGAGGCAGGTCCCTTACACATGCAACCAAGATGAAAATGGGAGTCTGCAGAGCCAAGTGGCCCACATAAGGCAGATCCCTTCCACACCCAACCCCTCTCATAAACGTTACCTGTTATTTACACTACTTACTATACACCCATGTTATCATATACCTGCAACCAAAACACAATTGTAAGAAATAGGAACATAAGAAAATGGGAGACTGTAGAGAGCCAATTGGCCCACACAAGACAGATCCTTTTCACACCCAACCCATCTCATAAAAACTCTCTCTCATTTATCTGTCTTCCTTACATTTATGACATCCTAGTCTCTGTTTCTCTCACAAATGAGAACATAAGGAAACCGGAGTTTGCAGAGAGCCGATTGGCCCACACATGTCAGATCCCTTTCACACCCAATCCATCCCGCGCTCTCTCTCTCTCTCTCATATCTATTGCTATCTTCCTTACATTTACGACATCCTATTCTCTCTTGCCATACTCTCTCTCTCTCCCTCCTTATGTTCTCATTTGTGAGAGAAACAGAGACTAGGATGTCATAAATGTAACGAAGACAGATAAATGAGAGAGAGTTTTTATGAGATGGATTGGGTGTGAAAAGGATCTGTCTTGTGTGGGCCAATTGGCTCTCTACAGACTCCCATTTTCTTATGTTCCTATTTCTTACAATTGTGTTTTGTACTCCCTCACAAATGAGAACATAAACAAAATAAGGAAACGGGAGTCTGCAGAGCCAATTGACCTACACATGGCAGATCCCTTTCACACCCAACCCATCTCGTTCTATCTAATTTCAAGTTGAAGCTCTATTGTTCTTGATCCCATTATAGCACTCGGTAGCCTATTCCACATATCTACAACTCTGTTACTAAACAAATAGAGGCAGATCCCTTATACAGCCAATCTCTCCCTCTCTCGCTCATGTTTGTTTGCACAATCTGTTCCTTCTGTAGTTTCTCCATGCCCGATAATTTAAATGATCTTTTGATATCTGTGACACAGCTTTTGTATCCAACACAATACCCTGCTTGCAAAACCGCTCGAACCCCAGACAACGTTGCTTGCAACTTTAATTATTATTATAATTATTTTTATTATTATTATTATTATCATTATTATTATGATTATTATGTTGCCCTCTCACCGTTTTGGTGACGTCGGTCCTCATAGTCTTATTGAGCTTAGCCTATAATTAGGCCTTATAATTGGGGTTGGGTGTGGGCCAATCGGCTTTCTGCAGACTCCCATTGTCTTATGTTCTTATTAGTATTAGTATGATTAACTCTCATAGTATCTGTGTCTGTTAAGGGAGCCCAGACGGCTTTGTGCAGCATAATTTACTGGTTCGGATCAATGGTTTAAGGAAGGGGTTTAGTTTGCTCTCTAAACCTCTATCAGCTTAAACAAAAACAAAAACCCACAAGACCCTCCTTCGATATAAATTTGTACATTTTTCGGTAGAATAATATCCTGGCCGAAGGCCGATTCCTCTTCAAATACAGGCTCACTACCGCTTGCCAGGAAACAAATCAACACCTAAATGGCACGAAAGGTCTTAATATTGGCAAATAAATGGGGCAAAAGGTCTAAAAATCGCCAAACTAATGGGGCGAATGTTTTGAAATATCAACTCATAGGGCTAAACATGAGGGAGGAGGAGGACTCGAAAAACCAACTGCCTCCCCTTAAGGTCTCTGCGTTTATATATCTCTCTGTCACGGACATTATCCTGGACATTATATCCTGCCACGGACATTAGTTCCAGGGCAGTAGTACCCTTTCCAATGTTCCCTTACCCACTCTAAACCACTGTTTGGACACTTGATCCTCAGTGTTTTGGAGGACAAGCAGCCTAGAAGGGTTACTAGATATGTTGTTGCTTGATTTCCTTTGTACTCCTTTGTACTCTGTGCTTCTGTCTGTCTAACTCACTCTCTTTTGCTTTCATACTCTCTTGCAATTTTTCACATAGGCCTACTCAACAAATTATTCTCATGATAAAACTGTCTGTTGAGCTCTCTTACAATGTGATTCCTGCTCTCTATCTGTCATCTATCTCTCTCTCTCTCTCTCTCTCTCTCTCTCTCTCTCTCTCTCTCTTCTCTCTCTCTCTTTGCTCTCTCTTCCTCTCTCCTCTCTCTCTCTCTCTCTCTCTCTCTCTCTCTCTCTCTCTCTCTCTCTCTCTCTCTCTCTCTCTCTCTCTCTCTCTCTCTCTCTCTCTTCTCACTATTACGGTCCCACAAGTAAGCTTGAGTTCACGACCCCAACCTCTCTTAACTCGAACTTCAGTAATTTAGATGCTTATTCTTCCGTTTGAACAGTCTTCCAGTTAATAGGTGTGGAAAATTACAGCCCGTTTTCTCCAGCCCTCATTGAGTTACAAGAGCTTAAGGTTTAGATGTTGGTCTAATTATGGTGAACATATTATATTAAGTCATTGGTTTTGTTCATGTTTTGCTTCCGTAGCTATGTTGAAAGAGTATCCAGGATGTTCTCTTTCTCTTCCGTATAATATAAAAAATAAAATGTACAAGTAAATGAAAAATATATTTAACAATAATAAAAAAAAAAGAATAAAATAAAATAAAGTATATAATAAATCAAATACATTATAAAAAAAAGGAAAACCGGCATCATTGAACTGAACGGGTTAACAATATCTCATCCGACGTGTTGGAGGTAAATATGATCATTTGTTAATTTAAAATTGAGTGTTTCGGCCATTTTCGAGATTTAATATTAGTTTGTCCTCCAGACTTAAGACAATGAATCGCCTCCCCGGACCCCTATCAAGATGTAAACCACCGCCTCAAGTTTAATTTATATCTAAATTTGCAAATTTTTCGATATGAAATGTTTCACCTAAATTGCAGGCTTGCTATCTCTCGGCCCTAAGCAACCGACATAAAAATGAGGTGAAATGTCTTATGATATCCAAACTAATGAGGCAAAGCGTCTTAAAAAAAACTAATGGGAGTGAAAGAGGGAGGATGTAAATAGACCTCTCCTCGTGTAGGATAGGGTTAACCCCTTCTGTACTGGCGACGTCCTTTTCAATATATTCTGGCAAAAAGAAAGAGATGATTTTATACAGGTTAGGCAGGACGTCTACCCATTAACAGACTACAGACTATCTCAGTTAATCCTTTTAGCTACCATATACCCTTCCTAAGCTTCATAAAATCGTCTTAATTTAGCTGAAATCAAACAAAGGACGTCACCGGTACTGAACGGGTTAAGGGGGCCCACCTCATGTTTTTTTCTTTCTCTCTCTCCCTCTCTCTCTGGGTTGTATCCATTCGGCCCCATTCAGCCTACTGTTTTAAGACGTTTATCCCCATCCAGGTTTCGATTTGTTTATAATGTGTTTGATAGCAGGCTAAATTTGTAAATTTTTCGATAGAAAAATGATTTCTCCATACAATGCTGGCTCGCTATCGCTCGCCAGGATGGAATCGATATCTGAATAGGGAGAAACGTCTTAAAACAGTAGGCTGAATGGGGCCGAATGGATACAAGCCAGAGAGAGAGAGAAAAGGAGAACAAATAAACAGGTCACCCCCCTTAACAGGCGCCATGTTCACAAAGTTTATTATTCGGGTATCTAATTTTACCTTACGCGTCCCAAGCTATTTTAGTCACATGGTCCAAGATTATTTTAGACTCAGTTTTCTTTACTAATAGTTTACGTTTCTGTTGTACTCAATCTCGCTCCCTCCCTTCTCCGTTCAATCTATTATCTTACCTCCCCTCCCTCCCCCACCCTTTCTCTCTCTCTCACTCTCTCTCTCCACCAAAGCCCTTCCCCTGTTGAGATTATCGTTGGTGTTATTAATTATCAACTTCCCCTATCATAAACCCATCGACATGCCGTAAATACTGTATATCCTTGAGCTTGCCAAAATACTGTATTGTACACTATATTCATCCACACAATATATATATATATATATATATATATATATATATATATATATATAAATAAAATACAAAAAACAAAAACAATTATAATGAAAATAATAATAATAATAATAATTATAGTTGCAAGCAACGTTGTCCGAGGTTCGAGCGGGGTTGCAAGCAGGATATTGTGTTGGATACAAATGCTGTGTCACAGATATCAAAAGATCATTTAACTTATCGGGCATGGAGAAACTACAGAAGGAGCAGATTGTGCAAACAAAGAAGAGCGAGAGAGGGAGAGATTGGCTGTATAAGGGATCTGCCTCTATCCGTTTAGTAACAGAGTTGTAGATATGTGGAATAGGCTACGGAGTGCTATAATGGGATCAAGAACAATAGAGCTTCAACTTGAAATTACATAGAACGAGATGGGTTGGGTGTGAAAGGGATCTGCCATGTGTAGGACAATCGGCTCTGGAGACTCCCGTTTTCTTATTTTATTTATGTTCTCATTTGTGAGGGAGAGAGAGAGTATGGCAAGAGAGAATAGGATGTCGTAAACGTAAGGAAGATAGCAATAAATATGAGAGAGAGAGAGATAGAGCGCGGGATGGGTTGGGTGTGCAAGGGATCTGACACGTGTGGGCCAATCGGCTCTCTGCAGACTCCAGTTTTCTTATGTTCTCATTTGTGAGAGAGAGAGAGAGAGACTAGGATGTCATAAATGTAAGGGAGACAGAGATAAATGGGAGAGAGTTTTTATGAGATGAGTTTGGTGTGAAAAGGATCTGACTTGTGTGGACCAATTGGCCCTCTACAGACTCCCATTTTCTTTTGTTCCTATTTCTTATAAATGTGTTTTGGTTGCAGGTATATGATGATAGGGGTGTATAGTAAATAGTGTAAATAACAGGTAACGTTTATGAGATGGGTTGAGTGTGAAAGGGATCTGCTTTATGTGGGCCACTTGGCTCTCTGCAGACTCCCATTTTCATCTTGGTTGCATGTGTAAGGGATCTGCCACATTTGTACCGGTGTGCAAACAAACAAGAGCGAGAGAGAAAGAGATTGCCTGTGTAAGGGATCTGCCTCTATTCGCTTGGTAAAAAGAGTTGTAGAGATGTGGAATAGGCTACCGAGTGCTATAGTGGGATCAATAACAATAGAGCTTCAACACAAAATTTGATAGGACGAGATGGGCTGGGTGTGAAAGGGTCTCTCTGCAGGCTCCCATTTTCATCTTGGTTGCATGTGTATGGGATCTTCCTCATTTGTACCAGTGTGCAAACAAACATGAGCGAGAGAGAGATTGGCTGTGTAAGGGATTTGACTCTATTTGTTTGGTAACAGAGTTTTAGATATGTGGAATAGGCTACCGAGTGGGATCAATAACAATAAAGTGGTTGATTAGGGTTGGGTGGTTGATTTGAGTTGGGTGGTTGATATGGGTTGAGTGGTTGATTTTGACTAAGTGGTTGATTTAGATTGAATTGTTGATTTTACTTGGGTTGATTGGTTTATTTGGGATGAGTGGTTGATTTGGGTTGAGTGGTTAATCTGTTGATTTGGGTTGAGTGGTAGATTTGTGTTGATAATTTGATTTGGGTTGATTGGTTAATTTGGGTTGTGTGGTTGATTTTGGCTGAGAGGTTGATTGGTTGATTTAAGTTAATTTGTTGTTGAATTAGGTTGCAAGGTTGATTTTTGTTGATTGGTTTATTTGGGTTGAGTTGTTGATTTGGGTTGATTGGTTGATATGGGTAGAGTTGTTGATTTGGACTGGCCTTAAGGAGAGTGGTGTTTTTGGTAGTGGCCGTTTATGAGTTTGGCTATTTTTGTTGTAGCCGTCATGAAGTGTTCCCTTTGTATTTCAACCTTGTACTACAAGCCCCAACACTACTTGCAATGTTGTTTTTGAAGGTATAATTGTCTATGTGTACATCCCCCACCACTCTAGTACAGTATATAATTATGTTGTTGCTGAAACTATAATTGTTTACTTGATTATAATACAAGCCCCAACATACCATTGGACGTTGTTGCTGCAAGTAAAATGGCGAAAGTGAAATACGGTGTCGTACAATACTGGACAAGAGAGAGAGAGAGAGAGATGGCGATCCCATCTGACACACAAACACACCCTCCACTATCTAAGTTAGAAGTCTATGTGGAGAAATCGGCCATCTCTTCTTATTACACACCATTTTAGTTCCCTCCACTCAAAATTTTGCCTGTTAGGGTGAGTTATAAATAGCGCAAATAGGCTATTTACAATAGGCCCAGAGAGAGAGAGAGCGAGAGCATGGAGATAGAGAGGGGAGGGGAGGGAATGGAGAGAGAGGAGGGAAGGAAGTGACATATGTAGGCAACGAAAAGGAATTCTCTCTTTCTCTCTTTCTCTCTCTCTCTCTTTAGCACAGAGCAAATAGTTATACCTACCATTTGTGCACACATTATATTTCAGCTTTCCGAAGGCAAATAACTACTTCCGATAAATATTCAGCTTTGTACTGAAATAATTAATCCTGTTAAATGTCATTACTTAACCCTCTCACGACCATATGACGCAGAGGTTGCCAGATTAGCAATAAGAAATAGAGTTCTCTCACTCTTATAATTACCTCTCCAAAATTAGTTTTCTGTCCACAGCTAACTCACAGACAACTGCAGAGGTTAAAGTAACTAAATTAAAGGTTTCTAAACACCCCTGATGGTAACAAAGGCTCTAAAGTATCCCTAATATGCTCAAAAGTGTGTCAAGAACGTGAGAGGGTTAATAGAGACACGTGGAAGGCTTACAATTATACACAGCATAAGATAAGAAAATACAAACTTCAGACCATAATTATTGGGCGATGACAGGGAGGGAAGTGGGTCCTGTCTTGGGGGTAGGGGGAGGAGGTGGGTGACGCCTGGGGAGGAGGCCTTACAGTTCTGCCAGTTTTAACATCGCTATATTATCGCTAGATGTGGAGGTATTGACTTCAATTTAGCAGCCATTTTTTCATATCTAGACATTTACTAGGGATAAATTTGAAAATTTCAGACATTCTAGTTATATTACATTTTAAAATTTGCAAAACAAACAAACCAAAACTCTTTAGAAATTGCAGCATTATTCTACCATTGTTTGACTATGTAGCAACATGCTAGCGACTTTTGAGAATGGATCTAGCTGTATTTTGTGGTAACACTTAGGCAGTGTGGCCAGTTGTATCGCTACATATTACCGCTAAATGTAGAGCTATTTACTTCAATTTAGCAGCCATTTTATCATATCTAGAGACATTTACTAGGGATAATTTGAAAATTTCAGACATTCTAGTTATATTACATTGTAAAATTTGCAAAACAAACAAACTAAAACTCTTTAGAAATTGCAGCATTATTCTACCATTGTTTGACTATGTAGCAACATGCTAGCGACTTTTGAGAAAGGATCTAGCGGTATATTGTGGTAACACTTAGGGTTGAAGGAGGGTTAAAATACGAGTCACACAGGCAATTGCCAAAACTTTAAAGGTCCATATCATTGTTATTAAACTAAGCATTTGGCAAAGGGAGGAATTGTTAAAAACCTTAGCCAATACTCTGCTATTCACCAAAAATAAATTTGAATTATCATTATTATTTGGTAGGGTATGTATGTATTGGTATGTTGGCTAAATAATTGGTGGAATTCGTAGGGACTCGAACTGTTTTGAGAGAGTTAAATAAAAAAAAAATTATAGATCTGAATAATAAATCGACTATGTTATTTAGCAAAACTGGGGGATGCGTGGAAGCCTATAGACTGTAGACGGTAAACTTTGTGTGGGTAGTGAATACGGTTTTAAAGTCATTTAAGAATAGACAGTTTTCAATGCTGAGGCCAAACTATTCCACCCATTTATATTCTTTTGGTATCAAAACGTTCGGAATCGCGAGCCTCACCCAACTACGCAAACATGGCTTTGATCATCGGCGTAGTTTTCAAGATGTGGAATTTTAAGTGGAATTAGATGTTTTTTCAAGATTGCCGGAAAAAAAACCCACGTGCAAAAACAAAACCTTCTCTATAACATTTGCGGAGTATTAGTAGTGGAGTCCATAATTTGCCAAATCCCAATCGTTTCCTATGAGTGGGAGAGACGGTATTTAGGCGTCAAATCTTTCGGGAAATCGGTTGCCACGGACCTGTTTGGCCGCCATGCCGGATGTTTAGCATATCAAAAGTTGCCCAATACAAAAACGCACCTCTTGTGAAAGTTTGATGCCGATCCAAAAAGCGGTTCTGGAGTTATTGCGTCAAAACCGGCGGGTAAGAAGCATTTGGATGAATAACCGGGTTTAATGATTACAATAGGGGTTCCCCGTAGGGGTCGAACCCCTAATTATCATCATCGTCATCATCATCTTCATCATCAATCTATCTATTTGCCAGACACCTTGATCCCCGAGGGGGTGGCCACGAACGAATCACATCCATTGACGGAATTCGTTAAATAAAAAATAAAGAAAATATAATTGAAATGCATATGGAGTGTAAATAAAGACTGTGCAACGCCGAATGTGGCACGTTGTTTTTGGGCATAGCGATGGTGGCGACCGGCAGCCTTCTAGAGCCATCTGTCCATTGACCTCCAGACTTCGGTATAAATCAGGCATTGATCCCACCAATTACTGCCTATGCTGTATGGTTGAAATATAGAAATCAAATGTTGTTTACCCGGAGTCTTTCAAATGTATGATTTTGGATTGAAACGTGATCTGGGTGGCTATATTTTTATTATTAAGCTTGAATGAGGTTTGGAAATGCGGTGTCATAATTATCATATTTGTTGTATTATTCTGTTTAAGCTTGAAGAAAAACAATACAAAAAATTCTACATTGTTAATAATATATAACGCCTGTATTATTAGTAATGAAAACATTACTCCTAAAGCGTCCCTCCCTAGTACTGCTCGTGACATTAACTGGAAGTGAACTCAATTCTTAGCATAAAAAAAGGCATTTCTGTTGAAATTTTGAAGGCTATTGGCGTTTTTTTGTGCAGCTGCGGGTGGTTAAAAATAAATTAGGGACCAAAAAAAAAAAAAAAAAAAAAAAAAAAGCTATCATCTCAAATTTGTACACACATACTATTTAGATTTGTGAAAGTTAATGTATTTGCTGATGTTACAGTTCTGAGGCATGTTAACGAATGGGAGTTGCAGGTTTTGGTTAATATGTTCGTTGTTGTATGTGAGGAACAGAACCTGAAGGGTAACGTGGTACATAGCACGGTTTATGGTTTTTGAGAATGATACAGTCACAGATCGTGAAGTGATGTTAAATGGTCGGGTAATGGAAAATGACAGCTCATAAGTATGGCAATACGTAGAAGGTGATATTTGGATGATGAAGTGCGAGAAAGGGTACATCGTGGAAGGAGGGTTGTAGGTACGCTGAAAGCAGTGACGAGGAACAGGGAGGTGAGTATGGAAGTAAAGGAGCCACTGCATGATAGTGTGGTAATGCCCACATTGGTGTTCAAGAGTGAAGACTGGACGTTGTTGGAGACATAAATAGAAGAGTGAGAGGGTTGAGAAGTGAACACTGTGTATACTGTAGATACATACAGAGATCGACAACTGAGGAGGTATGAGAGCGATGTGGTGTGACTGTGTACTGTATGTCCTGCAAAGTGTGAAGAGAAATACCTTGAGGTAGTTTGGTCATGTTGAGCATATGGAGAGTCTGAGAATGACTAAACAAATGACTAAAGAGAGTGAGATGGGACAGAGAGGGAGAAGCAGACCAAGAGTGAAGTGGAGGGATGGAATTGATATGCATAAGAGTAAAAGTGGTGTAGAGTGGGAGGAGGGGCAATATATTCGTGGCCACAGCCTCGGGAATCAGAATAGAATACTGAATAGGATCAAAGGTAATATTTAACTAATGGCTATTAAGTTTATGGTTAGCTATATAATCAAGTAAGAGTAAGACATATTAACAAGGCTAACTTATAATAAGCAAGGTTCTTGTTGGATATCTATAACGCTATGTAAACTATATTCCCTTGGATTTTGATGATATCCATTCACGCAAAAAGCTATATTTTCAGTTCGTTTTTAAGTTATTTTTCATCAATGTAGTAGACGATATTTTGAAGAAAACTTTACTTTGAGAGACACGCTAGCAGTCACACATGACTTGCACGAGTTGCGAACAAAAACTCACCAGATAAAAAATCCACAACATGAAAACTCATAAGTTGAACTCTTGGAGGTGACTGTACAGGCAACCAGAGATGAGCCGGGCGAGTGGAGACATCAGTAGACTTTAATTACGCTCAAAGGATTAACCCAACGACATGAAAGGAGCTCACGAGGAGGGGCCGAATGGGCCCTAGAGAGAGAGAGGTGGAGGAGGATATTTGAGGGAGAGGAGGAGAAGAGGTGGAGTAGTGACGGATATGGAGAAGGGGTGGAGATGGAGAAGTGGCGGAGATGATAAAGTGGTGGAGAAGATGTAGAATGAGCATGTGGAGGGGTAACGAAAAGGATGACGAAGTGAAAGAGATGGAACGAGCGGAGGAGAGGTCGAGATGATTGGAAAAGTGGGGACGATATAGAAGAGGAGAGGGTAAGGGAGATAGTTATTGGTTAACCCCTTCTGTACCGGCGACGTCTTTTGTATTTTTCTCTAGCTGTATTTAGACGATTTTGTGCAGTTTAAAAAGAATCTGTGGTTGTAAAATGGGTTAAATGAGATAGTTCGAAGTCTGTTGATTAATGGAGGCCTTTTTAAACTGAATAAAATCGTCTTATAGTAGCCAGAATAAAGTTAAAAGACGTCGCCGGTACAGAAGGGGTTAATGGGAGGTTTTGGGGTTTTCTGGATCCCATTCTCCCTCATGTTTAACCCCCATTAATGTTGATATATTAAGACGTTCACCCAATTAGTTTGGTGATTTGAAGACATTTTGCCCCATTTTCTTTCCATATTAACACCTTTCGAGCCATTTAGATGTCAATCTTTTTTTCCTGGCGAACGATAACGAGCCTATAATTTAGGAGGCACCTGGTTTTGTCCGGGACATTTTTTTTTTACCGAACAATTTACAAATTAATATCGAAAGGGGTCTTGGGGTAATTTCTTAAGATAGATAGAGGTCTAGGGAGCAAACTAATCCCCAACCCCTTAAGAACTTCTAAAGGATAAAGTAGAAAAAGAAGAAGCGGAATACATTGAGTAAGGAGGGGATATTAAACCAGCGATATGAAAGGAGCTAACGAGGAGTGGCCGAATGGGTCCAAGAGAGAGGTGGAGGAGGACGTTTGAGGGGAAAAAGTGGTGGAGAAGGAAATGTGGTGGAGATAAGAGAGGAAGAGAGGAAACGTGGAGAAAAGAGATGATGAAGAATGGGGGAGGAGAGTCAAAAAAGATGGTGACGAATGAGGTAGAAAGTGGAAGAGTGAAGAATGTGGAGAGGAATAAGAGAGATGGTGAAGAATGAGGTAGAAAGTGAAGAGAAATTAAAATATATGGTGAAGAATGATGGAAAAGGTGGAGTAGTGAAGAACGACGAAGAAGGTGGAGAGGAATAAGAGGGATGGTGGAGAAGCTGGAGAGGAGTGAAGAGATATGGTGAAGAATTATGGAAAAGGTGGAGGAGTGAAGAATGAGGAAGAAGGTGGAGAGGGATAAGAGATATGGTGAAGAATTGTGGAAAAGGGGGAGGAGTGAAGAATGAAGTAGAAGGTGGAGAGGAGTGAAGAAGTATGATGAAGGGGACATTAACCCAATTACATGGAAGGAATGCAGGAGAGGTGGAGAGAAGAGAGAAAGATGAAGAATGAAACAAGAGAAGGATAGGAGATCGGTGAAAAGTAGAGCATGTAGTTGAGTTACGTAAAGCATGTAGCACCCGTCTTGCAACACAATCCAACCCCTACCCTGTGCAACTTTCCAACCCAAGTGTGAAACGATATTCCCAATCGTTCTTCTATTCAACAGCTGAGCTCTGAAACTCTCTCCCTGAATTCATCTTTCCCTCATCCTATGACCTAAATTGCTTCAAAATACGTATGTCCAGGTATTTTGGCTCGAACATTCCTTGATTTTGGCCTTGTCATTCTTTCAACTCTGGGGGAGGCACTCGTCATAGGCAGTTTTGCCTTTTGTCTCCCTCATCCGCATAGGAAAAACATAAACATGAGAAAAGAAGAAGGAGGGAGAAGTTGGAGAAGGAGGGAGAAGGTGGAGAAGAGAAGATGGAGGAGGCGGAAGGTGGAGAAGAGAAGATGGGGGAAGGAGAAGGTGGAGAAGAGAAATATAAATGCATTTAAGAGTAGGAAGGATGGGAGAGGTGAAGAAGGAGAGAAGAGATAGATAAGAGTGGGAGAGAAGATATATTTTGATTTTGATTTTGCCCCGAGGGGCGAGTTTATTGAGCAGCGCCCCCCATCCTGTGAGGGGACAACCACTAGTAAGGCGATACATACTGCTCAAAGAGCCATTATTCCACTGAAACAACAGCATCGTCGTCTGGTTACATTCATATTTGTGTTTATAAATCAGGTTGGCATTATTCAGATGTGTTATTATAGTTTCCTCATTTAATTGTCACATGGTCTGTATATACGTATCTCAAAAAAAAAAAAAAAAAAAAAAAAAAAAAAAAAAGCAAGCAAGCTTGTAGTGACTGAATTATTAATTGACAGGTTGTAAATAATAGCACTACAGAACTAGTGCAATCGTATGAGGAGACTATTCATATTTTCATTACATCAATGGTTATTGAGATCATAGTTAGCTGAATACAATTATTACAAAAATAGGCAATGGTAGAATTGATTAAACACCGAATGAAGCTTCAAATAATGCACTCGTTTCCAGGGACTACCACTCGAAGAGAACATTGAAGTCAAACGGTCGTCAACCAACACTTAATATGCTGAACATAAACTGTGTGTTTGTTTGTTATTTTCTTTTTTTCTTTCCCTGTTCCTTTTTCCTCTTTTTTTTTTCCTTTAATAAATTGGCTGTGGTTCATCTTCTGTGTTTATTTTATTTAGACTGCTTTTAAACCAGTTGTTGAATCTTAAATTTGGTTGTTGTGCATAATATTCCTTAATTTTCTCTAGAGTTGGGTCTTGTGATAGTTCTAGTTTGTGCCATATTTGTGTTGCTTGTCTATGGAGTCGGACATTTAATGGTAGTGTGTTTGTGTATTCGTGTATTTGTTGTGTCGTCATTGTATAGGGGTATCTTTGGTTTGTGGCGAATCTTAGGGCTTTGTTTTTTTTTTGTTTTTTTTTTGTAAGCGTGTGATTGTGAGATTGAATATACTTAGTGGGTATTTCAAGAATGTCAGGGGGTAAGGAAATGTGATTTGTATATTAGAAGACTGTGATTAACGAGACGTGTAACATGTGGAGGGAGGTGGTAGAAAGAGAGGGATCTCGTTGGGGGTGGAAGTTTCGCTTCCAGGAATTTTTGTTCCTGTGGTATTTCAATAATAATAATAAAATAATAATAATAATAAGGGGACAACCACTGGTAAGGCAATACATACTGCTCAAAGAACCATTATTCTATTGTAATAACAGTATCGTCGTCTGGTGTTATTATAGTTTCCTCATTTGATTGCCACATGTGCTGTACAGTATATAGGCCAACGTGCTCATGAGAAAAAAAAAAAAAAAAAAAAAATGACTGAATTATTAATTGACAGGTAAATAATAGCACTACAAAACTAGTGCAATCATATGAGGAGGCCATTCATGTTTTCTTACATCAATGGTTATTGAGATCATAGTTAGCTGAATACAAATATTACATACATGATGTGACTAATATTTCGAACTACATAAATTATTATGCAATAATAGTACCACAAATATATTACAATCATATGAGGGACACTTCACATTCTTCATTACATCAACGGTTATTGAGGCCATAGTTAGCTGAATACAAGAGTCACATACATAATGTGACTAATATGAGAAGATATATGATTAATGAGGAGATAGGAGATAGTGGAGAGTTAAAGAGTGAGGGAAGAGATGAAATATGATAAATTAGGCAATGGTGATGAGCTGGAGAGTGAGGGGAATTAATAAATGTGATCATTGAGGAGATGGGACATGGTGAAGAGTTAGGGAAGAGAAGAAATGTGATAAATGCAGAGATGAAAATGGCGAAGAATTGAAGAGTGAGGGGAGAGAAGAAATGTGATACATGAGCATATGGGAGATGGTGAAGAATTGAAGAGTGAGGGGAGAGAAGACATATGATAAACGAGGATATGGGAGATGGTGAAGACTTAAGGAGTGAAGGAGCAAGCTAAACGGAGTACACAGAAATGCAACCACCAATATATCCACGCCAATTGATCCTCACGTGACTGTTGTGGCTAGTCTAACTAAACTATGCGACACAGAATAAGGACAACACAATACAAGAAGGACTTTCCCTACCCATCAATACAAGAACAAAAACAAATGCGACTAAGAATGTCTCAAATGGAATTTATACAATAGCTGGAATAGAAAACTAGGTTAAAATCTAATATACTATGTAAGTGCAAATTCATTTAGATTCACTTAGTCAGTGACTTAGTGAGAGCATAGGCACCTGAGTAGATGCTCGTTTTTATATACAGGTTTCTATACAGTATGTACAGTATATATAATAATGCTTGTCACTCCTATTGAAAGTGGTTGCATACTTTTTATTTTGTGTATATATATATATATATATATATATATATATATATATATACAGTATATACCTGTATAGAAAAACGAGAATCTACACAGGCGCCTGTGGTGAGAATGAGAGATTAAGTGAGCAATAGTGAGAGTGAAAGAGAGAAGAGAGGTAGAGGGCGGAGTAAAGATAAAGACGATAAAGTGAGGAAAGAATAATAATGGCGTGGCAGAACATGTGATGGAAAAAGGGAGGAGAGGAAATAATGGACAAATATGTGAAGAAGGAAGGGAGTCATGAAATTCAGTGATAGGAGAGGCTGGGAATGCGAAATCCCCCGGATGAATAACAGGGGTGCTATGGGCTCTCTGCGAGAGGGCTTGTTATCACACAGAGGCCCACGTCTCTTCAACAAACTCCCACGGCGAGTAAGAGACATGAGGGACATCTCGTTAGACAACTTCAAGAGAGCCCTAGATGTCGAACTGCAAAAAGTGCCAGACGAGCCCATCCTCGCAAGGGAGCGAGCTGTCGCTTCAAACAGTCTACTGCACCAAATCACCACCCATAACGAGGGGCGTCGCGCTCCTTGGTGCCGCTAGAGGAGGGGCGAACACATCCAAAGGTATCCAAAGGTAAGGTAAGTATGGAGGAAAACTGAATAATAAATAGAAAAAATTCATAATTCAGTGGGCTTCAATAATCTTCTCCTTGTAAACTTGTTATTGCATTAATTCACTCCATCAAAAAATAAACAAATACATAAACACACACAGACACACACATATATATATATATATATGTGTGTGTGTGTGTGTGTAGTGTACATGTAAAGGCTTAACACCCGTCATACACAGCCTGAGGTTAATGGGGAGCTTATGTGAGTACGGAAGGAGGGGAGGGTTAAGAGGACCGTAAAGGGAGAACGAGGTGGTGTACTGGGAGGAGCACAAAGGAGTACAAAGGAAGTCAAGCAAGAACAGGGCTAGCGATATCTTGAGGTTGATAACCTCTAAATCACTGCTGCTCAGAGTGCTCAACAGTGGTTTAGAGTGGGTAATGGATAATTGAAAACGGAAGTATTACCCTAGGACTAATGTCCAAGGCAGGGTTAGGAAATGTTAGTAGGGGATACTTTTGGGTTAATAACATAACACAGCTATAAGTGATCCTTCATGTAACCGGGGAAAAGTGAGTAACATCTTAGTTATTTATTCATACATGTAGTGATCCTTGATCTATCTGAGGAAAAAAGAAAACAAAATATAAAATTACAAATGCATTCAGTCGCGGGTATAAAGAAAGGTGTTTGTCTATGCGATGTTTAAAAGAATCAACGGCATTGCAGTCTATTACATCTCAAGGACGCGTATTACACAATTTGACAACTTGAATAAGCAAGAAATTCATAGATTAATGATTTACCAATAATGTTGTAAACATTTCACCACATACAATTTGATAGCTCGATCGTAGAGTACATATAGTACAGTAACAGTAATGTATTTATAGTTCAGTTACAGTCCATGCTGCCGATGCCTTTGATGATTTTGAATACTTGTTTTAGGTCGCCTCTTAATCTGCACTGAGTTAAAGGAAATATATTTAATTCTCCAAGACGCTCCTCTTATGGTTTGTTCTTTAGACTAGGAATCATTTTGGTAACTCTACGCAAAACTCTTTCTAGCTTGCCGATATCATTTTGGCAGTAGGGGCACCAGGATTGAACGCAATATTTCAGAAGAGGACAGACTAAGGAATTGAAAAGAGTGAGGATTACATCCTTAGGTTTTCTTATGATCTGCCAATCAAGCCAATTGTTTTGTTTGCATTCTTAATGGGACAGTGGTTATTTTTTGGGGTCAATTTATTTATATATTCATTTCTTTTTCAGTTTCCTCCCTAGAACTCCATCAAACATAAAAAAAAAAACATCCATTGGATCCCCCTAAATGGACCAATGTAAGTAGCGGGGTACCCCAGGGATCGGGATCGTTACTAGGACCAATTATCTTTCTAATTTATATCAACGACATAGATGAGCGTCTCAGCTGTACAATCTCAAAATTTGATGACGATACAAAAATTGCAAATAGCGTACTCTCAAAAGAACAAGTTGACGATATGCAACACAATCTAGATAAGTTGTCATGTTGGGCCCAAATTTGGCAAATGAGTTTAAATGCTGATAAATGTAAAGTACTACATATCGGATGCCAAAATGAGAAAGCAAACTATTCGATGAATGACACTCAGCTTAAGAATGTAAACAGAGAAACCGATCTGGGAGTAACAATATCGAGTAACCTAAAACCGAGTCAACAATGTTCAGAAGTTGTTAAGAAGGCAAACAAAATAATTGGCTTTATAGGCAGGTCATTTGAGCATAAATCCAAAGACGTTATCCTAACCCTTTACAATTCCTTAGTCCGCCCTCTTCTGGAATAATGCGTTCAATCCTGGTGCCCTTATTACCAAAAAGATATAGACAAGCTAGAACGAGTTCAACGTAGAGTTACCAAAATTATACTTAGCCTAAAGAACAAACCATACGAGGAGCGTCTTAGAGAATTAAATCTATTTCCTTTATTCCAGCGCAGATTAAGTGGTGACTTAATTCAAGTGTTCAAAATCATCAAAGGTATCGACAATATGAACTGTAGTAAGTACTTCACTATCGACCAATCTAATTACACGTGGGGAAACGGTTGCAAAATTATTGGTAAATCTTTTAACTCACACGAATCTAAGAATTTCTTCTTCAATCGAGTTGTCAACTTATAGAATGGGCTTCCCCGAGACGTTATAGACTGCAGCACCGTTGATTCATTTAAACTTCGCCTAGACAAATATCTCGCATCAAACCCGCGACTGACTGCGTTTGTAAATGAATAACTTTATTTTATCCCCCCCTCAGTTACTAACCCATCTGTACCCTGGTAACTTCCTAATCCTGCCATGGACATTAGTTCCAGGATAGTAGGTCCCTTTCCAATGTTCCCTTACCCACTCTAAACCACTGTTTGGACACTTGATCCTCAGTGTTTTGGAGGACAAGCAGCCTAGAAGGGTCACTAGACATGTTGTTGCTTGATTTCCTATGTACTTCCTTTGTACTCCTTTGTACAAGATTAATTTGTACATTTTTCCATAGAAAAATGTCACGGCCGAAGGCCAGTTCGTCCACAATTACAGGCTCGCTATCGCTCGCCAGGAAAAAAATTGGCACCTAATGAGCACAAAAGGTTTTAGTATTGACAACTAATTGGGGCGAAACATTTTAAAATCGCCAAACTAATGGGGCGATCGTCTTAAAATGTCAAAACTACTGGTGCTAAACACGAGAGAGAAAGGGGTCTATAAAAACGACCCATCTCCCCTTAACAACTTCTGTACATTGTTGACTGGGTTTTAGGTTATTCGATATTGTACTTCAAAATCTGTTTCGCTGTCTATACTCTTAAGCAGAGCGCTATTCATTGAAGAGTTTGCTTTCTCATTTTGATTTCTGGTATGGAGTACTTACGTACATTTATCCACATTAAGACTCATTTGCCATATTTGAGTACAACTTGACAGCTTATCTAGGCTATTTTGCATATTTCATACATGTTCATTTGAGATTACGGTACTTGCAATTGTTGTATCGTCTGAAAACTTTGAGATTATACAGCTGAGGCCCTCATCTATGTCGATATTTATAACTGGGAAGAGAACTGGCCCTAGGGCCGATCCCTGGGGTACCCCCTAGTTACATTGGTCCATTTGGATGTTTTACCATTTACGACAACTCTATACTTTCTTTCACTTAGGTAACTTTCTATCCATCTCAACACTCCGCCTTGTGTTCTATGTGCTTTTAATTTTAATAATAAACCTTAGTAAGGTACTTTGCCAAAGGCCTTTTGAAAATCAAGGTATATATTATCTACAGCTTTACTTTCGTCATATAGGTTGAGGATATTGTTGAAGAAGTGTAAGAGTTTTGTTAAGAAGGAACATTTGTTACGGAAGCCATGTTGAGTATCTTTGAGGAGGAGGTGTAATAAGAGGAGAAGGAGGTGTACTGGGAGGAGGAAATTTACTGGGTGGAGAAGGCAAAGTATATATACTTTGGGAGAAGGTGGTGGTGCACTGGGAGGAGGAGGTGTACTGGGAGGAGAAGATGTACTGGGAAGAGCAGGTGGTGGTGTACTGGGAGGAGGAGGTGTACTGGGAGAAGGAGGTATACTGGAAATAGGAGGAGGTGTGCTAATTTAATAGTGTTAGGTAGAGTCATCAGCATATGAGGGAATGGGACTAGAGGTACAGTTGAGGAGATTATTAATTAATATTAGAAAGATAACTGGAGACAGGACAGAACCCTGAGGAACACCGGAATAGATAGGTTGAGGGAGTGAGTGATGGCTGTCCACAACTGCAGCTATGGAACGGTCAGAAAGGAAATTAGAGACAAAGGCACAGATAGCGGGATAAAAAACGAAGGAGGGTAGTTTGGACATTATAGTTTGTGCCATACTCTATCGCAGGCTTTCACTATGGCTAGCGCAATGGAAAAAGTCTCACCGAAGTACCGAAGAGAAGGGGAAAAGGGAGAACACGAAAGAAAACAAATGTAAGATCAAAGTTAGAAAAAAGATTGAAGCATGAGAGAGAGGGATTAGTTGAAGGCATTAATGAGCCTGGAGGGAGATAGGGAGGGGGGGGGGGGGTAAAAGGGGGTCGGGTGGGAGGTAGGGATGGCAGGGGGTTAGAGATGATAGGAATAAGGGAAGGGAATGGGTGAGGGATGGGAGTGGGTGAGGTATGGAAAGAGGTGAGGGATGGGAAGAGGTGAGGGATAGGAGGGGTGAGGAATGGGAGCGGGTGAGGGATGAGGGGGGAGGGGGAGGAATTGTTTAGGGAAAGGGATATAATAAGGGAGAGAAGTTGAGCAGGAACGGAAAGGGGCATTGTCTAGGAATAGGAGCGAAGGGGGTTGGGGAGCAGGAACAAATGGGGGGGGGGCAGATTGTCTAGGAAAAGTGAAGGGGGGAGGAGGGGTTTTATAAGGGTGACAGTGGGAATAGGAAGGAATATAAGGGTGACAGTGGGAATAGGAAGGAAGGGGGGGGGGGGCAGATTGTCTAGGAAAAGTGTTAAAGGGGGAGGAGGGTAAATAAGGGGGGCAGTGGGAATAGGAAGGAAGGGGGGGGGGGGCAGATTGTCTAGGAAAAGTGTTAAAGGGGGAGGAGGGTTTATAAGGGTGACAGTGGGAATAGGAAGGAAGGGAGGGGGGGGAGATTGTCTAGGAAAAGTGTTAAAGGGGGAGGAGGGTTTATAAGGGTGACAGTGGGAATAGGAAGGAGGGGGGGGGGGGGGGGTAAAGATTGTCTAGGAAAAGTGTTAAAGGGGGAGGAGGGTTTATAAGGGTGACAGTGGGAATAGGAAGGAAGGGGGGGGGGGCGTGGAATAGGAAAGTAAGATCGGGAGAACTAACCCTATTTGGACCGAGGTAGGTCTTTTTGAACTTCCCCTGTTTCGCTCCGTTGGTCAGAAGGTTTTAAGACGTTTCAAACCATTTGTTTGGCCATAATTAAATGCTTCACCTTATTCAGGTGTCAGCTTTTGTTGTTGTTTTGTGGATTTTTTTGCTGGGCGAGCGATAGCAAGCCTAGAAGTAATGGGCCTTCGACATTTTTGCATCGAAAAATGTACAAATTTGGCTTAAAGGGGTCTGGTTGGGCATTTTTTAGATTGAAAAAAGGCTGAGAAGGTGTTTTTGATAACATATGGGTCAAATTATAGTATATTGTTCGAAAATGGCGAAAGCAAGCAAAATCATCAGAATAATAAAACAAAATATCATGAAAAACCCAAGACGTCGGGCCAGATAGTGTTAAAGGAATTTGTAGAGTAGAGTAGGAATGAAAAAAGTAAGTTGTTAAAGGAAAAAACAAACTTAAGTAAACATTAAACGAACAAAATAAAGTGCAAGCAAAGGAAGACAAATAAAAGAAAAATATGAAACTAAAAAATCACTAAGAAAAGGAGAAAATAAATACAAAATAAAGCAGACATTTTCAACACTCTTACTGGCCACACTAGCCAGTATATTTTACAACATACTTACCTCAACCTTCAAAAGCTGAAGAGGAGGTCTTTTTTTTCTGGAACCCTTCTCCCTCATCCCCAATAGTTTTGAGATTTTAATACGTTCATCCCATTAGTTTGGCGATGTTATAACCTTGTGTGCCATTTACGTGTCGATATTTCCGGACGAGTGATAGCGACCCATTTAATTTATGAGGGGCCGGGATATTATTCTACCGAAAATGTTTACAAATTTATCCCGAAGGGAGGTCTTGGGATTTTTTTTTTTTTTTTTTTTTTTAAGCTTGATAGAGGTCTAAGGAACAAACTTAGCCCCACCACCTACCCTTAAAAAAAAATAAAAGATACAACAACTATTTTTTGAATTAACCCCTTGAGGATTATTACGCATTTCAACAGTTTATTCTGGCTATCATAAGACGATTTTATTCAGCTTTGGAAGGATCTGTGGGAGTCAGAAGCATAATTTAGTTGGTTTGACCCTTTACATTCTTCAAGGTCCTGTCTGCAACTCATAAAATCGTCCAATAATGCCAGAATATGTTGAAGGAAGGAGTATTGTATCTTGAAAGGGTTATATACATTCTGGAAACATTCCAAAGCACAACACAACTGAATCAACCTGGCGATGCAGACGGGTCGACTAAGGATTACCCGCGGTGCATCATTAAAGTTGGCACTCAACAGACAGGCCAACGGAAACATAACACAACTAGCGAGCCACTCGGTAGAACACATACCTCCGAGTAAGCTGGCTGGTTCTTTACCACTAAGGGGAAATGGGCCTGGGTTTTTTTTTTTTGTCCCCTTTCTTCCTCATGTGTAGCCCCATTTGTTTTCAGATTTTATGACGTTTGACGATTGTTAAACCTATAGCTCCATTTCGTTGTCAATGTGCCATTTAGGTGTCGAGTTTTTCCTGGCGAGCGATAGCGAGCCTGTAATTATAAGAGGAACCGGTCTTCGGTCGGGACATTTTTCTACCGAAAAATTTACAAATTTATCTTGATGGGAGCTCTAGGGGATGTTTTTCTAAGTTTGAGGGAGATCTAGCGAGGAAACTTGAAAATAAATTAATTAATAGACCAAAACAAGAGCCACTAGCCTCTTAACCAAAATGTTCTTCTGGATTTTGGTTCCAGGAAATGGTCCGGTTTGTATCCTAAATTAAATCACTTCTTCCTTGGCACATATCTTATCTCTCCACCAAATTTCGTGCAAACCGGTTCATAAGTTAGTGAGATATCTTGTTTACATACAGACAGACATAAATCCATAGAATCGGAGGCCAAAACATGACCTCCTTCGTTGGCGGAGGTAACAAACTAAGCAATATACCCACCCACATCTCTCTCTCTCTCTCTCTCTCTCTCTCTCTCTCTCTCTCTCTCTCTCTCTCTCTCTCTCTCTTATCGATTCAGGTTCAGCTACTATTTTTACTCTTACCCTTCCTTCTCCAATAATCCAACTATTAAAAACTAGCCGAAGTACCCGTACCCTGCGTGGGTTAAGGGACACCACCTCGCTTTTTTTCTCTTTCTCTCCCTCTCTCTTTGGCTTGTATCTATTCGGCCCCATTCAACCTATTGTTTTAAGACGTTTACCCCCATCCAGGTGTCAATATTTTCCTGGCAAGCGGTAGCGAGCCAGCATATATATATATTTGTTTTGACAGCAAGCTAAATTTGTACATTTTCGACAGAAAAATTTCTCCGGCGAAGCCGGATATTCCATGCAATGCTGGCTCGCTATCGCTCGCCAGGAAGAAATCGACACTTTAATGGGGATAAATGTCTTAAAACAGTTGGCTGAATGGGGCCGAATGGATACAAGCCAGGGAAAGAGAGAAAAGGAGAGAAAAAAAAAAAAAAAAGCAGGTGACCCCCCTTAATGAGTAGTCCCGAGATCCCGAGAAAACTGTACTATGATAATATACTCAAGGGGATAACATACCCACATAGCATGGCATATACTCAAGGGGATAACATACCCACATAGCATGGCATATACTCAAGGGGATAACATACCCACATAGCATGGCATATACTCAAGGGGATAACATACCCCCATAGCATGGCATATACTCAAGGGGATAACATACCCACATAGCATGGCATATACTCAAGGGGATAACATACCCACATAGCATGGCATATTTTTCAAAAGTGTGTTTTTATTAATTTAAGTTGTTTTGCTAGAAACTAATCTGGGACTGCCTGAGTACCCTAGCCAAGGGTGACGAGACGAGAGAGGTGGGAGTGGAGAGAAAAGTGGGAGTGGCGAGAGGAGGAGGGGAGAGGAGGAGGGAGTTGGGAGAGAAAAGGGAGTGGGGGAGAGAGAAAAGGGGTGAGGGAGAGGAGGAGGGGATTGTGAGAGAAGGGGGAGTGGGGATGAACGGGCTTTTATGGAAAAACAGCAAAGGAAAAGCAGGGGAAAAGAGAGAGAGAGAGAGAGAGAGAGAGGAAGAGAGCAGGGAGGGAAGGAGGGGAAAGCTGAGGGCAGACGGGAAGGTCAAAGGTGAAGAGTGGTGGAGCATTTCCGCTATCTGGAGGATGAGAGGGAGGAACAGGAGGAGAAGAGGATGCGAAGTAGGAGGAGGAGGAAATAGAGTAGGAGGAGGAGGATGTGATGTAGGAGGAGGAGGATGTGATGTAGGAGGAGGAGGAAATAGAGTAGGAGGAGGAGGAGGAGGATGTGATGTAGGAGGAGGAGGATGTGATGTAGGAGGAGGAGGATGTGATGTAGGAGGAGGAGGATGTGATGTAGGAGGAGGAGGATGTGATGTAGGAGGAGGAGGATGTGATGTAGGAGGAGGAGGATGTGATGTAGGAGGAGGAGGGGGGAGGTAGGAATACAAATTAATAAAAAGAAGAACAAACTGCAACAGACCTATTGGTCCTTATTGGGCAGTTTGGATATCTAAAACTATTAATCTATTGACTACGAGGTAGAGAAAGGGATAGCAAAGAAGAAGAAGGAGAGGGAGGGTGTGAAGTACGAGAAGGATGTGAAGTTGCAGTACAAAGGAGTACAAAGAAAGTCAAGCAACAACAGTTCTAGCGACCCCTCGAGGTTGCTTGCCCTCTAAATCACTGCTGCAACAGTGGTTCAGAGTGGGTAAGTAACAATTGGAAAGGGAAGCACTGCCTTAAGACCAATGTCCTTGGCAGGGTTAGGAGATGCTAGTAGGGAACAATTTGGGTTAATAACATAACATGATGTATCTGAGAAAAAGTTAATTCATTTACAAATGCCATCATTCGTGGGTTTAAGGTGAGGTGCTTTTCTAGGCAATGCTTAAAGGAATCAACAGTGCTGCAGTCTATAACATCTCGAGGAAGCCCATTCCACAAGTTCACAACTCGATTGAAGAAGAAATTCTTAAACTCGTGCGAGTTAACAGATTTACCAATAATGTTGTAACCATTTCCCCGTGTGTAGTTTGATTGGTCGATCATAAAGTACTAGTTACAGTTCATAGTGTCGATGCCTTTGATGATTTTGAAGACTTGAATTAGGTCACTGGAGGAGGAAGGGGGGGGGGCGGTAGAAGGAAGAGGAGGAGGAGGGTGTGAAGTAGGAGGAAGAGGGAGAGGAGAGAATTGGAAGGTGATGGGAAATAGGGGAAAGAGAAATAGGGAGGGGTAGGACGTGGAGAAGCAGGAGGATGGGAAATACAAAGGAATACAAAAGACTTACAAACTGCAACAGACCTATTGATCATTACGGGGCAGTTTGAATACCTGCTAAGCTACTAACTACGAGGTAGAGAAAAGCATAGTAAAGCAGAATATAGAAAAGAAAATAGAAGAGAAGAGAAGAGAAGGATGAGGGGGAGGAGGAGGAGGTCTGGATGATGATGAAAACATAAATAAAGAGTAGTATTGGAAGGTAATAAGAAGGATAAAATGAATGGGAAGAGGATGGGAACAAGGCAGAGGAGGAGGAGGAGGAAGAGTAGTACAAATGAATACAAAGGACTTACAAACTACAACAAACCTATTGGTCCTTACGGGGCAGTTTGAATATCTACATTGCTAACCTACTAACTACTAGGTAAAGAGAAGGATAGTAAAGCAGAAGGCTCCTCGGAAAAGGAGGAGGAGGAGAAAAAGGAAAAAAGGAGGAGGAGGGGAAGAAGGAAGAGGGGGAATACAAAGGAGTACAAACTGCAACAGACCAATTGGTCCCTACAGGGCAGTTTGGATATCTATCTATTTTTTTTTTTTTTTTTTTTTTTTTTTTTTTTTTTTCTATATTCCAACTTACTTCCTCTCGGGCATAGGCTGAGAGCCTTAACATTCACCGCTTTACAATGAACAGTGAAGCCCGTGAGGTCTTGTTCCAGTCTAGGGAGTGAGACATGTGAAGCACGTAGAGTACAACGAGCACCTGCCATCTTGCCTTCACATGAGGCACGGTGCTCACTCATGGCCCGAAACGACCCCATCTCTGAAGCCACCTCGTTCCCGTGCTTCACTGTCTCACTCCCTACACTCGGACTCTCACACTTACACACAACGCCACCTGTTGAGCAGATAAATCACCAGGCATTGCACCCCTATAGCATATTTTGAATATGGGAATATTCATACAGTGCTATTTAATCAGGGAACAATGAGGGTATTTTATTGACGTTTCGGTGGGCTTGTGGTAATGCACTGATACTAGGTACAGCACAAATTCCATCCCAATAATATCTTCCCATCTATCTATCTATATCTGTTGCTGGACGCCTTACTTCCCTTAATGAGGGTGGCCATACACAGAAGGCCCCCAAGCGGACCTATTCCCTGTTAGAGAGACAACCCGAGCTAGTTTACTGAAGGACTTACAGGATTGACCACTCAATTTAGGATCCGTCCGACTCCGAGACCCTCTATATATCTTGTTAGCACTATTTGTCTACAGTGGCGTTCGGCTAGTCCATCCACTAACCTGCCTTACACTTAGATAAGCAGTACGGATTTGTATCAGGTTTACTCCCCTAGACAGGTTGTCGACCAAGGCTAACGAGTCCCATCCACCCAAATTTGTATAAGGTTGTCTCCCCTAGATGGGTTGCCGACCAAAGCTAACGAGTCCCATCCACCCGGTGATATCTAGTTTGGATATCTAAACTACTAATATACTGACTACGAGGCAGAGAAAATGATAGCAAAGAATAAGGCTCCTCCCCACCCACCATTCCCTCCAGCTAATGCTGGCATGGAAATAGTTGGAAAAATACCATTTAGTATGGAAAAACTGACACGGATATGACATGGAGAATGTGAAATTGATTTGTAATCTAAGCTAACTCTATTACTACAATTCTGAAAGGGAACGGGTGTATGAATATCAATATACATTGCGGTATGCGTTATCATTTCATTACGCGTTATTTTGAAAGAAACTGTGTTAATTGGGGGTTATTTGCCAAGTTTTTATCCAGATGGTTGTTGAATGTTTCGACAGTTTTACACTTCACAACTTTTGAAGGTAGTCTGTTCGTTTATTACGCAATCTAGGTATAATTTTAGTGACTCTGCGTTGCACTTTTGCAAGTTTATTTATGCCCTTACTGTAGTATGGTGACCAGAATTGCACACAGTTTTCGAGATGGGGACGCACAAGTGAGTTGAATAGAGTAAATATGATGTTTTCTTATTTGAATTCAAATGTTCTGCCAATGAAACCCACCAATTTATTAACAGATTTTTGTATCACCTCTGTACACTGTTTACTCGGTTTCAAGTCACTTGATATTATAACTCCCAGATCCTTTTCTTTATCCATATTTGATATCTGAATGCTGAGTTATATGAAAATTTAGTCGTTTTTGTTTTAGCGTTGTTACTACTGATGTTTAATAATTTGCATTTCTCTATGTTCAAGAGAAGGGAAGGGAAGAAGGTGGAGGAGGAGGAGGAAGAGGGGGAGTAGGAAGATAATGGGAAGAAGAAGAAGGATGAGGGAAAGATGCCGTTGACGATAATAGTGATGAGGAAAACCGAAAGATGATAGAGCGGAGAAGAAAGAATACATGACAAGAACAAAACACATAAGTGGTATTCGGAACATGATAAAAGTAAATTAGTCGAAAAATCACGGAGAGAAAGAGAAAGGGTGAAGCGAAGAGAGTAAATACAGAACAAATATAGAGGAAGTAAGTAAATACAGTAGACGAATAAAATAAAAAACTTGGAAATAATAGTGTAGAAGTGTGTAGGGTAATGAAAACCACAGAAATTAAAAATACCCAAGAGGAAATACACCAGTTAATATATAAGAAATCGAAAATAAATGCTTTACAGGCGCATGCTCATATTAAATTAAATTAAAAGGAAGTTCAGGAGTATTAAAGTAAGTACGGTAACTGATAATACCACGAAATTTAAACAGATTTACCTAGATACATTGCCCACACAGAGCCTACGATCCCAGTGAAACGGCTAGATTTAATTTTCAGCAGAGAGAGTAAAAGCCAGAGTTCTGGAAAGTAGAAGAACTGGATAGTAACTTCCTCCGGCATATAACCGTACATGGACATATTTAAAAGTTAAATAACCGTGCAAGTATTGAAAATCGCCTGAAGAACTTTAAATAAAAGAGTTTTCATGCATAACCTACCTTCACCATTTCTCCCCTGAAATTTTGTAAGCGATAAAACTGATTATTGCTGCTAAATCTTGTTGTCAGTATGTTGTATTTAAGTACCTTGGGAGGACAAAATTTAACTATGTCAAAGGAACTGATGAGGTCGCATGGTCTCAGAGAGGGCAAATGAGGGAGAGAGAGATTATGTGTGTTTGTGTGTGTGTGTGTGAGAGAGAGAGAGAGGTGGAGGAGGGAGAAAATGTTCGCCTGAAGCAGCAGAAAAGTCATGTAGGTAGAATTTGTCAAGGGGGGGGGGGGGAGGCAACAAGGGAGTGGGTGTGGCGAGGTAGAGGGGAGGGGGGGGGAAGGAGGTTGAGAGAGGTTGAATAATATCAAGGCAGAGGTAAGGGGGAGGAGGTTGAGTATCAGGAGGTTGAGTATCAGGAGGTTGATTACGTTTTAAGAAGGTTGAATTTTATGGAGCGGTCTGAGATTTTGTTTAAGGGGGTTCACCGGCTTTTTTTTCTCTCTTTCCCTGGCTTGTATCCATTCGGCCCCATTCAGCCAACTGTTTTAAGACGTTTATCCCCATCCAGGTGTCAATTTCTTCCTGGCGAACGATAGCGAGACAGCATTGTATGGAGAAATCCGGCTTCGCCGGAGACAGTTTTCTATCGAAAAATGTACAAATTAGGCTTGCTGTCAAAACAAAAATATATATATGCTGACTCGCTACCGTTCGCCAGGAAACTATTGACACCTGGATGGGGTAAACGTCTTAAAACAGTAGGCTGAATGAGGCCGAATGGATACAAGCCAAAGAGAGAGGGAGAGAAAGAGAAAAAAAAGCTAGGAGGGTTCCCTTAAAGAGAGACAGCAATGAGACGGGGGGGGAGGGGGGGGGGGGGGGGGGGGTAGAAGGAGGAGGTTGACAGCGGTTGAATAATACTGAGGGAGTTGAGGAGGGGGAAGAAATGTAAGGGGGTAGGTGTGGCGAGGGAGAGGGGGTAGGTAGATCAAAGTTGAATAATAGTGAGGGGGAATGAGAGAGGGTGGAGGAGGTGGAAGAGAGTGGAGGAGGTGGAGGAGGTGGAAGAGAGTGGAGGAGGGTGGAGGAGGTGGAAGAGGGTGGAGGAGGTGGAAGAGGGTGGTGGAGGTGGAAGAGGGTGGAGGAGCTGGAAGAGGGTGGAAGAGGGAGGAAGTGGAAGAGGGTGGCGGAGGTGAAAGAGGGTGGAGGAGGTGGAAGAGGGTTGCGGAGGTGAAAGAGGGTGGAGGAGGTGGAAGAGGGTTGCGGAGGTGAAAGAGGGTGAAGGAGGTGGAAGAAGGTTGCGGAGGCGGAAGAGGGTGGAGGAGGTGGAAGAGGGTTACGGAGGCGGAAGAGGGTGGAAGAGGGTTGCGGAGGCGGAAGAGGGTGGAGGAAATGGAAGAGGGTGGAGGAGGTAGAAGAGAGTGGAGGAGGTGGAAGATGGTGGAGGAGGTGGAGGAGGTGGTACAGGGTGGAGGAGGTGGAAGAGAGTGGAGGAGGTGGAAGAGGGTGGAGGAGGTGGAAGAGAGTGGAGGAGGTGGAAGAGGGTGGAGTAACTGGAAGAGGGTGGAGGAGGTGGAAGAGGTGGAAGAGGGTGGAGAAGATGGAAGAGGGTGGAGGAGGTAGAAGAGGGTGGAGGAGGTGGAAGAGGGTAAAAGAGAGTGGAGGAGGTGGAAGAGAGTTGAGGAGGTGGAAGAGGCTGGAGGAGGTGGAAGAGAGTGGACGAGGTGGAAGAGGGTGGAGGAGGTGGAGGAGGGTGAAGAGGGTGGAAGAGGTGGAAGAGGGTGGATGAGGTGGAAGAGGGTGGAAGAGGTGGAAGAAGGTGGGTGAGGTGGAAGAAGGTGGAAGAGAGTGGAGGAGGTGGCAGAGGGTGGAGGACGTGGAAGAGAGTGGAGGAGGTGGCAGAGGGTGGAGGACGTGGAGGAGGTAGAAGAGGGTGGAGGAGGTGGAGGAGGTGGAAGAGAGTGGAGGAGGTGGAAAAGAGTGGAAGAGGTGGAAGAGGCTGGAGGAGGTGGAAGAGGTGGAAGAGGCTGGAGGAGGTGGAAGAGAGTGGAGGAGGTGGAAGAGGGTGGAGGAGGTGGAAGATGGTGGAGGAGGTGGAAGAGGGTGGAGGAGGTGGAAGAGGGTGGAGGAGGTGGTAGAGGGTGGAGGAGGTGGAAGAGAGTGGAGGAGGTGGAAGAGGGTGGAGGAGGTGGAAGAGAGTGGAGGAGGTGGAAGAGGGTGGAGTAACTGGAAGAGGGTGGAGGAGGTGGAAGAGGGTGGAGGAGGTGGAAGAGAGTGGAGGAGGTGGAAGAGGGTGGAGGAGGTGGAAGAGGGTGGAGGAGGTGGAAGAAGAGGGTGGAGGAGGTGGAAGTAAAGGGTGGAGGAGGTGGAAGAGAGTTGAGGAGGTGGAAGAGGCTGGAGGAGGTGGAAGAGAGAGGAGGAGGTGGAAGAGGGTGTAGGAGGTGGAAGAGGGTGGAGGAGGTGGAAGAGGTGGAAGAGGGTGGAGAAGGTGGAAGAGGGTGGATGAGGTGGAAGAGGGTGGAGGAGGTGGAAGAAGGTGGATGAGGTGGAAGAGGGTGGAGGAGGTGGAAGAGAGTGGAGGAGGTGGCAGAGGGTGGAGGACGTGGAAGAGAGTGGAGCAGGTGGCAGAGGGTGGAGGACGTGGAGGAGGTAGAAGAGGGTGGAGGAGGTGGAAGAGAGTGGAGGAGGTGGAAGAGAGTGGAGGAGGTGGAAGAGGTGGAAGAGGCTGGAGGAGGTGGAAGAGAGAGGAGGAGGTGGAAGAGGGTGGAGGAAGTGGAAGATGGTGGAGGAGGTGGAAGAGGGTGGAGGAGGTGGAGGAGGGTGGAGGAGGTGGAAGAGAGTGGAGGAGGTGGAAGAGAGTGGAGGAGGTGGAAGAGGGTGGAAGAGCACGTAGCACCCGTCTTGCAACACAATCCCACCCCTACTCTGTACAATTATCCAACTCAAGAGTGAAACGATACTCCTAATCTTTCTTTTATTCAACAGCTGAGCTCTGGAACTTTCTCCCTGCATCCATCTTTCCCTCACCCTATGACTCAAATTGCTTCAAACTCCGTGTGTCCAGACATTTTGGCTCGAACATTCCTTGATTTTGGCCCTGTCACTCTTTCAACTCTGGGGGAGGCACTCGTCACAGGCAGTTTTGCCTTTTGTCTCCCTCATCCACACAGAACAAAAATTGTTGAGGGGATTGTGGTTGATGAGCTTATGGCTGAGGATGACAAGGTTGATTTAGTTGGCCGAGGTTGAATAAATTGAAGAGATTGGATTAGATTAAGGATCATGCTAAGGTTAAAATTTCAAGTGGGATAGCAAAAGGGAGGTGTGGCGAAGTAGATGTTTGGGGGAGGAGGAGATCGAGAACATTGAAGGAGATTGAAAGGGAGTGAAATTGAGATTGAGGTTGGATGAGGTTGAAGAGGATAAATCATAATTATAGGGGAGATTTGATTATGTAAGTTGACAAGATTGAGAAGACTGCATAATTATGAAAATTGTGAATCAGGTTGAGGAAGTTGAATGAAATTGTAGAATGAATTAGTTTATATTTTCAAGAGGGGCAGCAGAGGTAGGTAGATGTGGCGAGGGAGACAGAGAGGGGTGTGGTAGAGGTTCAGGTTGAGTGAGATTGATGAGGTCGCAAAAGTTGAATGAGTTTGAGGAGTGTTAAGGGGAGATGGGTAATTTTTTTAGTCCCCCTTCTTCCTCATGTTTAGCCACATTGGTTTTCTGATTTTAAGATGTTTCCCCCCTTAGTTTGTCGATTTAAGAACTTTCACCCCATTTCTTTGTCAATATTAAGACCTTTGTGCTATTTAGCTGTCGATTTTTTCCTGGCGAACGATAGTGAGCCTGTAATGTTGGAAGAACCGGCCTTCGGCCGGGAAATTTTTCTACAGGAAAATGTACAAGCTAATCTAGAATGGGGATCTAATGGATGTTTTTCAACTCTGCGAAGCAGAGTGGTATCGCGCACACAGATCCCGCCCGTATACTGTGCACCATAATTCAGCTTGTCTGTCGTCGTCGTCGTCCGTCTGTCTGTCCGGAAACTCCTCCTAGACCGTTCGATGGATTATCACCAAATTTCACAGGTATATTCATTTGGTCAATGCGAAGGTCAGTCAAAAAGATATATTCCATTTAACGTAAAGGTTAAGGTCAAAGGTCAAGGTTAAAAATAAGGTCAATATTCATATTTTTTAGTTCTTACTCAAATGTCTTAATTTTCACTATACAAGGTACTGTTAACCTATATATATCGTATTGACCAAATTTTAGGTAACTATTCTTAAGGGTAAGGTCAAAGGTCAAGGTCAAAGGTCAAAATCAGTTTTTCACTAGTATTTCTTATACTAACTGTTAGATTCTCACTAGGCTTACCATGTATATTCGGAATACCTAGGCCAAGGTCATACAAGAAACTATACAATTCCATATGAATGGTCAAGGTCACAGGTCAAGGTCAAATAAAAGGTCAATATGCTATTTTCTTTAATTTTCATGCAAACCTCACAAAATTTGGTGAGATAGTTGCACTTTAAATGAAAAGGAAAATAATACATTTGGACACACATATCATAAAGGTCAATATAAAGGTCAAAGGTCAAGGTCAACTATTCTATTAATATATATGAAACTAACTGATGGGTTTTAATGAAAATATGCATGCTTATTTGATTTTCCGGGGCAATGTCAATAAAAACAAAAACATACTCTTACATAAAGGTCCAGGTCACAGGTCAAGGTCAAAGGTCAACTTTTACTATTTATTTTACTTTTTACTCAAATATCTTCATTTTCACTATACAAGTTACTGGTAACCTTGATATTGTATTGCCCAAATTTTAGATAAATATTCTAAAGGGTAAGGTCAAATATCAAGGTCAAAGGTATATATAGGTTTTCTACTAGTATTTCTTATACTAACTGTTAGATTCTCACTAGACTTACCATGTATATTCGGAATATCTAGGCCAAGGTCATGCAAGAAACTATACAATTCCATATGAAAGGTCAAGGTCACAGGTCAAGGTCAAATAAAAGGTCAATATGCTATTTTCTTTACTTGTCATGCAAACTTCACAAAATTTGGTGAGATAGTTACACTTTAAGTGAAAAGTAAAATAATAAATGTCGAGACATACAAAGGTCAAGCTAAAGGTCAAAGGTCAAGGTCAACTATTCTATTGATATATATGAAACTAACTGATGGGTTTTAATGAAATTACGCGTGCTTATTTGATTTTCATGGGCAATGGCAATGCAAACAAAAATGTACTCTTACATAAAGGTAAAGGTCACAGGTCAACTTCAGTAGTCAACTTTTATTATTTATTAAAAAAGATTACTAAAATTTTGGAAAACTGGCTGTGTTATGGCTTATTACTTAAATATTATATATGTCAAATTTCACATACATATTGTAATAGTTAAGGTCAGAGGTCAAGGTCAAAACAAGAGTATTTGTAATTTTCCCTAAACTCTTCCTAGACTGTTTGATGTATTGTCGCCAAATTATACAGGCAAATTCAGTTGGTCAATGCGACGACCATCCAAATATATGTATTTTATTTTAAGTCAAAGGTCAAAGGTCAAGGTCACAGTATATGATCACTATTTGTAATAAATAAGTTTTTATACGAATTACACCATAGTAATAATGCTAGTTAATACGAAAATTGCTGTTAAGCTAACTAAATCCTCGATAAGAAATTTTAAGGTCGAAGGTCAAGGTCAAAGGTCAAAATACAATATTTACTAGTATATCATATTTAATGTAAGATTCTCATTAGGCATATCATGCATATTCGGAATGCCTAGACCAAGGTCATACAAGAATAAACATCATTCCATTTGATAGATCAAGGTCACAGGTCAACGTCAAATATAAGGTCAATATGCAAATTTCTTTACTATTCATGTAAATTTCACAAAATTCGTTGAGACAGTTGTGCTATAAGGGAAAATTAAAATGTTAAATTTTCAGATATCATGAAAGTCAATATGAAGGTCAAAGGTCAAGGTCAACTATTCTTTTAATACCTCTGAAACTAACTGATGCTCTTTAATGAAATTTGACACATTTATTTTATTTTCTAGGGTTACATCAAAGCAAACAAAAATATAATCCTACATACAGGTCAAGGTCACAGGCCAAGGTCAAAAGTTAACCTTCATCATAAAAAATACTAAATTTTTGATAAGCTGACAACTTTTAGGTGCATTTTACTTAGATATTAATTATATATATATATATATATATATATATATATATATATATATATATATATATATATATATATATATATATATATATATATATTATAATACTTAAGGTTAAAGGTCAAGGTCAAAGAACAAAAGAAGAGTGTTAATAATGTTCTTTAAACTCTTCCTAGACTGTTTAACCCTTTGTGTACCGGTGACGTCTTTTTTATTGTATTCTATCTATAATAAGACGATTTTGTGGAGCATACGAAGGATCTGTGGTAGTAAAAAGGGTTAATTAAGATAGTTGAAAGTCTGCTAATTTTATGGAGGCCCTTCATAAACTAAATAAAATCATCTTAATATCCAGTATGAAATGAAACCGTCCGAACTGTACTGAACGGGTTGGGTTACGTATCGTCACCAAATTTAGCTGGCAAATTCGGTTTGTCAAAGGTCAAGGTGAATGGTGAAGGTCACAGCTTATGGTCACTATTTCTTTCTTATATATATTTTAAATTTGAATTACACCATATTCAAAATGCTACAAAATAGTGTTACGCTGACCTTATTATAGATAAATATTCCAATGGTTAAGATTCAATGTGATCATATATGTAATTATATATATATATATATATATATATATATATATATATATATATATATATATATATACTCCCAGGCGGACGTGAACCACCAACAGTCAGGACGAGTGTCTATGCTGTAATCCACTACACACAAGTATCCTCTATCACGATGTGGTATAGTGGATTAAAGTATGAGCACTTGTTCTGACTGTCGGTGGTTTAAGTCCAGCTGCGAGTATAAAAACATTTAATATATATACAGTATATATACTGTATATAAACCGATTGTACCTAAGAGATTCAATACTACTTGCATAATTCTAGGTCGCAGAGTTGCGTATATTTTTTTTTTTTTTTTTTTTGGTAATGCGAAAACTGCACACCTACTTTATTTTAGTTTGATGGAGGTCTAGGGAGGTAACTAAAACAAATAGTAAATATAGGAAATAATCGACCAAACAATAAACAATTCCCCCTTAAATACTTTGAGAAGGTTGAGTCTATCTATCTATCTATCTATATGCTCAGGCCCAATCCCCATTTTGGGGGTAGCCGACTCAAGACAGAGCAAGAACAGGGAAAACACAAAAACAACATAAAACAACAAATAAACACGGATAAAAAGCACAAACTCACACACATCCAGGTCACCCAGGAGAAGACCCAGAGACCAGGGTCACCAAGGTCGCTCCAGCACTCCCCCGGCCCCCGACCACCCGGAGAGGTTCCGATCTCGGTAGGCAGACATGCAGCGGAGCCAACGCCACAAGCCCTCCCACCACACTTCCAGGCGCACCCTTCATATTAATCGTCTCCCCGGGCCAGGCGCCTGATGGACTATTATCTAGTCCAACTTGTGCCCAACCCCTTACTCCAAATGACCACGTGTTCACTCAACTATTCACAAGCATTCTCCATTCACTCCTGTCCACCACCACTTCCCCTGCCTGATCTATAGTCATTCCTCTATCATCCAAAGCCTTTCTTACACAGTCTCTCCATCTCAATGGGGGTCTTCCTGCCGTTCTATCTCCCCTTGTACCTGACTCACATATTCTCTTTGTAAGCCTTTCATCTCCCATTCGTTCAACATGACCATACCAGCTCAGCACCCTTCTGTCCACTCTGGCTGACAAATGTTCCTGCTGCCCCACTCTCCTACGTATCTCTTCATTCCTCAATCTATCTCTACGAGTAACTCCACACATACTCCTCAAGCAGCTCATCTCCATCACATCCAGCCCTCTTTTCTCCTTTTTCTTCAGAGCCCATATCTCAGCCCCATACATCACTGTTGGCACAACAATTCCTTGATACAGTGCACTTTTTACTTTCACTCCGAGATTTCTCGTCTTCCACATACTTCCCATTGCTCCAAATCCTTCCTTCCTTCACACTCTCTGTTTTACCTCCACTTCCATACCTCCACTCCTGCTTATCGTTCCTCCTAGATATTTAAAACACTCTACTTGTTCCAATATTTCCCCATCCAGCCTCACATCTAGATTCACCCTATGCTCTCCCCTATTACACACCATTACTTTACTTTTATTAACGTTCGCCTTCAGTTTCCTCCTTCCATAAACCACACCAAACTCTTTGACTACCCGCTGCAGTTTCTCATTAGAATCCGCCACCAATGCTGGGTCATCAGCGAACAGCAACTGATTCAACTCCCAATCTCTACCATTCTTTCCTACTAAACCCAATCCTCTTCCCATAGTTCTCCTTTTCACCTCCCTCACCACACCATCCATAAACATATTAAACAGCCATGGTGAAATTACACAACCCTGTCGCAAACCTACCTTTACCTCAAACCATTCACTCAACTCACCATTTCCTACTCTCACACATGCTCTGCTCCCTTCATAAAAACTCTTAACTGCTTCTAACAAATTTCCTCCTATTTCATAAATCCTTAACACCTTCCACATTGCTTCACGGTCCACACGATCATACACTTTTTCCAAGTCCATAAAAGCCCAAAATATCTCCTTATGCTTCTCTAAATACTTCTCGCATAACTGTCTTACTGCAAACATCTGATCCACGCACCCTCTTCCCCTCCTAAAATCGCACTGTTCTTCTCCTATTGCAACTTCCGTACACTTTATTATCCTCTCTATCAACACCCTGCCATACAGCTTTCCAACCACTGACAATAAACTAATACCTCTATAACTTGAACACTCCTGCCGATCTCCCTTCCCCTTGTACAACGGCACAATACATGCACTCTTCCAGTCTATTGGTACCATTGACACAGCAAAGCACACATTGAAAAGTCTCACAAACCAATCTATTATCACATCTCCACCCTTCTTTATACACTCCACAGCAATACCATCCAAACCTTCTGCTTTTCCCGCTCTCATTTGTTTCACTGCTTCTTTCACCTCATTTTCCTCAATCCTTTCATTCATTCCCTGCCACCTGGGTGGCCTGGGTAACCTATCTCCATCCACCTCTGCTTCAATCACTACTTCTCTTCCATCTCTTGTATTTAACAAAGATTCAAAATACTCGGCATATCTTTTCCTCACTTCAACTAGTTCCACTAGTAATTCTCCATTTTCATCTTTCACTGACTCTTCCCTCTTTTGTCCTCCTTTCCTTACTTTATTTATCTCCTTCCAGAACATCTTCTTTCGTTCTTCAAAATTCTCACTCAGCCTTTGACCCCACCTTTCGTTTGCATATTTGTTCGCTTCTCTAATTTTCCGTTTTGCCTCTCTCCTTTTCTCCTTGTACCTCTCCCATACCTCAACACTACCATCCTGTAAAACCCTCTCAAAACACTGTATCTTCTCCTCAACTGCCTTTCTCACCGTATCATTCCACCACTCGCTTCCCTTCCTGATACCTCTGCCTCCTACTTTCCATTTGCCGCATACTACCTCTGCACTTGCTTTCACTCCTTCCTTAAACTGTTGCCATTCAATCTCTTTTGTTGAAGGTTGAGTCTGAAGAGGATAAATAAGAGGTGGATTCAACGGGAAGATATTGGATAAAACGGAAAAAGTATTTAAGAAGTCGAATAGAGGCTCAATTAATTTGCGAAGACTGAGTACATTTGAAGTGTAATACGGCTGAGGAGGCTGAATAAGAGGATGACGAACTACGAACTAATTCTGGATAATTATGAAGTTTAGTATGGATTAGCGGGGAGAATGCAAGGCTGAATATTTTTGAGAAGGCAGAGTAACTTTGAAGTTTAACGGGAGTTTGTTTTCTGGAATCTCTTCTCCTTAATACTTATCCCCATTAATTTTAACATTTGAAGACGTTCATCCCCTTAGTTTGGCGATTCTAAGGTCTTCTACCCCATTTCTTGATCAGTATTAAGACCTTTCGTGCCATAAAGTTATAGATTATTATCCTGCAATTTAGGAGGAACCAGTCATCGGCCGAGTAATTTTTCTACCGAAATATGCACAAATGTATCTCGAAGGGGAGTCTTAGGGGTATGATTTTAATCTTAATGGAGGTCTGAGGAGGAAATAAAAAGAATCATAAATAAATAAGTATATAAACAAATACAAAATATCTCTGCTTAAGAGTTCGAGAGGGGTTCGAGGTTGAATGTCGTTATAAAAGTCCCCCTCCCCCCTCCCCCCAGTAAAGAAGAATGGCTGAGAAAGTACGCTTACTGCAGGTGGAGAGAAAAATTAAGTGGGTAGGAATAAAAGTGAGCTCTATTTGTCTTTCACTGTGTACATTAGAGCTTAGAAGGGGGAATGTGGTCGGAGAGGTTGAATGGAGCCGGATAATTACATACACACACACACACATGCCAGAGAGAGAGAGAGAGAGAGAAAGACATGAAAAATATTACTATTGTCACAGCACATTTATGAGAGAAATAAATCAAACCAAAAATAATGGACAGTCACAAAAGTCACATACGGTAGTGACATGGGATGCAGAGAGTATATGTGATACCTTTAATAGGTATATATATATATATATATATATACAATTGCTCTTATCTCTTGTCTTTCTAAAGTTTTTGAAACTATTCTTGCTTCCAAATTTCTTAAGCATTTCTCTTCTCATAATCTGCTCTCATAATCGCTCTACTGGTGATCTTCTTTCATATCTTACTAACTCTTGGTCATCCTCCTTTCGGGACTTCGGTGAGACTTTTTCTATTGCACTAGACATATCGAAAGCCTTCGATAGAGTCTGGCATAAATCTTTAATTTCTAAACTACCCTCCTTCGGTTTCTATCCCTCCATCTGTGCCTTTGTCTCTAATTTCCTTTCCGGCCGTTCCATAGCTGCGGTTGTGGACGGCCATTGTTCACTTCCTCACCCTATAAACTCCGGTGTTCCTCAGGGCTCTGTCCTATCTCCTATTCTCTTTCTAATTTTTATAAATGATCTCCTTAACTGTACCTTAATTCCCATCCATTCATACGCAGACGACTCAACCTTGCACTACTCCATTAGTTTTTCAGAACGCCCCAGCCAGCAATCCCTCAACGACAAACGTAATGAAGCCATAGAACTCTTAAATTCTGATCTAAATACTATTTCCAATTGGGGCAGAGAAAACCTTGTTAACTTTAATGCTTCCAAAACCCAATTTCTCCATCTATCTACCCGTCAGGATCTCCCAGCGGACTATCCCTTATTCTTCAACAATACAAAAATCAACCCTTCATCTTCTCTCAATATTCTTGGTGTCTCTTTTTCTTCTGCTCTCATTTGGAAGGACCATATTACCAGTCTTGCTAAGGCAGCCTCCCAGAAGCTGGATGTGCTAACCGCCTTAGGCGGTTCTTTTCCCCTGCACAGCTTCTTGCTCTGTACAGGGGCATAGTGCGCCCTTGTATTGAGTATTGTTCACATGTGTGGGGAGGTTCCTCTCACACTGCTCTCCTAGACAAAGTTGAAAGGAAGGCCTTTCGTATCATTAACTCCCGTCCACTCACCAACTCTCTGCAATCTCTCTCTCTCCGCCGCAATGTTGCATCTCTCTCGCTATTCTATCGCTACTATAATAATCAGTGTTCCTCAGAGCTATCCCAGTGCATACCACCTCCTTTACGTAGGGCACGTGGTACCCGTCTTGCAACTCAATCCCACCCCTACTCTGTGCAACTCTCCAACCCAAGAGTGAAACGTTACTCTCAAACTTTCTTCTACTCAACAGCTGAGCTCTGGAACTCTCTCCCAGAATCAGTCTTTCCCTCTTCCTATGACTTAAATTGCTTCAAACTCCGTGTGTCCAGGCATTTTGGCTCGAACGTCCCTTGATTTTGGCCCTGTCACTCTTTCAACTATGGGGGAGGCACTCGCTATAGGCAGTTATGCCTTTTGCCTCCCTCAATCACATAGAAAAAAAATAAAAATAAAAATATATATATATATATATATATATATATAATTAAACCAATAAATATATAAATACATTAATTTATTAATTTGCATGTTAGCACAAGTTCTTTCTAGATATTTACACAAGAAATCTATAATATTTTAGAATCATCCGTCAGCTGTACAGGTCCCAAATAATCAGTATTCGGGAGATCACTAGTTTTGAATCCAGGTAAGGAGCTACAGCAGATTTATGAGGTGATATCAATGTGTGTGTCAGTGCTACAACATCCTCACCATCCGGTTTACACTCCAACAACTCACAGTATTAAGGGGGGGTCATCGTTTTTTTTGTTTATCTTTCTCTCCCTCTCTCTTTAGCTTGTATCCATTCGGCCCCATTCAACCTACTGTTTTAAGACGTTTATCCCCATCCAGGTGTCAATATTTTCCTGACGAGCGGTAGCGAGACAGCATATATATATTTTTGTTTTGACAGCAAGCTAAATTTGTACATTTTTCGATAGACAAATTTCTCCGGCAAAGCCGGATTTCTCCATACAATGCTGGCACACTATCGCTCGCCAGGACGAAATCGACACCTGGATGGGGATAAACGTCTTAAAACAGTTGACTGAATGGGGCCAAATGGATGCAAGCCGAGAAAAGGAGAGAAAGATAAAAAAAAGCCGGTCACCCCCCTTAAAGGCACATTTCTCTGTATTTATAATCCGAGAGTGACATCAATTAAAACAGCTGTGTGTATGAGTGTATGTAAGAGTGGGGGAGAGAGAGTAAAGGTGAGTGTGTGTGAGTGAGTGATTGTGTGTGATTGTGTGTGATTGTATGTGTGTATATATTGTTAATCTGTGTACCACAAACACGCTTTTCTGAGCCCAAACCAAATCGTCTGCCGGTAACTAAAGCATTGATTAAAATATCCCAGAGAGGCAGGAGTTAAAGCAGAAGGGAGGTAATGTTGGGATCAATACGGCTTAAAGACTGAGACTTTCACCTGCCTCACACCTGACTATTGATTACTGAGAGAGAGAGAGAGAGAGAGAGAGAGAGAGAGAGAGAGAGAGAGAGAGAGAGAGAGAGAGAGAGAGAGAGAGAGAGAGAGAGCGAGAGAGAGAGAGAGAGAGAGAGAGAGAGAGAGAGAGAGAGAGAGAGAGAGAGAGAGAGAGAGAGAGAGAGAGAGAGAGAGAGAGAGGAGAAAGTTACAAATCATTACCGTATAAGGAAAAGTCAGCCTCTCAAACATTTTGTGGTCCATTCCTGAGAGATAGTCTAGGCAAAAAGAGATTGTGTAGTATACCACACACATTGCAGAGTGTGCAGTTTGTAATCTACTTTTGCTATAAACTGTTTTACTGAAGGAACAAAAACTATTCGTGACTTTTGATAGAAGTGTGTTCAAGGTACAATAGTTCCTGTAAGTGAAATAGTGTCCACATTTAGTAACCCTCTCAGCATTCGATTACGCATTAGTATCTTATTCTGGCTAATATCTAACAATTGTATTCAGTTTTAGAAGGTCCTGTACGAATGAAAGGGATAAAGTCTATTTTAATTATAACCCTCTGACTCCCCCCTTTCCTTCCTAAACTAAATATAATCGTCTAATTGAAACCCTCTGATTCCCCCTTTCCTTCATAAACTAATTAAAATCGTCTAATAATAGCCAGAAAACATAAATGAAATGTGTCATCGTATCTTGAAAGGGTAAAGTGATCAATCTCTTCAACTCTAACTTCCAGCTATGGTTGTGTGTTATATTCATATTGAGTATAATCATCTTGTTACAATCCACGATGTAAAACCAATTAAATATTCAACATACCTCAATGAGTTAGACTCGTTCTCTAAGTGATTTCAACGCAGAGACCAAGAGCTCTCAGGCATTTATAACAATTCAACTCTCCTATTTGATAGAATGAGTATTGTAGGCCATTCTTGGACTTTTTTTAATGACTATGTTTTACCTGTGTTCTGGGATAATTAAAAAAAAAACATAAGAACAATATTGAAGGTGGCTAAATCCTTATTCTTATCCATTAACTGTCATTTTTATAATACCCAATATTTTCTTGGCTTTCTTCTCTAGTTCCCTACATTGCTTGGAAAAACATTACGCAACTACAAATCAGAAAACCTACAGCCTTGTTCAAATCGGTTACGTCTAGATTTTCTCCTGTTAGAAATTTGTCTTATATGGAATTTGCTTGGCTAATGCACTTCACTTTCTATTTCTCCAAGTCAAGCGGTATCTGTCATGTCTTAAACCATTCACCCAGTCTATGGATATAATTAATATATATATATATATATATATATATATATATATATATATATATATATATATATATATAGCTATACTGTATATATATATTAACATTATCCGTGAGATAAAAGAGAACCGGTCAGTAAAAGACATCTCTCAGTAATAGTACATGACGTTACATAGATGCATAGACTAGTTAGTCGCAGGGTAGTGATCCGGGGAGATACTAGTGATACCTATCTATCTATCTATCTATCTATCTATCTATCTAGTTAGCTCTCTATCTCTCTCTCTATATAAATATAGAGAGATAGATAGACAGATAGATAGAAAGATAAATAGGTATATATATATATATATATATATATATATATATATATATATATATACATAGAGAGAGAGAGAGAGAGAGAGAGAGAGAGACTACACCTCAACACAAGATATTTACTGGGAACTCCAACAAAAGGGAGAGGGAAAAGTGAGAGGTGGCACAAAGGAAGGAGGAATTCGAGAAGGAAGGCGAGAGAAAATGTCTGAGGAGGGAAAAGACGGAGGACAGGAAGGGAGGAGACGGATGTAGAGTGGAGGGAAGAAGGAAGGAAGGAAGGGGAAAAAAAGGACGGCTGTAGAGTGGAGGAAGGAATGAAGGAAGGAAAGAGACAGTTGTAGAGGGGAGTAAGGAAGGAAGGAAGGCAGAACCAATGGGAAGAAGCAAAGACAGAAAAGTAGGAAGTAGGTTAGTTTAAGTCCCGATTCCAGGGATTTTTTTCTTTTTTTCTTCAAAATTATGCCAAAAAATAAACTTGCGAATGAACAGTTCAAGGGAAAAAGCCCTCTTGAATAACCGCCATTAGCGGAATAGTCATAAACAAGCGTTGCTAATCACCGAAGGCGTCTGGCGAACGCTGTCAATCAGCTAGCCGCTCCAAACCATTATCCTGCCTAGTCTCTCTCCATCTGACAACTCTTTCCAAATCCAAACAGTAGAAGCAAACAACAGGAACAACATCAAGAGTGAAACTAGCGATAATAACCCTCCGTCGGTTCTAGACGGAGGCAAAAATGGGAAGCGGATCATTCTTACCGTCCTCCATCAACAATAAGACTAGTGAGGGGAGAGCGACACCCTTCCCAACGCTTTACACTACATCCCTCATTCAGCAGCAGCCATATAGAAAAGCACAGTTCGATTCTCTCCCTCAATTCCTTCCTGGAGCTCCATCCCAAACTGAGGACTTGTACAAAAAACTCGAATCGGCGAAGTTGGGTAAGTTGGTTCATAGGGAAAGTTGGGTATTTCCCCTGTCCAATATGGCCTGTTATGGTGTGTTTGTGACTGTACGCTTGCCTAAACTCAATCTCGCACTAGCAGATATCCTTAGAGATAGATAGATAGATAGCAAAACAGATATATTGTATATGACAAGCAAACATAAATAAGACAGAAAATAAAACGAAATTATATAATAAATGAATACCCACTATGGCATGCAGAAGTTGTGTGTGAAATATGGTTTTCCTTCCGTGACATGAGGGGACGTTCACCCCAATAGTTTGGCGATTTCAAAACATTTCCTGCCACTCGTTCCAGGCATCCTGCCTTTTGTCTCCTGCATACACATAGAAAACAAAATAGACACGATCTTAAAAGGATAATCACCCAAGAATTGAAAACGGCCTTTCAGCTTTCATTAATTTCATTGGAGGTGTTTGGTTTTGTGGTGAAATTAATAAAATATAGATACAAACAAGCAACCTGAGAGAGAGAGAGAGAGAGAGAGAGAGAGAGAGAGAGAGAGAGAGAGAAAGAATGAAAGAGAGAGTGAGAGAGAGCCAGCCAAGCGTGAGTGAGTGAGAGTAACAGTAACACAATATGACGCCTCTTTATTAACTTCACACAACTGTTTTACTCCGTCGATCACTACTACTCTTTCTATCTCTCTGTCTCATACACACACACACACACATAAATGCACACACACACACACACACAGTATTATACACACACACACACACACACACACACACACACACACACACACACACACACACACACACACACACACACACACTGTATATATTATATACACACACACACACACACACACACTACCAAGTACCGTACACTAACAAAGCTTTGTAGCATTTATATCTTTGATATTTCAAGGGGGATGATTGTTTTTCTGGCACCCCTTCTCCTCATGTTTAGCTCCATTAGCTTTCAGATTTAAAGAAGTTTGGCCCATGAATTTGGCGATTTTCAGACCTTTCACCCCATTTCTTTGTAAATATGCATGCCTTTCGAGTCATTTAGGTGTCGATTTTTTTATGGCGAGCGATAACGACCCTGTAATTTAGGAAAGGCCGGGACATTTTGCTACCGAAAAATGTACAAATTTATCTAGAAGGGGGATCTTGGGGATACTTCTTTAAGCTCGATGAAGGTCTAGGGAGGAAGTAAATAAAAATATATCAACCAATAAATAAACCCTTCCCCCTTATAACCATATTTTTGAAGTATCTCGGGTTTTGTACAGTACAATCTTATCTCGATTGGATTCGATACTGATTGGAGGAAAAACACATATACTTAATATGGCTTAGAGTGTACATCTAAATAGAGTCCCAATTGATATTTTTCATTTAAGCTATCTTAGTTATATCTTAGGTCCGTGCGAAGCGAGGACCTCTAGAACTTAGGGCCATTTTATTAAACCATGGTAAGAGCTTTCCCGACCAGATTGACCCTTATCGCTTATCTGTATAAGGGTCAATCTGGTCGGGAAAGGTCGTAGGGAAAGCTCTTACCATGGTTTAATAAAATGGCCCTTACTCATGTTCTTCTTCTTCTTCTTCTTCTTCTTCTTCTTCTTCTTCTTCTTCTTCTTGTTAGGACAACGCTTACAAAGAATTTGCTATTTCTTGGTTAGTACTGAACCAAATTTAATGACATTTCACATGCATACAGTATACGCTGGACAATCCTCTAGGTCGTAACGGAGCTATATATTTACATTCCGTCCAGTGGGGCGAAAGGTAAAAAAATCGCCATACATTAATAATGGGGTGAAAGTACTACAATCTTAAAACCAATGGGGCTAAACATGAAGGAGAAGGGGGTCGAGAAAAAAATTCCCCTTAAGTGGATAAATGATAATTACAGTATATGGAAAGTAATATCCATTGGTTTATTAACTTATGTCTTTGCGATTCTCGGGTCTATGATACAGATATATAATTAATAGCATAATTAAACAGTTTTTATACCAGGTGGATATATGGCCCGCTGTACCGTCAAGATATCCGAGTAAGTTAAAAGATATCATAATACGTTAATAAAGATTTCCCAGAGCGTCACATTTACCTTTGTCCATTACTCCTTCTGTACTGGCGGCGTCTTTTTTATTGTAGTCTAGCTGTTATTTAGACGATTTAGCAGTTTAAGAAGGATCTGTGGTAGTACAAATGGTTAATCTATTTTTTATTAATTTCACCACAACACCAAACATCTCCAATGAAATTGAGATTGTTTGAAGCCTAATAATTGCTGGAGGCCCAGTTTAAACTGAATAAAATCGCTGGCACAGAAGGGGTTAATATCCCATTGATGTCCCAGTAAGGTAGTCACCTAAAATAACGTGGACCTCATAATTATATTATTTGATCATGCATTTATATTTATGGAAATTTATTTGTAAATGTAATTGAATAAGCAGGTATCATATAACAAATTGTAAGTATTTGATGTCAATCCAATTACATTGTCTCGATGGCTATATATATATATATATATATATATATATATATAAAGGAATATCTAAGGGGTATATATATTTTCCTGAGTGATTGTAGCGTATGATATATGTAGACTAATTATATAAATTTTTCAACCTTAGGCACCGATAACAAATAATCGAGAACAGTTCTCTCTCGCAATTAGTATAGCTATGATCTACAAACAGTGATGTGCGTTCTCAAATGAAATATTGCTCATGGAAGTGGAGTGGTTGTGGAGAAGTGGGCCAATGCGACAGACACAATTCAATTTAGAGCCATTAGAAATACCAATAGTCCAATAATTACCCACGAATGTCACCTATATGCCTGCAAATGATGCTGCATTCGTTGCGTTAGTATTCGAGGATTCGTCACTTTAAATATTTCTGGTTAATATTAAACGGTTGTATGGAGTTTAGGAAGGATCTCTTGGAATAAAAATGACAAACACTATTTCAAATTTACCCTCTTAACTCCCACACTCTCTTCCTAAGCTTAATAAAATCGTCTACTCCTACCCACAAAGAGAGGCAGGTGGCGTCCTCGTAGGCTGAAAGGGTAAAACATCGACTTTTGGGCAACTATTCACCACGGAAATAAACTCCAAACTTGCCACTCTGGTAATCTCTCTAATGCTACTAAGGCCTCGGGTAAAGCTTATCAATAATTAATATTCACGCCTCCACAATGCGATGTGTTTTAAGGGGGGTCACCGTTTTTTGTTTTATCTTTCTCTCCTTTTCTCTCTTTCCCTGGCTTGTATCCATTAGGCCCCATTCAGCCAACTGTTTTAAGACGTTTATCCCCATCCAGGTATCGATTTCTTCCTGGCGAGCGAAAGCGAGCCAGCATTGTATGGGGAAACCTAGCTTCGCCGGAGACATTTTTCTATCGAAAAATGTACATATTTAGCTTGCTGTCAAAACAAAAATATGTATATGATCGCTCGCTTCCGCTCGTCAGGAAGATATTGACATCTGGATGGGGGTAAACGTCTTAAAACAGTAGGCTGAATGGGGCCGAATGGATACAAGCCAAAGAGAAAGGGAGAAAAAGAGAGAAAAAGCGAGGTGGGCTCCCTTAATAAAGGAAGGGTCAATGAGTATATGAATGATATATTTCCTATATTGTATTAGTGTTTCGTTTTACAGTACAATTATTACTGATACATAAATAATAATCAATGACTGACTAACTGACTGAATGAATGAATATATGTGTGTGTGTGTGTGTGTGTGTGTGTGTGTGTGTGAAGGAGCGTACGTGAGTGTGTGTTTGTGTGCGTGTATGTTTCTATGTATTGTATGTGTTTGCGTGTTTATGTAATTGTGTCTATGTACGTATGCAGTGTGTGTATCCATGTTTACACGTGTGCACTTTCTTGCCCCGTCTATTTAATATTTAATGAACTGGACCTCATATTTGCATGGCCCGTCCGTTCAATTTGGCCGGCCCTGATGTTTGTAAATGGGTTGAGCAGCGAATGTGGTCTGCGGTTTTCACACCTTGATTTCAGGCTTTCATCAGGTTCTAATTTATTATGCATGTGTTTTATATTTTGCATCTATGTAATATATATATATATGTATATATATTATATATATATATATATATATATATATATATATATAACATAACATATATATATATATATATATATATATACAGTATATACAGTATATATATATATGTATATATATATATTTTCTTTAATACATACGAGGTTGAAAGAAATGGCAATTTCTGCGTTGGAAATTTTATTATTCAAAGTTTCCAGGTCTCTGATGAGTTTTCGCTGGGTGGCAGGAAGTAGATGAATGAGATTAGCAAAATTCATGGTGGTACAGGGTTACATTAATGTACATGATGATACAGGATATACGACGCGTTTCACTGGACAACCAGCATTATCAAGTAAGGATAGAATGATATAAACCGAAAAAACCGAAACTGTGAGGATAGTCCTCACTAAAGGGTGAATGGAAGGTGGTGGCCGGTTGGCGGGGTCGAAGCTGATTGGCTGCGTGTCGAGGGGCGTGGCCAATCAGCTTCGACCCTGCCAACCGACCATCCCGCATCCAGTGCGCCTGCGTGACGCGGTCCTCTCTTTTACACTCCTAAGAATACCCCTCCACCAATAGCAGACTTTTGCCTCCTGATTTTCGCCTCCTCTGATCCTCCACCCTCTATATATACCCTTCCTGTTTACCTTTTATATCAAGAACAAATAGTACATGAGTATCTAAGACATAACACCCACAACCACACTTAGCTCACCACATAACCCCTTGCAGCCCCAGCCACACCTACTGGGCTACACCAGTGTGCAGATATTATCTGGAAAGAAGGTGCTAATTTGGTCAAAAGGGGCGAATATAATGGGAATTCATGTAGATTTGCTCATCCCAAAATTTGCAACAACATAACCAGTCATGGAAATGTAGATTTGGTGAAACCTGCAAATACCACCACCCATTCCTTTGCAAGACATCTCTTGAGAACAAGACCTGCTACAATTTGAAATGCCCAGCTTTTCATATTAAAGGGACTTGGAGATATGCTAGACCTAACACGAATGGTAGCCCAAAAAACTCTCTAGCTGTGCGAGGACGAGACAGAGGAAAAAGGCAAGGAGTACAAAGGAGTACAAAGGAGTACAAAGGAAATCAAGCAACAACAGATCCAGTGACCCTTCTAGGTTGCTTGTCCTCCAAAACACTGAGGATCAAGTGTCCAAACAGTGGTTTAGAGTGGGTAAGGGAACATTGGAAAGGGAATTACTGCCCTGGAACTAATGTCCGTGGCAGGATTAGGAAGTTAGTAGGGGACAGAGGGGTTAGTAACTGAGGGGGGGATAAAATAAAGTTATTCATTTACAAACGCAGTCAGTCGCGGGTTTGATGCGAGATATTTGTCTAGGCGGAGTTTAAATGAATCAACGGTGATGCAGTCTATAACGTTTCGGGGAAGCCCATTCCACAAGTTGACAACTCGATTGAAGAAGAAATTCTTAGATTCGTGCGAGTTAAAAGATTTACCAATAATTTTGCAACCGTTTCCCCGCGTGTAATTAGATTGGTCGATAGTGAAGTACTTACTACAGTTCATATTGTCGATGCCTTTGATGATTTTGAACACTTGAATTAAGTCGCCTCTTAATCTGCGCTGGGTTAAAGGAAATAGATTTAATTCTCTAAGACGCTCTTCGTATGGTTTGTTCTTTAGGCTAGGTATCATTTGGTAACTCTACGTTGAACTCGTTCTAGCTTGTTTATATCTTTTTGGTAATAAGGGCACCAGGATTGAACGCAGTATTCCAGAAGAGGGCGGACTAAGGAATTGTAAAGGGTTAGGATAACTTCTTTGGATTTATGCTCAAATGACCTGCCTATAAAGCCAATTATTTTGTTTGCCTTCTTAACAACTTCTGAACATTGTTGACTCGGTTTTAGGTTACTCGATATTGTTACTCCCAGATCGGTTTCTCTGTTTACATTCTTAAGCTGAGTGCCATTCATCGTATTTAGGTATCCGATATGTAGTACTTTACATTTATCCGCATTGAAACTCATTTGCCAAATTTGGGCCCAACATGACAATTTATCTAGATTGTGTTGCATATCGTCAACTTGTTCTTCGAGAGTACGCTATTTGCAATTTTTGTATCGTCAGCAAATTTTGAGATTGTACAGGTGAGACCCTCATCTATGTCGTTGATGTAAATTAGAAATAGAATTGGTCCTAGTACCGATCCCTGGGGTACCCCGCTACTTTCATTGGTCCATTTTGATGCCTTACCGTTTATGACTACTCTTTGCTTTCTGTCGCTGAGCCAATTTTCTATCCATTTCAACACACCGTCTTGTATTCCATGCGCTTTTAGTTTTAGCAGTAAGGAGGGAAAGGGCAGATGAAGATGAAGAGACTGAGGGAGATGGAAGAGTACATAGAACACCTCGAGCACCTCCTGGCCTCCCAAGAGTGGCCAATACATCCCGAAGACTATTAGGTACACATAGTACTCCAAACAATCCCTCCCCAATCTTGTTTGCAAATATCCAAGGCCTAAAAAATAGAACCACGAACAAAGTACCATTTATTAGGGGCCTGCTAGAAGAAGGAAACGCTATATTTGCGGCTCTCACAGAAACTCACATTAAGATCAGGAAGATAGTGAGGTATGGATTCCTGGTTACAACCTACATAGGGCGGACAGAACGCATAGATCACATGGAGGTGTAGCCTTGTACATACATGACTCACTGATATGTACTGAATTCCTAAATAACAGTAATGAAGTGGTGGAAATACTTGGAGTTAAAATAGAATCCCTAAATTTAGCAGTTATTGTTACATACAGGCCTCCAGACTCATCCGAGAAGAATTCAAAACCCAGCTCAACAAAATAAAATCAGAAGTGGAAACCCTGGGGAACCCAACACCAAATATTATATGGCTAGGAGACTTTAACCTACCAAACATTAAATGGAGACAACTAGAAACCAGTTAGTGGCAAATAACACCGGAGAAGCAATACTAATACGAGAGAGCTTTTTGAACTTTGTGATTTTTAGCCTTACCCAACATATTCCTGAACCCACACAGGATAACAATATCTTAGACCTGGTCTTCACTAACAACGACTCTCTAGTACACAGCATTAACATATCGGACACAACATACTCAGATCATAAATTAATTGAGATCAAAACAACCTTAGAAAGTGTACAGACAACCTCAGAATCGAGAACAAAAACCGGCCCCTTCAGCAAATTTAACTTCAATAACAAAAACATTAGGTGGGAAGAGGTAAATCAAGAAATGGAGGAAATAGACTGGGAAGATTTAATGGATAACCTGACACCAGCAGAATGTCTAGTCTTAATAACAGAAACCATGACCCAAATCCGTAGCCACCATATACCTGCAAGACAAACAAAACGAAGAAGCAAACAAGATCGGGAAAGGAGGAGGCTGTACAGAAGAAGAAAATTACTCACACAAAGACTCACACATCAAAATCTACAGGATAGGCAAAAGGTCGAAATAGATATAGAAATTGTGGAAATTGAACAAAGGCTAAGAATATCATATGAACTACAACATGTGGAAGAGGAGAGGAAAGCTATTGCAGGTATAAAGGAAAATTCCAAATACATCTTTTCATACGCCAAACAAAAGGCTAAAACAACATCAAACATCGGCCCACTGAGCAAAGGGGACGGCTCTTTCACAGGGGACAAAAAAGGAAATGAGCGAACTCTTAAGCAGGCAGTATGAAATGGCATTCAGTGAGCCTGATGAAACAAAGTCATCAGAGACCAAAATATATTTTTCATGGAAACCTCCCCCACGGAAACCCCTCAGATGCTGGATATTGATTTCGGTCCAAAAGACATAGAAGAGGCCATTTCCAACATGCCATCCCGCTCGGCACCAGGCCCGGACTCATGGAATTCGATCCTAATGAAAAAATGTAAGGAAAACCTCTCAAAACCCCTGGCTATAATGTGGAGAAGGAGTCTAGACACTGGTGACATACCAGATAGCTTGAAAAACGCAATAATTGCCCCACTGCATAAAGGAGGGAGTAAAGCACTACCAAAAAACTACCGCCCGGTAGCTCTAACCTCTCACATCATTAAAGTTTTCGAGCGAGTCCTGCGAAGCAAAATTTCAACATTCATGGAGACAAATGAACTACACAACACCGGTCAACATGGGTTCAGAGCGGGAAGACCATGTCTCTCACAACTTTTGGAACACTATGACAAAATTCTTAAAGCGCTAGAAGAAAAGAAAAACGTGGATGTCATTTACACCGATTTTGCTAAGGCATTTGATAAATGTGACCATGGTATAATAGCCCACAAACTGAAAGCAAAAGGCATAACTGGGAAAATCGGACAGTGGATATACAATTTCCTCGTAAACCGAAAACAATCGGTAGCAGTAAACCAAGTCACTTCTGAGCCTTCGGATGTCAAAAGCTCAGTGCCCCAAGGAACAGTGCTAGCGCCCCTTCTGTTCCTCATACTAATTTGCGACATAGATACCAACACCAGACACAGTACGGTGTCATCTTTTGCTGATGACACAAAATTAAGCAAGATAGTAAACATACAAGAGGACACGGGCCGACTGCAGGAAGACATGAATGTAGTGTTCCAGTGGACCAGGGAAAACAACATGCAATTCAATGAGGAAAAATTCCAATTAATACGGTACGGAGATAATAATGGTGTTAAAGAAATTACAAATTACTTAACAGAATCTAACCACATAATAGAATGGAAAGACAGTGTGAAAGACCTTGGGGTATTAATATCTGAAAATATGGGTTTCAAAGTACATAACCAGGTCAAAGTGGCGGCTGCGAAACGTCTAACGAGTTGGATTCTGCGTACTTTTAAAACACGCGGTGAATTGCCTATGATAACGCTCTTCAAATCTCTAGTGCTACCGCGGCTTGAATACTGTAGCGTATTAACATCCCCATACAAAGCAGGTGAAATAAATGACGTAGAGAGTGTACAAAGAAATTTCACTTCGCATATAAGTTCGATAAAACATCTACACTATTGGGAGCGTTTAAGAGCACTGAATCTGTACTCACTGGAACGTAGAAGAGAACGTTACCTAATAATATACACGTGGAAAATCGCAGAGGGTTTAGTACCAAACCTACATACTCCGATAGTCATGAAATTCAGTGATAGGAGAGGCTGGGAATGCGAAATGCCCCGGATGAATAACAGGGGTGCTATGGGCTCTCTGCGAGAGGGCTGGTTATCACACAGAGGCCCACGTCTCTTCAACAAACTCCCACGGCGAGTAAGAGACATGAGGGACATCTCGTTAGACAACTTCAAGAGAGCCCTAGATGTCGAACTGCAAAAAGTGCCAGACGAGCCCATCCTCGCAAGGGAACGAGCTGTCGCTTCAAACAGTCTACTGCACCAAATCACCACCCATAACGAGGGGCGTCGCGCTCCTTGGTGCCGCTAGAAGAGCGGCGAACACATCCAAAGGTATCCAAAGGTAAGGTATAACAAAGAGAGAACTTTACCCTATGAAAACATTGACATAACACGTTATGATAACCAGAATATCACAATGAGCCGTATTAAGATAGAGGAGGTGGAGAGACATATAAAAAACTTAAAAGACAAAGCACCAGGAATCAGCAATATCAATAAGAAAATATTAACAGAGCTACCATATCACATGGTGCAACATTTAACTTCCATATTTAACAAGACACTGTCACTAGGTTACTTCCCCGACAAGTTCAAGGTTGCTATGCTTCACCTAATTCTAAAACCAAATAAATGTCCAAGAGATCCTCTATCATACCGCCTATCATTACTAGAAGTACCGGGCAAACTATTTGAGAAATGTTTATTCACAAGACTTCAAGACCACCTATACAAAAATAACCTTATACCACATGAACAGCACGGATTCAGAGCAGGCCGAAGTACCACAACAGCAATAGCACTAGTCTACGAAAAAATAGCTCAAGCACTAGCAAAGAAACATCAGTGCCACATAGTACTTCGAGACGTGAGCAAGGCGTTCGATAAAGTTTGGTACGAGGGATTGAAATATAAAATACTAAAACTGGGTCTGCCAAGACACCTTGAAGCAACACTGTGCGACTTCCTTATGGACAGAACAGCACGAATAAGAATGGGTGAAGTACTGGGACCAGAGTTTGAGCTGAAGAGTGAAGTTCCACAAGGATGTATTCTATCCCCCATCCTCTACTCAATATATACTGCAGACATACCACAACCAGCAAATGATTGTCTCAATATACTATACGCAGATGACATTACACAGGTGATAACTTACAGAGACAAATCAAAACTCATGATGGCAGAGAGGGTGGCAAGTGAAATAAACAAAATTAACATCTTTGAAAATAAATGGAAAATAAAAACTAACACAAATAAATTTACCATTATACCAATTGCCAAAAACATCACCGAAGACATAATATTAAATGGTGATCTGCTGGAACAAGACAGTCAAGGAAAATTGCTGGGACTAAAAATATCAAAACAAGGCATTACAAAGCATGTCAAAGAAATAAAAAATAAAACAAACTGGGCACTAACAAAACTGTACAAATTTTATGTATTACCAACAAAAATCAAACTGCATCTTGTGAGAGCATACATACTCCCATTATTAGAATACCCAGCAATTCCCTTGATTTGCCTTACCAGGACACAAACATTAATTGTACAAACAATTCAAAATAAAGCATTGAGATTTGCATACAACGAGCATTATCCATATACAAGAAATACAGAGGAACTCCACCACCTCAGCAACGTGTCACCAATTAATGTCAGATTGTACCACAGAGCAAGAAACACCTGGGAAAGATTGAGCAGAGTGCAAGATCCTAATTACTTAATGTTAATTGAAGAAGACAACAATCGTGAACATGCCTGGTTTCCTAAATCGATGAACAGGGTACAAAATGAGCCTCTTCCAATATTTACGAAAAATAACCCCTAGCTCTATTAAATAGGTCTTACTAAACTTGACATAAACCTATCTTGACAACACCGGATATGACACCACCAGGGGTTCTGCGGGCGAGTGGTGATGGTAGAGCACCCCACACCATAACCTGTCATCCCATGACAATACCGTTTGGAGTGCCAGTATTGAACCCCTCGAGGTAGCACCGACCTCGAGGGGGATCTCTCAGCGCCTCATCAAATCAAAACCTACAGCACCACTTATTGATACAGTCACTGGCGATGCTCCCCAGCTGGTGCACTGCTAGGGGCCAAGTACTGATCAACATACCAGGCATACTCGAACATTTTGACATTATTGTTGAAATATTTAATACTTTATACTGATTTTTACCATGGAATTTTTATGTGTTTTTAACCTTAGAGTGATTTGGATGACTGTCAGAGAGGAGATCGCTTGTGTTTTGGTGCTGGTGGAGCTCTTGCCTGGGGCCCACCTGGGTGGACCACAGACAGGGGATCCACTGGCGGCGATCAGAGTGGAAGTGTGGATGCGATCTCGGGCACATGATTGGGCGGGTGAGTGAGGGATCACATTGTCGGGATGTGCATGGTGGAACTCCTGCCTGGGGCCTACTACGGTGGGCCCCAGACAGGGGACCCACCGGGATGTAACGGCTAAGATCGGGGGGGGAAGTCAGTGTGGCTGAGGGGGATGATTGTTTTTTAAGAATAGCAGAGCTAATCAATGGTGATGGTGGTCAAAATAAATTAATATAAATTAAGTCAATAACATGAGCCTGTCAGGCGGCCTTAACATGTTTGAAGTCTTTAAATTAGCAACCTTAGAAATATATGTTGTTCATGGCATGGATGTTTGTACATTATTGAAGGAAAATATCAAAAACAGCAAAGTGGTAAGCCCACTATCTTTTACTTCTTGGACTTTTCACTTTTCTATCTTTGTCTTCCCCACTCAAAATCTTCCCTTCACCCCTTAGTGAGGACTATCCTCACAGTTTTCGTTTTCGTTTTTTTTTATATCATTCTATCCTTACTTGATAATGCTGGTTGTCCAGTGAAACGCGTCGTATATCCTGTATCATCATGTACATTAATGTAACCCTGTACCACTATGAATTTTGCTAATCCCATTCATCTACTTCCTGCCACCCAGCGAAAACTCATCAGAGACCTGGAAACTTTGAATAATAAAATTTCCAACGCAGAAATTGCCATTTCTTTCAACCTCGTATGTATTAAAGAAAATTTATTACCTGGCTTTACTAATATATATATATATATATATATATATATATATATATATATATTCACCCATCCAATATATATCTATCTATCTATCTATTTATCTATCTGTCTGTCTGTCTGTCTGTCTGCCTCTCTTCCTATCTACTCATCTATCTATCTAAATGTATCTAAGTATGAACTATTCTGATATTTGTTGGGGGAGGCCATAGCACAGTGGATAGCGTCGTGGAACGCAGATCAAAAGGACCTCAGATAGAATCCACGCCAAACGTCAGGGTTTTTTCCGAGGTGATCTGAGTGTAAAATGGAGGGAGAGTAAGAAACTGTTCTGGAAAGAAGTCAAGAAAGTTAGGGAAGGTAGCAAGGGAAACAGTAAGGGTGTGAAAGATAAGAATGGGAGAATGCTAGCCGAGAAGCAAGAGAGAGTCGAAAGATGGAGGGAGTACTTCAGTGAGTTGCTAAATGAAAGGAATGAAGAGCCAGCAAACATAGCTGGATATGGTATGGGAGGGAGAAGAAGAGAAGTAGTGGAGGAGGAGGTGGGGATCAGGAGGTCAGAAGTGTGGGAAGCCATGAAAAGAGTGAAGTTGGGGAAAGCACCAGGAACAGATGGAGTGTGTGGGGAAATGTTGAGGTATGGTGGTGAGATAGTGATAGAATGGGTATGGAAAATGTGCAAACTAGCATGGGAGAAGGGGAGTGCACCCGATGACTGGAAGACTGGCATAATAGTCCCCCTATATAAGGGCAAAGGGGAAAGAGGAGTGTGTGGTAACCACCGAGGAATATGTCTTCTAAGCGTAGTAGGGAAGGTATACAGTAGGGTAGTGATTGAGAGAGTGAGAGTGAGAACGGAGAAATGGATAGGCGACGAGCAGGGAGGTTTTAGGAAGGGAAGAGGATGTGTAGATCAGATTTTTACCCTGAATTGTGTTGTGGAGAAGTATCTGGAGAAGAAACAAAAGGTGCATGTTGCCTTTATGGACTTAGAGAAGGCCTATGACAGAGTGGATAGAGAAGGTTAGTGGAAAGTACTTAGAATATACGGAGTAGAGGGCAAGTTGCTGAAAGCAGTGAAGAGCATGTATGAGGGTGCAAAGGCGGCAGTACGTGTGGAGAGTGAGCAGAGCGAGTTCTTTGACCTGAATGTTGGTTTGAAACAGGGGTGTGTGATGTCCCCGTGGTTGTTTACTGTATATATGGATGGAGTTATGAAAGAAATACTATCAAGAGCAGTGGATGTTGGTGTATCGCTGAAAAGGGAGGGAATTGAGTGGAAGCTACCTATACTGCTGTTTGCGGATGATACAGTTCTGATGAGTGATAATGAATGGGAGTTGCAGGGTCTGGTAAATGAGTTTGGAACAGTGTGCGAAAAACGGAATTTGAAGGTAAATACGGGGAAGAGCAAGGTTATGGTCTTCGAAAGGGGTGAAGTCACAGAGTGTGAGGTGAAGCTGAACGGTCAGGCTATGGAGATCGTCAACTCTTTTAAGTATCTGGGCAGTGTGTTGAGTAAAGATGGGACTATGGATGAAGAGGTGCGGGAGAGGGTACAACAGGGGAAGAGGGTTGTAGGAACGCTAAAAGCAGTAACAAGAAATAGGGTGGTCAGTATGGAAGTGAAGAAGTCCTTGCATGACAGTGTGGTAATCCCGACACTGACTTACGGAAGCGAAGCATGGACGTTGGTTGAGAGACTCAGACCAAGAGTGAGAGCAGTGGAAATGAATTACTTAAGGAGTGCGTGCGGAGTTACATGGAGGGATAGACAGACTAATGAGGAAGTAAGAAGGAGGTGTGGTGTGGAGGTAGATGTGCTGGAAAGTGTGAAAAGGAACAACTTGAGATGGTTCGGCCATATGGAACGTATTTTTATTTTTATTTTTTTTTCTATGTGATTGAGGGAGGCAAAAGGCATAACTGCCTATAGCGAGTACCCCCCCCCCCCATAGTTGAAAGAGTGACAGGGCCAAAATCAAGGGACGTTCGAGCCAAAATGCCTGGACACACGGAGTTTGAAGCAATTTAAGTCATAGGAAGAGGGAAAGACTGATTCTGGGAGAGAGTTCCAGAGCTCAGCTGTTGAGTAGAAGAAAGTTTGAGAGTAACGTTTCACTCTTGGGTTGGAGAGTTGCACAGAGTAGGGGTGGGATTGAGTTGCAAGACGGGTACCACGTGCCCTACGTAAAGGAGGTGGTATGCACTGGGATAGCTCTGAGGAGCACTGATTATTATAGTAGCGATAGAATAGCGAGAGAGATGCAACATTGCGGCGGAGAGAGAGAGATTGCAGAGAGTTGGTGAGTGGACGGGAGTTAATGATACGAAAGGCCTTCCTTTCAACTTTGTCTAGGAGAGCGGTGTGAGAGGAACCTCCCCACACATGTGAACAATACTCAATACAAGGAAATATACAATACAATACAATAGTAAGGAAAGCGAGAGAATGACTAAGAGGGTGTACGAGAGCGAGGTGGAGGGACAGAGGGGGAGAGGTAGACCGAATATGAGGTGGAAGGATGGAGTGAGGAACTACATGAACGAAGGCGGTGCTGGTTGGGGGGAGGGGCGTCGACTGACTGGGGACAGAGGTGCATGGGGGCGGTTCGTTCGTGGCCACCCCTTCGGGGATCACGGCGTCAGGCAATAGATAGATAGATAGATCTGATCGTTCCTGCTGTTCTACAAATATCCTGGCTACATCGACATGTCAACAAAACACACCCTATGTCGTCACCAATGTATAGCATAGAAGATGCCCGACCGTATAGCTGCTCTCTCCAAACCAAGGGACGTGTATAAAATATAAGGTGTCGTCATCTAGTGTGGCAGAAAGGAAGTAAGCAACACCTCGAAGTTCCACTGTGAACAACTAGTGCGACACATATGAAGCACCCAACATCTCGAAGCTTCAATCGATAATCTAAGGGCCTCGCAAGAGTTACAGGCTACTGAACAGCCTACAGTTCCGAGGTTGAGACATTAAAACAAATTGTGGCCCACTGCATTCACACCTAGATTTCAGTTTTTTTTTCAGGTGCTAATTATGCCTGTGTTTAATATTTATCAATTAACTATCTATTTATCTGTCAATAAAATATATACATCACTCTTTCATCTATCTATCTCACTATCTATCTACCTATCTATCTATATATATATATCCATATATCTATCTATCTATCTATCTATCTATCTATCTCTCTATCAACAATTCAATATATATATATATATATATATATATATATATATATAGGCTATATATATATATATCTATCTATCAAATTATGAGACCATCTGATGGGGTGAGCAGCAAATGTGGTCACTGTTTTCACACCAGGAAATCAGTAAAATCTAATATTGTAATTGTTTGGTATTTTATATATATTTATATATCTATTATCTATCTATTATTGATATATTATCTGTCTATATATTTGTATATATAAGTGTATCTATGTATGCAACTATCTGATATTTGCAAATGAGGTGAGCAGCGAATGTGTGGGAGTGCCGGCTTTGGTGTCAGGGGTTAGATCCCACGCACCGGGAGGGGAATTTTTGCTCTAAGCTATCCATGGCCGTGAAGGCTAATTCTGGACAGACCAGTCTCGGAGACCCACAAAGTCTCCTGCCCACGGCCTACTCCATCGGGTTATGTAGGCACGCTCGTTAGAAGCTTAGATCAGTCTGTTGATCCCTTAGGATAAGATCTAGGTTAAGTCTGTGTATTTTCAGCCTCATTGGCTGCCGGCTCGATATATACCGATTGTTATTACCCACACATACACACACACATACCAACACACACACATACACACCACCACCACCACCCGTCTGACTGTCCATGGCCCATGAAGCTGTGAACGAGTCTTAATTCTCCTGTGTGGTCATTATCACGAACAAGTCTACGCTTTCATCTAATCTCTCTCTCTCTCTCTCTCTCTCTCTCTCTCTCTCTCTCTCTCTCTCTCTCTCTCTCTCTCTCTCTCTTCGCTCTCTCCTCTCTCTCTCTCTCTCCTCTCTCTCTTCTCTCTCTCTCTCTCTCTCTCTCTCTCTCTCTCTCTCTCTCTCTCTCTCTCTCTCTCTCTCTCTCTCTCTCTCTCTCTCTCTCTCTCTCTCTCTCTCTCTCTCTCTCTCTCTCTCGTCTGCTCACGGCCAAGAAGCTGTGTATGTTGTGGGTAAGTATTAAGGCAAGCAAGTTTCCACCGCTATCTCTTAAATTCACCTTTTCTTCACCTTTTCTTGGGGGTTTTATCAAATGTGTTGCTCTCTTCCTCCTCCCTTCCTCATCTCTCTCACTCTCACTGTCTTACTCTCACTCTCTCTCACTCCTCACTCTCTCATTCTCGTCTGCTCACGGTCCATGAAGGTGTAAATGAGTCTCAGTTTTGTTGTGGGTGGGGTATTAGAGCGAACAAGTCCGCGCCTTTATCTCTTAAGCTCACCATCACCTATTGTCTTGTTAACACTCACACTCTCACTGTCTCACTCTCATTCTCTTTCTAAATAAATAAATATATCAATTAATAAGTAAGTATATATTGAACCATATAAAAAGGTCAAGAAAGTTTAGCAGGGTGGCAAAGGTAAGGAAGACAAGACAAAATAATTTCCTTGAAATGAGCTGTTGAGAAATACCTGAGGAAGGGACAAAAGTTGTATGCTGCCTTTATGGACTTGGAGGAAGGCTATGATTGAGTTGATAGAGAAGGTTTATGGAAAGTATTGAGAATATACATAGTAGCTGGTAAGTTGCTGAAAGCGGTGAAGAGTATGTTTTAGAGTGCAAAAGCGGCAGTGCATGTGGAGAATGAACAGAGCAAGTTCTTTGATCTGATGTTGGGTTAAAGCAGGGGTATGTGATGTCCCCATGGTTGATCATTATGTATAAGGATGGAGTCATTATAGACATTCAAGGAAGAGCAATAGATGATGTACCCCTGATAAGGGAAGGAAATGAGTGGAAGTTGCCTGTACTTCTGTTTGCTAATGATACAGTTCTGATGAGTGATAATCAGTGGGGGTTGCAGGTCTGGTAAATATGTTTGGAACCATGTGATAGAAAAGGAAGCTGAAGGAAAACATGGGGAAAAATAAGGTTATGGTCTTTGAAAGGGGTGCAGTCATAAAGTGTGAGGTGAGGTTGAATGGTCGTATTATAGAGAATGTCAGCTCATATAAGTATTTGGGCAGTGTGATGATTAAAGATGGGTTATGGAGGATGAAGTGTGGGAGACAGTGCAACAAGGGAAGAGGGTTGTAGGAATGCTGAAAACAGTGACAAGGAATAGGGTGGTCAGCATGATAGTGAGGTAATCCCATCATTGACGTACGGGAGTGAAGCATGAACGTTGTTGGAGAGGCACAAATCAAGAGTGAGAGGAGTGGAAATGAGTTACATGGAGAGATAGTCAGACGAATGAGGAAGTATGAGAGCGGTATGGTGTGGAAGTGGATGTACTGGAAAGTGTGAAAAGAAACATCTCGAGATGGTTTTGCTATGTGGAACGTATGGGAAGTGAGAGAATGACTAAGAAAGTGTACGAGAGTGAGGTGAAGGGACAGAGAGAGAGGCAGACCAAGAGTGAGGTGGAAGTATGGAATTGAGTGGTAAATAAGAGAAAGCAGTGTTTGTTGGGAGGAGGGGCATCGGCTGACAGGAGACAGAGTTCTTGGAGGCAATTCATTCGTAGCAACCCTGCTGGGGATCATGACGTCTGGCAAATATATATATATATATATATATATGTGTATTTGGGAGTGGTATACTTAACAGCCGTATTCCTAGACATACGGGGAGGGATATATAATTTTTAGATCGTATATATGTTTATCATTTTAGCAATTACTATAATGACTTTCCACCTTGATACACTCTTGTTTTTGGTCCTTAAACATTACATCAATTAAAATATATTAAGGTTAACATTAGATATTAGTATATGGCTTAAAGGGACAACACAACCCCCCAGTCCAAAATTGATATTTTGTTTTGTCTAAAATGCTTCTTTCAACATAGGAAAATAGCATAGGAGGGCATAAACAACCATATGCCCCCCCCCCCCCCCACCCCCACCCACCACCACACACACACACACACACACACACACACACACACACACAACCAAAATGTCATGATTTTTTTTGGGGGGGTCTAAAATGCTTCTTTCAACAATGGAGAATAACATAAGAGGGCATAAACACCTATATGACATCACTATGACATCAATACCCCCCCACCCCACCCCCCAAAAAAACCCCACACACCTATGATACGTATTATAAGAAGTTACATATAGAAAAATCCTAGTTTACCCTAAATTACTGGCTAGTTTACATTTTCTTCTAATACCTAAATCAGAAAACTTAGTTTTTATGAGTAACTTAGCCATTTTTTCATGACACACCACCAAATAATTGAGATGTTATATATATTTTGCTTTCGTCTGCAATTTCCCACAATCATATATTGGCAACTTCCAAGTGTAACTACGCCATTGTATTGTATTGGAGCTGCTTGTAAATGCTCATGTTAATACATATTGGTTGTGCCTTCATCGTGGGATTTTGTTTTTCGATAAAGTGAAAAACTTGAGTATCGGGGAATTTTATTAAACAAAATCGCGCACGACGTACATTTTATGACCTCGATATCTCATGATGTATTGGAAATTTTAAGAAAAACGAAATTACACGCTCTTCGTGTGGTAATCGAGTATTTACATGTAACAGCAGGTGTCTCTAGGACAAATAATAAGACCGCAGGAAGCTGTGACATCATCATGACATCATGACGTCGTGACGTCATGATGTCATGACGTACCACATTCTCATGCTCCCGTAAAAGTCGGCATTGATAATTTGATTATACCCTAAAAGTATCGAGATGAAAGATATAATATTTGTTTTTTATTATTTGTTTTTTTGTCTGAGGGTGTGTAGTCCCCTTGAAACCTATATGCTGTAATACTCAAGGGGTAAATATATATCGCAAGTAACTTATTAACCCTTCTGCTGTGGCTGATATATATATATATATATATATATATATATATATATATATATATATATATATATATATATATATATATATATATATATATATATATATACATGCTAAATATCCACAGGGAAGGAGGGAAAATAAACACGGACTCCCAAGCGCTTTCGTGTATTACATCTTCAGGGGACAGAGGACAGACAGAGAATGATCATATACAATGTATATGGGACTCCGTGTTTATTTTCCCTCCTTCCCTGTGGATATTTAGCATATTATAAGTTCATGTGTTGCTGTGACTTTCTTGCATATATATAAATATATATATATATGTCCTTTGTAAAACAAGGCCTACACTGCAGCCAACGTATATATACGCATTGGTATGGTATTACCGGCAGTGTTGGTTGCACCAACACACCCGCTTGTTGCCAGATGCTTTCAGGAGGTTCTAAGCTTGCCACCCATACTCCTATCAGTGTGCTTTGTGAATGGGTTGAGGGAGGGTGTGTGTACAATGAAGAGGTGTTTTAGAAGCTTAAAATAAAAATAAAACAGGGCCAGTTCTCCATGTATTTGTGAAAGCTATGTACCAGGTACGAAGATGAGGCTCATTTCATCTGTATTTCAACAACCCATACACTCTTGTAAATATATAACATGCTAAAATAACTGTAAATATCATCCACTTATCACGAGCGGAAGTGAAGAGGAAATTTGTATATTTTCGCTCGCGAGTGTAAAGTTGGTGGTCGGGCATTCGGCTGGTCAGCTACGAAACACGCAAAGTACGGATAGATTGTCCTGGGTAGTGTGAAGAGGTAGATAGGGATGGTAACTTTAATATGGAGACTTCGACACAATCTTTTCATTGGAGCTGGTCCTATTCGCTCAGGGCTACGGATATGGTGCTAAGACAATATATAATGAGAAGAATTTGCTGGAAAATAACCGCCTGGGCATAGACTTCCCTATAGAAGCCACTGCAAAGAAAGAATTAAGGGGAGGTTTCTTCATGTTTAGCCCCATTTGTTTGAGATTTTAAGATGTTCACTCCATTAGTTTGGCAATTTTAAGACCTTTTGCCCCATTTATTTGCAAATATTAAGACCTTCCGTGCCATATAAGGGTCGATATTTTTCTGGCGAGCGATAGCGAGCCTGTAATTTTTGAGGAAGGGACATTTTACTACCGAAAAATGCTAAAATACATCTCAGAAGATTTTTTTTCTGTTCTATTTTTAGCTTGAAGGACATCTATGGAGACAAATAAAAGAATAATGAATAAATATATATACAGTATATGCTGTATATATATATAAGTAACAAATAAATAAAACCTCAACTCTTAATTAACCCTTCAACTCAACAATTATGTTCTACTATTGTCCTTAATTTTGTTTCCGCATCTTCATATTCACGATTTGTTTTTTTATTTTCGCAACAGTTCATAGCTATTGCTGTTATATTTTCCGTATGTGCTTTCATTGCCTTTTTTCCCTTTCCATCTATATATTTTCATAATAATTGTCTTGCATTTCACTTTTCCACTACACACTTCAGTACGAGTGACGCTCTTTTCATTTGAATCGGGCTATTATTTACGATGATACTTAGCTTAGTAAGGTTCTCTGTGAATAAAACAAAATAGACACAATATTAATTAACCCTTTAGCTACCTCAGACCCTTCCTAACCTGAATAACCTCGTCTAATAATAACCAGAACAAGAATAACAGTAACGTTACCCGGAGAGAAAGGGTTATTCTATATATATCTCCAAATCACTTGTCTCTCTTCTCTCTTTCGTTTATTGTGTTCGCATAATCTTTGTTCTCATGTATTCGTATTTTAATTTTTCACATTACAGTTTTCTATGCAATTATCTTTCTTTTGTTTCACTTACCTGCTACAAAGACAACGCCAAGACAACGCAGCTTTAACTCACCTGAAACAGACAAAAACGACAATTAATACAACATATTAAAGATGGAATCACATTACCAATTTTTCCGGCAGTTTTGTATGGGCATTTCTTAGTTTCTGCATAAGTCCAAGGATATTTGTCATTGGTGTCTTAGTAACAATTATAATCTGTAATTTCCTATACTTAAGGTAATTTTCCATGTCCCTATCTTAATTACTCCGCTATTATGATGGTTTTGTAGCGATATATGTTTTTGATTATAATAACTTTGTATCATTATGTCGCAGAGATATAGTATTTTCACATTTTTAGCTAAATAAGTTGTTCGTTATGATATCTTGGTATTATTTTGTTGCAGATATATAATAGTTCCTATTTTTAGTGATATATGTTGTTAATTATGATAACTTGGTAGTGATATGATGCAGAGATAGAGTAGTTTCATATTTGATAACGATATATATAGTTATGATAACTTGGTATTAATAAAGTATGTTGCAGATATAGTAGTTTCATATATTTAGAGATAATGAATTATAGGGTGTTTAGTTTGAAAATGTGGTATTTATATGATGTAGAGATGCGGTAGTTTCATATTTCTCCATTAAGCATGAGAAATCAGCTGCCAAGGGACTGAATTTTCCGCAAGGTGAAACACAGATTACAGACTGAAGTAAGATTAGTTTAGGTGACTCAGTGCTTACACAAAACTTAAAATTCACAGTTCTAAATCAGGATTGTAGAAACAATTGCCGAAGAAAACGCTTGTGTGACACAGCAATTAAAGTATAAGCAATGAGCATGTAGAACAATACAAATGTGTATGTATAATAAGAAAAGTGTATTTAATTTCCTAGTTATATCCTCTTTTGTCAATATTGCTTTCATGCTTTTTCACTGATACATTAGAATTATTATACAGTAATTAGAAGTTCCTGAGATCCTGTGCTCTCCTACTCTTTTAACAAATGGTTCGCCCTGTTCCGATGCATTCTCCCCTCCCCCCCCCCTTCTCTCTCTCTCTCTCTCTCTCTCTCTCTCTCTCTCTCTCTCTCTCTCTCTCTCTCTCTCTCAAATCGCATCCCATTCTTACCAAAACTGCTTCTATTAAATGTCCTATCATTCTCCATTCGTCCTCTGTGCATCATCACCTACTTGCATACTTTGACGCAATCTTTATTTTCATTCTGGCTCTCATTAGACTATTTTCTTCAGCGTAAGAAGGGCCTGTGGAAGTTCAAGAGTTAGTAGATATAGCTTGTAACCCTATGATATCCAGAGATCTTACATATACTGAATATTATCTTCTATTGTTTACCAGAATATTATAAATAAAAGTGTATCCATACTGAAACAGTAAACAACTTTTCACTCTGACTCTCTCACACACACACACACAGTCTCACTCTCTCACACACACACACACTCTCTCTCTCTCTCTCTCTCTCTCTCTCTCTCTCTCTCTCTCTCTCATTAAACCGATTAAATTATGGCTATTGATGCTCATATTTTGCATAATAAATTCTCAGACTTCGAAGATTTCGCTGTCAGTGTAAAAAATGACATGGTATCAACAGTTCCTGACTTATGCTTTCAAAAATAAAATGACACATTCTTTCATTTTCTTGCTATTATTAGACGATTTTTAAACAGTTTAGGAACGGATTTAAGGGAGCCAAAGGGGCAACTGAGATAAATCTTTTCACTTTTGATTGCTAGAGTTGTTTCCAATGCTTCATTAAATCGTCTAATGTTAGCCAGATTCAACCAAACTAGGGAATCGTCGTATCGTGAAGTGGTTATAAACAATATCCGGTTGACATTTTAGTACAATAACATTCCAAGAAATCATGATGCTTGATTGTGGTAGATCATCATCATCAGCATCATCATTATTATAGTAATAACAATAATAATAATGATAATAATAATAATAATAATAATAATAATCTGAGCTACTAACAATAATAATACACAGGTATGGGGTTTTGCTATTGTAAACCTCTTCAACCAGATTACGCGAATTCATGTTCCATTCCAACGACCTCCGCACGACGTTATTCAACTAAGGAATGACCTGTTAGACTTAGATGGTTAACCCTTTTAGTATTCGAGGACGCGTTAATACTTTATTCTGGCTAACATTGGACGATTTACACAATTTTGGAAGGCCCTCTAGGAATCAAAAGGGGTAAAGCCTATCTCAATTAACCCTCTGACTCGTATAATTCCTTCCTAACCTGCAAGAAAATCATCTTCTAAAAGCCAGAATATGTTTAGGAAAGATGTCCCCGTATACTGTATACTGTAAGGGTTAACTTATATATTATATAATCCTTATGTTCTATACGAACCAGAAGAGACCAGGCTCGTTGGAGATTCCATCCTACGAGGACAGGTCAAAGAGTTCTGCGACAGAGTCCCAAATCGACGAAAAAGATTTTGCATCCTAGGAGCTGGACTGGACGACATTGTGGAAGCCTTCGAAGATACCACAAAAGATGCAAATGAAAATACCCTTTTTGTCATCCATGCTGGTTCAAATGACGTCATGCGCACCAGATCCGAAGAGTTGATGGAGAAATATTGCAAGATGATCCAGCACTACAAAAACAAGTCAAGGAATATCATCATCTCAGGCATTCTCCCCAAGATCGACGCACCTGACAAATTCTACGACAAGGCCTTCAGCACAAATAGCCGACTAAAATATTTGTGTCTGAGGGAAGAAGTTGAATTCATCAACCTCTGGGACAACTTCTACAACCAGCCTACTCTGTTCCGCAAGGATGGCACTCATCTAAACCCTGTGGGTTCAGCACGCATGGGTCGTCTCCTACACGAAGCAGTCTGCAGCCATGGATCAAAAAACGCCATCCGAGAAGAAGCAGCAGTGACATAAATCATCCAATACCAAGCAAAAAACAGAGGCAACCGAGGACCACCAGCGATAAGGACCGAAGACAGCGAGGACTGAGGACAGCCATGAACATAAATGTAGATCCGACAAGAACCAAAAATATTATTAAAGAGCGTTCCGTGAGTTCTAAAATAACAAATTTAAAGGTTTTCTATGCAAACGCTCGTAGCATACGCAATACATTTTCAGATTTAGAGGAGCTAGTGTTTACAGAAAATTATGATGTGATTGGCATAACAGAATCTTGGCTCAATACAGAAGATAGAGACTTTTTAGCAGAGTATTCACTTCCCGGTTATGTAATGTTTGAGAAAAGCCGAATAAATCGAAATGGAGGTGGCGTTTTACTTTATATAAAAGAAAGTCTTAACCCTACCCTCTTGTCAAAACCTCAAATTGTGAACGTCGACACATCTTTTGTGCTAATAAAGAATAATAAAGGTACAACAATAATACTTGCGTTAATATACAGACCTCCAGCTTAATCAGTGCAAACTGACCGAGAAATTTACGAACAAATTGCAGATGTAAGTAACTCACAAGATACCGTAATTTTTGGCGACTTTAATTTACCTGTGACCAAGTGGGGCGATACTCTTACTTCACACTCCGGACATGACTTGTATACGAACTTGCAAGAGAGTTCGCTTTATCAATTTGTTCGAACGCCGACCCGTGGTAATAACGTTCTTGACATTGTACTTGCAACAAAAGAAGAATTAATAGAGAATTTGAATGTTGGTGATGAATTCAGTAACAGCGACCATCGTACGATAACTTTCACTTTAAAGTTTACGAGTAACGAACCAAATAGTAGCATCGAAAAAGTCCCTAATTTCAAGAAAGCAAACTTCCATAAACTTAGAGCTATGTTTAAAGAAACTGACTGGAGCTTTTTAATTAACAATAACGACATAAATACATCTAGGAAGTTATTCGAAACCACTTGCCTAAAAGCAGTGCAAGACTGCATACCATCGAAAATACGGCGTCCAGGCCATAATAATAAGCCCAAATGGTGGAATAAAGATATTTCAAACTGCCTGCTTACTAAAAAATTTGCTAATGATAGATTAAAATCCTCACAAAATGACGAAGAACGGGTGAAATTTGTAGAGATACGACGCAAATCCAAAAAGTTAATTAAGCAAAGTAAAAAGACCTTAGAGTTACATATTGCGAATCAAAGTAAATCAAACCCGAAAGAATTCTATAGTTATATCAGAAAGAAAAAAGTAGTTACTTCAACTGTTGGACCGTTAGTCGATGAAAATGGAGAATACACCAAAGACGAAGTACAAATGAGTAATGCCCTCAATACCTTCTTTGCATCAGTTTTTACAACAGAAGACCTCAGTGATATCCCTACACCATCGCCGATTCAGATTGATAATTCAGATGTTCTAAGCAATATCACTGTTACAGAGAGAGAAGTATTGAATTGTTTAGATAAACTCAAGGTAAAAAAAACGCCTGGACCTGATACAATCTCGCCTAGAGTTCTAAAGGAAGCTAAGGATGAGCTCTCCAAACCCTGACATTACTATTCAATAAATCCTTGCAGTCTGGAACTATGCCTGATCAGTGGAAGATAGCCAACGTAACACCGATATTCAAAAAAGGCAGCAAATCCCTACCCAGTAACTATCGTCCAATTAGCTTAACCTCAGTTGTATGTAAAATGCTAGAAACGGTCATACGAGACAGACTCGTAAATCACTTAGAGGAAAATAACATACTTAAAGATACTCAACACGGCTTTCGTAAAAAACGTTCCTGTTTAACAAACCTCTTAGATTTCTTCCACGATATCCTCAACCTCTACGATGAGAGTAAAGCTGTAGATATTATATACCTTGATTTTCAAAAGGCCTTTGACAAAGTTCCCCACAAACGTTCACTGCTAAAACTAAAAGCGCATGGAATACAAGACGGTGTGTTGAAATGGATAGAAAATTGGCTCAGCGACAGAAAGCAAAGAGTAGTCATAAACGGTAAGGCATCTAAATGGACCAATGTAAGTAGCGGGGTACCCCAGGGATCGGTACTAGGTCCAATTCTCTTTCTAATTTACATAAACGACATCGATGAGGGTCTCACCTGTACAATCTCAAAATTTGCTGACGATACAAAAATTGCAAATAGCGTACTCTCAAAAGAAGTTGACGATATGCAACACAATCTAGATAAATTGTCATGTTGGGCCCAAATTTGGCAAATGAGTTTCAATGCGGATAAATGTAAAGTACTACATATCGGATACCTAAATGAGAAAGCAAACTATTCGATGAATGGCACTCAGCTTAAGAATGTAAACAGAGAAACCGATCTGGGAGTAACAATATCGAGTAACCTAAAACCGAGTCAACAATGTTCAGAAGTTGTTAAGAAGGCAAACAAAATAATTGGCTTTATAGGCAGGTCATTTGAGCATAAATCCAAAGAAGTTATCCTAACCCTTTACAATTCCTTAGTCCGCCCTCATCTGGAATACTGCGTTCAATCCTGGTGCCCTTATTACCAAAAAGATATAAACAAGCTAGAACGAGTTCAACGTAGAGTTACCAAAATGATACCTAGCCTAAAGAACAAAGCATACGAAGAGCGTCTTAGAGAATTAAATCTATTTCCTTTAACCCAGCGCAGATTAAGAGGTGACTTAATTCAAGTGTTCAAAATCATGAAAGGCATGACAATATGGACTGTAGTAAGTACTTCACTATCGACCAATCTAATTACACGCGGGGAAACGGTTGCAAAATTATTGGTAAATCTTTTAACTCACACGAATCTAAGAATTTCTTCTTCAATCGAGTTGTCAACTTGTGGAATGGGCTTCCCCGAAACGTTATAGACTGCATCACCGTTGATTCATTTAAACTCCGCCTAGACAAATATCTCGCATCAAACCCGCGACTGACTGCGTTTGTAAATGAATAACTTTATTTTATCCCCCCCTCAGTTACTAACCCATCTGTCCCCTACTAACTTCCTATTCCTGCCACGGACATTAGTTCCAGGGCAGTAATTCCCTTTCCAATGTTCCCTTACCCACTCTAAACCACTGTTCGGACACTTGATCCTCAGTGTTTTGGAGGACAAGCAACCTAGAAGGGTCACTAGATCTGTTGTTGCTTGATTTCCTTTGTACTCCTTTGTACTCTTTTATAGTTAAGTGGAATACTCCGTCTGAAGCTTAATTTAACTATAAAAAACGTCGTATGATTACAGAGGTTAAGGGGGGGGGGAGTTGCTGGACCCCCTTATGAGATTAAAGACGTTCGCCCCATTAGTTTGGCAATTTTAAGACCTTTCTTGCCATTTAGGTGTCGATTTGTTCCTGGCGAGACATAGAAAGCCCGTAATTTAGGAGTAACCGGCCTTTGGCCGAAGCATTAGTCTGCCCAAAAATGCACAAATATTCTTTGAAAGGGATCTTGGAGGTATATATAAAGCTTGACACAGTTCTGGGGAGGAAACTAAAAAAATACAAAATAAATAACAAATACATAATTGCAAAACAAAAACAAAAACATATACATAAAACTATCCCCTTAAGGAAATTATGCATCCCATACCATTTACTAATACCTAACCACCGATCAATTAAGAACATGTCACTTAAGAAATCTAGAAATGTTTACACGAAAAATAATACAATTAAACACACTAAGATTCTCATACCAACCCAATTATTTTAATTTATGGCGTAATGTACTTAACATATGCGATAGAATTATAGTAGTTAATTATATACTGATTTTCAGAATGATTATAAGCATTTCCTCAAATCCGTGTATTAAAAATATTGAAAAACCTGTCAATCACAGCTACGATCTCAAAGTAGGTTGAGCTTCGAGGGTTAACTTATTCTCTCTCTCTCTCTCTCTCTCTCTCTCTCTCTCTCTCTCTCTCTCTCTCTCTCTCTCTCATTTAAACATCTTGCATGCCGTAGATCCTTTCTAACCTGTAGACAATCTATTACTGATACATGAAATAATATGAGAAATTACATAATCAAAATTAGCATGTTAAATGAATAACAGTAAATACTAATGCAACAACAAAACCAACATCATAACATAAAACAAGAAAATCAAACAAATAATAACACATATATTAACCCGTTCAGTACCAGGGACGTTCTTTTTATCTGATTCTGGCAACTATTAGGCGATTGTATTCAGTTTAGCAAGGACCTTTAGCAATAATGAGGCTTCAAACTATCTCAGCCAACCGTATTAACTACCCCAGAACCTTCCTAAGCACCATAATACCGTATAAACTATCCCAGAACCTTCCTAAGCACCATTATACCGTATAAACTACCCCAGAACCTTCCTAAGCACCATAATACCGTATTAACTACCCCAGAACCTTCCTAAGCACCATAATACCGTATTAACTACCCCAGAACCTTCCTAAGCACCATAATACCGTATAAACTACCCCAGAACCTTCCTAAGCACCATAATACCGTATTAACTACCCCAGAACCTTCCTAAGCACCATAATACCGTATTAACTACCCCAGAACCTTCCTAAGCACCATAATACCGTATTAACTACCCCAGAACCTTCCTAAGCACCATAATACCGTATTAACTACCCCAGAACCTTCCTAAGCACCATAATACCGTATAAATATAGCTAGAATATAATATAACACACGTCGCTGGTACTCAAAGGGTTATGAAAGGAAAGGGGAGTAATGTAATGCGTAATACAACACAAAATACAATACACAACACAAAATATACTACACAGCACTATACGCACAATACAATACACATTACGCAAAATACAATACACAACACAAAATATACTACACAGCACTATACACACAATACAATACACATTACGCAAAATACAATACACGTTACGCAAAATACACTACACAGCACTATACACACAATACAATACACGTTACGCAAAATACAATACACGTTACGCAAAATTCAATACACAAAATGCAGTTCACAATCTAATATACATAATCAAACAAATATATATTAATTAAACAAAATATCATAAATGAGACGTCGGACCAGACTGTGTTAACCCCTTCGGAATCCAAGACGCAATATGTATATATTTTGTTCCGGCTATTATTTGACGATTTTATTCCAATTAGGAAGGGTAGGCCTATACGGAAGAAAGGGGGTTAATTGAGATAGCCTTTACCCTTATAATTCCCATAGATCCTTCTTAACTTGTATAAAATCGTCTAATGATAGCCAGAATAAATTGTCAAAATGCGTCATAATCTTCGGTTTTGTTTCTGAACACCCTTTGCCTTCATGTTAACCCCCATTAGTTTTCAAATTGTAATACTTTCGCCCATTTCTTTGTCAATATTAAGACTTTTCGTGTCATTTAGTTGTCGATTGTTTCCTGGCGAGCGATAGCGAGCCTGTATTTCATGATGAATCGGCCTTCGGCCTGGACATTTTTCTACCGATAAATTTACAAAATATATCTGGGGTGATGTTTTTATAAGTTTGATAGAGGTGTGGGGTGTAAACTACTGTTTGTATTCTGTGCGATTGGGTGCTTTGATTTATATTGCTCGTGTGTGTTTCTTTATATTGTTTTTCTGTGATTTTCTCCTTACGTTACTTTATTTTTAACTTGTTGTATTTTCTTATTGTTACATTTCTTGACTGACCTTTAGTTTACCGAGAATGTAATAGACTTCCACTATATTCCATGCGTTGCTATCAGGCTCACTCTTCTGCGATTGGTATTCTTCGCACTTATACCATGCTATATCTTCAACTCTCGCCCCTCACCTCTCTCTTTCTCTCTTTCTATTTTTCTCTCTCTCTCTCTCTCTCTCTCTCTCTCTCTCTCTCTCTCTCACTTATACCATGCTATCTCTTTCACCCACCTCTCTCTGTCTCTCTCTCTCTCGCTCTCTCTCTTGGTATTCCTCTCACCTATTCCCTGCTATCTCTTTCACCCACCTCTCTCTCTCTCTTCCTCGCACTTATACCACGCTATCTCTGTCACCCACCTCTCTCTCTCTCTCTCTCTCTCTCTCTCGCACTTATACCATGATATCTCTTTCACCCACCTCTCTCTGTCTGTCTCTCT
>CM064483.1:25745173-25782673 GCA_032716605.1 Paralithodes platypus | reverse complement strand
AGGTGTCGATTTCTTCCTGGTGAGCGATAGCGAGCCAGCATTGTATGGCGAAATCCGGCTTCGCCGGAAACATTTTTCTATCGAAAAATTTACAATTTTAGCTTGGTGTCAAAAACAAAAATATATACAGTATATGCTGGCTTGCTATCGCTCGCCAGGAAAATATTGACTCCTGGATGGGGATCAACGTCTTAAAACAGTAGGTTGAATGGGGACGAATGGATACAAGCCAAAAAGAGAGGGAGAGAACGTGAAAAGAGCGAGGTGGGCTCCCTTAATATCAACTTTATTTCGATGGTCAAGCATTTTTGTCAGGAAATATTTCTTGGATCCTTTGCACTGGTATGAATGTTTTACACTAAAGGGAACATTATTTTTCAGAGGATACCGGACCGTAGACTAAACGTAAAATTATTTCAGGTGAGAATTCTGGGATTTCTTGCACTGGTATCGGAATTTAGTCTAAAGGCAATTTTTTTTGTTTTTTTGTTAGCAGGAAGAAGTGTGGTGTGCTTGTTTAGTGTAGTGAAGTGTGGTGTGCTTGTTTAGTGTAGTGAAGTAGATAGACTCTAAACTAAAGGTAATCATATCCTGGTAATAATTATAGGATCGTTTGTACTGGTATCAAAATTTACACTAAAGACAGAAACAATTCCTGTAATATTTTTGCACTGGTATCGGACTCTTAAGACTAAAATTATACAATTCCTATAATATTTCTGGGATCTTTTGTACTGGTATCGGATTCTAGACTAAAAGTAAACATATTCTTTGTAATATTTTTAGGATCCTTTGCACTGGTATCAGACTCTTAGACAAAAAATAGATGACATTTACCCCGCGGGTCCCAGACCAATGTGGACAATAACATTAGAAAAGAAAACCCGTTCATGTGATATCAGTTTAACACTATCTGGCCCGACGTCTCGGGGGTTATTATGATATTATGCTAAATTATCATTGAAAACAAACAAATAATTTTCGAGCGCACTATATCTTTGTTGGTCCCCTATGCTAACAAAACGTCTTCCCAAACTTCCTTAAAGAAACAAAATAAAGACATAAATAAATGCCCATCCAGACCCCATTCAAGCTAAATGTGTACAGTTTTTAAAGAAAAATTTCCTGGCCAAAGGTCGATTTATAATAAATTACAGACTCGATATCGCTCGCCTAGAAATAAATCGACACCTGCATGGACTACAGCGTCTTATTATTGCCAAACTAATGGGGTGAAACGTCTTATAATCTCGAAACTAAAGGAGCAAAAGAGGGGAAGGCGAATATAAACTTCCTCGAACCATATAGTGTTAACTCTTCAGAACGATGACATAATTTTCATCATACTTTGGTTAACACAAGACGTTTTGCTTTAGCTTAAAATCTACCTCTAGGAATCAAAGAGGTTAATACGATCTCGTAAAACCCTCTGAATAACATAGGTCCTTTTAAACTGCATAAATCGTCTAATTCTCTCCGGAATCAAAGTCCCATTACCCATTGAGGATTATGACGTACATAGATAGTTTATTCTGGCTATTATTAGACGATTTTATACAGATTAGGAGGGATCTGTGGGGTAAAGACTATCTCAATTAACCCCCTGGCGTCCATAGACCTCTCCTAATCTGAACAAAACCATTTACTAATACTCAGAAATTAGTGGTGATCATGTGTGTGTGTGTGTGTGTGTGTGTGTGTGTGTGTGTGTGGTGAGAGAGAGAGAGAGAGAGAGAAGGGGGAGGTTAAGATGAATAGGGAGGGTGCCTGATTATTGACGATAACATTTGTGTCAAAGGGATGTAGAGCTGTGGTGGTGGTGTTAATGGTGGTGTTGTTATTGGTGGTGGTAATAGTGGTGTTAGAGGTGGTGGTGGTGGGTGTTAATGGTGGTATTAGGGGTGTTAGAGATGGTGGTGGTGGTGGTGTTATTGGTGGTGGTAATAGTGGTGTTAGAGGTGGTGGTGGTGGGTGTTAATGGTGGTATTAGTGGTGTTAGAGATGGTGGTGGTGGTGTTATTGGTGGTGTTAGAGGTGGTGGTGGTGGTATTAGTGGCGTTGGTGGTGGTGATGGTGATAGTGGTGTTGGTGGTGGTGTTAATGATGGTGGTGGTGGTGGTAGTGGTGGTGTAAATGGTGGTGGTGGTGATAGTGGCGTTGGTGGTGGTGTTATTGGTGGGGAAAGTCAGAGTGGCGTTTGAGGTGGTGGGAAAGTGATAGTGGCGGTTGTGGTGGTGGTGGTGATAGTGGCGTTGGTACAAAGGAGTACAAAGGAAATCAAGCAACAACAGATCTAGTGACCCTTCTAGGCTGCTTGTCCTCCAAAACACTGAGGATCAAGTGTCCAAACAGTGGTTTAGAGTGGGTAAGGGAACATTGGAAAGGGAACTACTGCCCTGGAACTAATGTCCGTGGCAGGATTAGGAAGTTAGTAGGGGACAGATGGGTTAGTAACTGAGGGGGGGATAAAATAAAGTTATTCATTTACAAACGCAGTCAGTCGCTGGTTTGATGCGAGATATTTGTCTAGGCGGAGTTTAAATGAATCAACGGTGCTGCAGTCTATAACGTCTCGGGGAAGCCCATTCCACAAGTTGACAACTCAATTGAAGAAGAAATTCTTAGATTCGTGTGAGTTAAAAGATTTACCAATAATTATGCAACCGTTTCCCAGCGTGTAATTAGATTGGTCGATAGTGAAGTACTTACTACAGTTCATATTGTCAATGCCTTTGATGATTTTGAACACTTGAATTAAGTCACCTCTTAATCTGCGCTGGGTTAAAGGAAATAGATTTAATTCTCTAAGACGCTCTTCGTATGGTTTGTTCTTTAGGCTAGGTATCATTTTGGTAACTCTACGTTGAACTCGTTCTAGCTTGTTTATATCTTTTTGGTAATAAGGGCACCAGGATTGAACGCAGTATTCCAGAAGAGGGCGGACTAAGGAATTGTAAAGGGTTAGGATAACTTCTTTGGATTTATGCTCAAATGACCTGCCTATAAAGCCAATTATTTTGTTTGCCTTTTTAACAACTTCTGAACATTGTTGACTCGGTTTTAGGTTACTCGATATTGTTACTCCCAGATCGGTTTCTCTGTTTACATTCTTAAGCTGAGTGCCATTCATCGAATAGTTTGCTTTCTCATTTAGGTATCCGATATGTAATACTTTACATTTATCCGCATTGAAACTCATTTGCCAAATTTGGGCCCAACATGACAATTTATCTAGATTGTGTTGCATATCGTCAACTTGTTCTTTTGAGAGTACGCTATTTGCAATTTTTGTATCGTCAGCAAATTTTGAGATTGTACAGGTGAGACCCTCATCTATGTCGTTGATGTAAATTAGAAAGAGAATTGGTCCTAGTACCGATCCCTGGGGTACCCCGCTACTTACATTGGTCCATTTAGATGCCTTACCGTTTATGACTACTCTTTGCTTTCTGTCGCTGAGCCAATTTTCTATCCATTTCAACACACCGTCTTGTATTCCATACGCTTTTAGTTTTAGCAGTAAACGTTTGTGGGGAACTTTGTCAAAGGCCTTTTGAAAATCAAGGTATATAATATCTACAGCTTTACTCTCATCGTAGAGGTTGAGGATATCGTGGAAGAAGTCTAAGAGGTTTGTTAAGCAGGAACGTTTTTTACGAAAGCCGTGTTGAGTATCTTTAAGTAAGTTATTTGCCTCTAAGTGATTTACGAGTCTGTCTATTATGACCGTTTCTAGCATTTTACATACAACACCATGGTGTTGGTGGTGGTGTTAAGAGTGGTGGTGGTGGTGATAGTGGAGTTTAAGGTGGCGATATTGATGATGGTGTTCGTGGTAATGGTGTTATCAGTGGTGTTATAAGTGGTATTAGTGGTGTTAGAGGTGGTGGTGGTGTTGGTGTTAATGGTGGTGGTAATAGTGGTGTTAGAGGTGGTGATGGTGGTGGTGTTGGTGTCAGTGGCGTTGGTGTTAGTGGCGTTGGTGGTGGTGTTAGTGACGTTGGTGGTGGTGTTATTGGTGGTGGTGGTGTTGGTGATGGTGTTAATAGTTGTGATAGTGGCGTTGGTGGTGGTGGTGATGATAGTGGCGTTGGTGGTGGTGTTAATGGTGGTGGTGGTGATAGTAGCATTAGTGATGGTGATATTGGTGTTGGTGTTAATGGTGGTGGGAGGTTGTAATGGTGGTGGTGGAACTGATGGTGGTGTTTGTGGTAATGGTGTTAACTATGATGGTGAAATAATAGTAGCGGCGTTAATGCTGGTAGACGTGGTGGTATGGATGTATACGAAGGTGGTTGTGGTGCTACTGATGGTGGTGGTGGTGATATTGATGGTAGAAGTGGTGGTAATGATGATGGTAGTAAGACAGCTGGTAGTAGGGATGTTAGTTGTGGTGATATTCATAGTTGTAATGGTGATGATAATATTGATGGTGATAGTAACACATCTGGTATTGGGGATGTTAGTGGTGGTGATAATGACGGTGATGATGATGAGGATGGTGATGATGATGATGATAATATTGATGGTGATAGTAACACATCTGGTATTGGGGATGTTAATGGAGGTGGTATGGATAGCTGTAGTAGTTGTAGCTGGTAGTTGGGATGTTGATAGATTTTTTGTTTTTTTTTGTTTTTTCAAGAAGCCTTTGCCATACCAGAGACCCCAATACCTACGGCAATAAGATTTAAATTAAGGGAGCCCAGACGGTATTGTGCAGCATAATTTACTGGTTTGTCTCAATGGTTTAAGGAGGGGGTTTAGTTTGCTCTCTAAACCTCTATCAAACTTAAAGAAACACCCACAAGATATAAATGTGTAAATTTTTCTGTAGAAAAATGTCCCGGCCGAAGGCCGACTCCTCTTCAAATACAGGCGGCTCGCTATTGCTCGCCAGGAACAAAATTGACACCTAAATGGTACGAAAGGTCTTAATATTGGCAAAGAAATTGGGCAAAAGGTCTGAAAATTGCCAAACTAATGGGGCGAATGTCTTGAGATCTAAACATGAGGGAGGAGGAGTGATTAGAAAAACCAACTGCCTCCCCTTAAGTACCAAAGTTTCTGATGGAAGCACCAAACTACCTGATATGAACTTCTTGGTCTCCTTTGTTTCTATACATTTTTATTATGTTCTATCCACCAACCAACTTTACTCCTAAACTCGATTAATGAAATTAACAAACACATGTGGCAGTCCGGGGATTCGAACCTAGGATGCTCACACCGAATATCAACACACTTATGCATTGCACCACGAAGACAGTTAAAGAGAGGTGGACAAGCCTACGATTGATTATGCAGTTTCGAATCCTATATATCAATCTAAGCATGTACACACTTTCCAACTGCGCTATCATAGGCTATGCATAGGTGAAAGGAAATAGTAATTAATGGTTTTCAGAATCATTTTATCTACCGGTATCTAGTTTTTGCTCTCACTCACTCACTCACTCACTCACTCACTCACTCACTCACTCACTCACTCACTCACTCACTCACTCACTCACTCACTCACTCACTCACTCACTCACTCACTCACTCACTCTCACTCACTCTCTCTCTCTCTCTCTCTCTCTCTCTCTCTCTCTCTCTCATCACCAATATAAATAAAGCATAACAACCACCACACGTTTACCACCATCACTACTGACTATATTGATACCACCACCACCAACACCACTACCATCCCTAGAGTGGCACTAACAAAAAAGGGTCTACTGTAAACCATTAAAATCAACTACAATAATCAAAAGGCTAATTAATTGTTTTGGTTCAATCATCGGGGTTTATCATTAACTTTATTTGGTCCGAGGGAGTCCTATTTGGATCTCTTCTGTTTCGCTCCAATAGTTTGGATATATTAAGACCTTCCACCTCTTTAGTTTGGTGATATCAAGACGCTCACCTCATTCAGATGTCGATGTTTCTTTCTGAGCGAGAGACAGCGAGCCAGTAAATTGAAAGAAATTGGCCTTTGGCCGGGACATCATTCTATCGAAAAATTTAGAAACTTAGCTTGAAGGGGGTCTAGGTGGGCATATATATAATGTGAAGGAAGTCTGGGAAAGTGTTTGTAAGCCTAGGGGACAACCTAAGATACATTGCTCGGAAAGGTAAACACAAACAAAATCCTTAATGATAATTAACCAAAATATCATAATATCCCACAAGACGTAAACCCAGATAGTGTTAACCTTTTTCGAATTTGACCCCCCTGCTTCAATGTTGATTGAGTTGTGGCTTTAATCATATTATTTAATTAGCTTATTGTATAATATATATTTCCTTCTTCATTTATGGCCTGACGTGTCCATTAAATCTCTCCCTTGCCTTCCCTAGCTCTGTAACTCCTCCCCTTCATCAGTTATTTAGTTATTTAGGCTAAACCATTCCATACGATTTCAACTACTCTCTCTCTCGCCCTCTCTCTCTCCCATAACACCAATACAATAATTAACACCACCACTATAAACACCACACCACCACCACAGCTCTTCACCCCCTGACACAAAATTAATGTTATCGTCAATAACCAGGCACCCTCTCTATTCATTTCCCCCCACCTCTCTCTCTCTCTCTCTCTCTCTCTCTCTCTCTCTCTCTCTCTCTCTCTCTCTCTCTCTCTCTCTCTCTCTCTCTCTCTCTCTCTCTCTCTCTCTCTCTCTCTCTCTCTCTCTCTCTCTCACACACCAAAACCATTAACACCAGCACTATAAACACGCCACCACCAACACACTGTTCTCAGGAAATATACGTATGCCTCAGAATGTACAGCAACTAAACTATATAAGGAGGAGAGAGCATAAAGTTCTTCGGTATAATGGTGGACCGACAGCTAAATTGGTATACGCTTGTATAGTATTTAAGACCAAAAATGAATGGACAATGTGGGATTTTACATATAACTCGTTACTGCTTTACCATCGATGCATTAAGGGGGCCCACCTCGTATTTTGTTATTTTTCTCTCTCCCTCACTCTCTGGGTTGTATCCATTCGGCCCCATTCAGCCTATTGTTTGAAGAAGTTTATCCCAATCCAGGTGTCTACCGCGAGCCAGCATATTTAAAACAATGTTTTTGACAGCAGGCTAAATGTGTACATCCGGCTGAATGGGGCCGAATAGATACAAGTCAGAGAAAAAAGAGAACAAGAGAGACAAAAAAAACAGGTGACCCCCCCCCCCCTTAAAATAATTGTATTATTGAGGGTACCATGACCTGATGAAGCTATCTGGGAAACATTGTCAATAAAGTGCTCGTTCTCAGATGGTGTTTTTTATCCAATTGTATTATTCCTTGATATATTCTTTCCTTAATTTCTGTCACACAATTTGAGGGGCGACGGGGAAAAAAAAGCTAAGATCACTTGAAGTATTCATATTTTTTTTCACCAACTCACCAATTAATTTACAAATAAACCTAACTAGTTAAATCAATGAAATTAATGAATACATGTGATACTCCAAGGACTCGAACCTAGGATACTCACACCGAAATTCCGCACACTAAGCACTAGAAAGGAGTAATCAGAGGAATTACACGTAGATCCATGCATGATCATGCAAATGAACTTTTTCAACAGCTAAAGTTATTGAAAGTGAATTATATATATATATATATATATATATATTATAGCAATATTTGTATATTTATCATTGCAAAACCATATGAGAGTAAATTGAACTACATCAATATCGACATATATAACTTGTGAAATAACATTCTGTTAGAGATCCCGATTATGAACAATAAGCAATCCCAAACAAATATAAAATACCAAGGACTGAAAATATGGAACAATATTCCTGTTGATAAACAAAATAAAGTGACTCTATCAAGTAATAAAAACTGCATTAAAATAGTATTCATTATAAAAATACCAACAATAGTACAATATTACGCTTCCTAAAATATGAGATACTAGCAAGGGTACCCAGCGTTGCCCGGGTAATCACCATAATCACTATCACTACTACCACCACTACTACTACCATAATCACCATCATCAATCACTACTACCACAATCATCACAATACTACTAGTACCATAATCACCGGCCTCGACCTCCCTGTGCCTCATTAAACGGCGACCTCGATTTCGGCCGTTAAATGACCTCCGATTTTGGATCTGACCTCATCCATACCCCCATTTTGGGGTGCTGCGAACAACTTTCGTTCCATACACCTTTTCGATCGGAGGCCTCCTTCTGCTACAAACGGCAAAATTTTTCAATTTTTTTCATTTTGTTTTCAATTTCGGCCTCGAAACGACCTCCGATCGTGGCCTCGCCCCCTCTATGACCTGACCCAGGTCAATTGACACCCACATGCAAAGTTTCAGCTCCCCAGGTCCAAAACTGCGGCCGCCTCTTAAGAACAGACACACACACACACAGACAATCGAAAATATTATATAGATATTTAGCTATAGTGAAATGTATCAATATTGTGTATAACTTTATGTAGGGTGGGATGAAAGAGTAAATATGGATGTATAAGTGTGCATGTGGAAGTATCCTTTTTTTTCACCAACCAACTTTACTTCTAAACTCAATTAATTAAATCAAAAAATACATGTGGCACTCCAAGGACTCGAACCTCTAGGATACTCGCATCGAAATTCCGCGGATTTATGCATTACGCTATCCCAGTTAAAGAATTATGCACAAGCCTACGATTTATTATGCAGTTTCGAATACTGCATATTAATCTGAGCATGTATTGGTATGTATTATATTGAGTGTATATACACATACATGTGTGTAAGTATAAAGTTATCCGTGTGTGTGTGTATGTTCGTATGTAAGTGGGTTCAGGTATATACTATGCAGTGTATGTACCGGTATGTATTTAAAGGGACAGTGGCTGTTTGTTTGGTATATTAATTTATTTATTCGTATATTTGTTTTAGTTTCCTCCCTGGACCTCCATCAAGCTTAGAAAAACACCCCCTTCAAGATAAATTTGTAAATTTTTCCGTAGAAATATTTCCCGGCCAAAGGCCGATTCCTCCTAAAATTACAGGCTCGCTATCGCTCGCCAGGAAAAAATCGACACCTAAATGGCACGAAAGGTCTTAATATTGGCAAAGAAATGGGGCAAAATGTCTGAATATCGCCAAACTAATGGGGCGAATGTCTTGAGATCTCATAACTATTAGGGCTAAACATGAGGGAGGAGGAGGACTGGAAAAACCGACTGCCTCCCCTTAATACATATAGTTGAATGCGTGCATGTATACAGTTATGTATGTCGTATGTAAGCTGGTTCGTATGTATACAGTTATTATCCGTATGTATGTATATGTTCGTATGTAAGCTGGTTTCATATAGTTGAATGCGTCATATATGTTTAATGCGTTGTATGTATACAGTTATTATCCGTATGTATGTATATGTTCGTATGTAAGCTGGTTCACTCATACATATAGTTGAATGCGTGTATGTATACAGTTATTATCCGTATGTATGTATATGTTCGTATGTAAGCTGGTTCACTCATACATATAGTTGAATGCGTGTATGTATACAGTTATTATCCGTATGTATGTATATGTTCGTATGTAAGCTGGTTCACTCATACATATAGTTGAATGCGTGTATGTATACAGTTATTATCCGTATGTATGTATATGTTCGTATGTAAGCTGGTTCACTCATACATATAGTTGAATGCGTGTATGTATACAGTTATTATCCGTATGTATGTATATTTCGTATGTAAGCTGGTTCACTCATACATATAGTTGAATGCGTGTATGTATACAGTTATTATCCGTATGTATGTATATGTTCGTATGTAAGCTGGTTCACTCATACATATAGTTGAATGCGTGTATGTATACAGTTATTATCCGTATGTATGTATATGTTCGTATGGAAGCTGGTCACTCATACATATAGTTGAATGCGTGTATGTATACAGTTATTATCCGTATGTATGTATATGTTCGTATGTAAGCTGGTTCACTCATACATATAGTTGAATGCGTGTATGTATACAGTTATTATCCGTATGTATGTATATGTTCGTATGTAAGCTGGTTCACTCATACATATAGTTGAATGCGTGTATGTATACAGTTATTATCCGTATGTATGTATATGTTCGTATGTAAGCTGGTTCACTCATACATATAGTTGAATGCGTGTATGTATACAGTTATTATCCGTATGTATGTATATGTTCGTATGTAAGCTGGTTCACTCATACATATAGTTGAATGCGTGTATGTATACAGTTATTATCCGTATGTATGTATATGTTCGTATGTAAGCTGGTTCACTCATACATATAGTTGAATGCGTGTATGTATACAGTTATTATCCGTATGTATGTATATGTTCGTATGTAAGCTGGTTCACTCATACATATAGTTGAATGCGTGTATGTATACAGTTATTATCCGTATGTATGTATATGTTCGTATGTAAGCTGGTTCACTCATACATATAGTTGAATGCGTGTATGTATACAGTTATTATCCGTATGTATGTATATGTTCGTATGTAAGCTGGTTCACTCATACATATAGTTGAATGCGTGTATGTATACAGTTATTATCCGTATGTATGTATATGTTCGTATGTAAGCTGGTTCACTCATACATATAGTTGAATGCGTGTATGTATACAGTTATTATCCGTATGTATGTATATGTTCGTATGTAAGCTGGTTCACTCATACATATAGTTGAATGCGTGTATGTATACAGTTATTATCCGTATGTATGTATATGTTCGTATGTAAGCTGGTTCACTCATACATATAGTTGAATGCGTGTATGTATACAGTTATTATCCGTATGTATGTATATGTTCGTATGTAAGCTGGTTCACTCATACATATAGTTGAATGCGTGTATGTATACAGTTATTATCCGTATGTATGTATATGTTCGTATGTAAGCTGGTTCACTCATACATATAGTTGAATGCGTGTATGTATACAGTTATTATCCGTATGTATGTATATGTTCGTATGTAAGCTGGTTCACTCATACATATAGTTGAATGCGTGTATGTATACAGTTATTATCCGTATGTATGTATATGTTCGTATGTAAGCTGGTTCACTCATACATATTGCAGCGTTCTGTAGGTGTGGGTTCTAGTAAATGTACAGTACAGTATATACATGTGCGTTTTTTATAGTTATCTGTGTGTGTGGATTTGTTTGTATGTAGGTGGGTTCATGTATATCTATCTATCTATCTATTGCCGGACGCCTTACTCCCCTTAATGAGGGTGGCCATACACAGAATGCCCCCAAGCGGACCTATTCCCTGTAAGAGGGAACAACCCGAGCCAGTTAACTGAAGGACTTACAGGATTGACCACTCAATTTAGGATCCGTCCTACTCCGAGGCCGTCTGTGTATTTTGTCAGCACTATGTTTTCTAGAGTGGTGATCGACTAGTCCATCCACTAACCTGCCTTACCCATAGATAAGCAGTACGAATTTGTATCAGGTTTACTCCCCTAGACAGGTTGCCGACCAAGGCTGACGAGTCCCATCCACCCGGATTTTTATAAGGTTGTCTCCCCTAGATTGGTTGCCGACCAAGGCTAACGAGTCCCATCTACCCAGTATACAGTACAGTATAATGTATTAAAGGGGGTCACCGGCTTTTTTTTATCTGTCTCTCCTTTTCTCTCTTTCCCTGGCTTGTATCCATTCGGCCCCATTCAGCCAACTGTTTTAAGACGTTTATCCCCATCCAGGTGTCAATTTGTTTCTGGCGAGCGATAGCGAGCCAGCATTGTATAGATAAATCCGGCTTCGCCAGACACATTTTTCTATCAAAAAATGTACAAATTTAGCTTGCTCTCAAAACAAAAATATATATATGCTGGCTCGCTACCGCTCACCAGGAAAATGTTGACACCTAGATGGGGGTAAACGTCTTAAAAGAGTAGGCTGAATGGGGCCGAATGGATACAAGCCAAAGAGAGAGGGAGAGAAAGATCAAACAGTGAGGTGGGCTCCCTTAACGTAATTGATTGTGGAAGTGTTGTTTATGGCTATGAATGTGCATCCGTACAAGTGTGTATATTAATTACCATTATTTGTTGGTACTAACTATTCCTTATTAATCGAGTTATACTCTAGAGGCCTTTAAGATATGTTATTCTCAAAAGGCTCAACCATTGTATAATATGTGTAAGCTAAAAATATTACATATGGCTTTATTTTCTATTGGCTAAACATAAAATTATTATTATTATTATTATTATTACTGCTATTATTATTATTATTGTTATTATTATTATAATAATAATTATTATTGCTATTATTATTATTAACAACACCAACACCGCCCCCCCCCCCACCACAGCTCTTCACCTCCCTAACATATTGTGTTACCGTCAATAACAAGGCACCCTCCTTATTCATCTTACCTCCCCCCCTCTCTCTCTCTCTCTCTCTCTCTCTCTCTCTCTCTCTCTCTCTCTCTCTCTCTCTCTCTCTCTCTCTCTCTCTCTCTCTCTCTCTTTCTCTCTCTCTCCCGATCTGGGAGTAACAATATCGAGTAACCTAAAACCGAGTCAACAATGTTCAGAAGTTGTTAAGAAGGCAAACAAAATAATTGGCTTTATAGGCAGGTCATTTGAGCATAAATCCAAAGAAGTTATCCTAACCCTTTACAATTCCTTAGTCCGCCCTCTTCTGGAATACTGCGTTCAATCCTGGTGCCCTTATTACCAAAAAGATATAAACAAGCTAGAACGAGTTCAGCGTAGAGTTACCAAAATTATACCTAGCCTAAAGAACAAACCATACGAAGAGCGTCTTAGAGAATTAAATCTATTTCCTTTAACCCAGCGCAGATTAAGAGGTGACTTAATTCAAGTGTTCAAAATCATCAAAGACATCGACAATATGAACTGTAGTAAGTACTTCACTATCGACCAATCTAATTACACGCGGGGAAACGGTTGCAAAATTATTGGTAAATCTTTTAACTCACACGAATCTAAGAATTTCTTCTTCAATCGAGTTGTCAACTTGTGGAATGGGCTTCCCCGAAACGTTATAGACTGCATCACCGTTGATTCATTTAAACTCCGCCTAGACAAATATCTCGCATCAGACCCGCGACTGACTGCGTTTGTAAATGAATAACTTCATTTTATTCCCCCCTCAGTTACTAACCCATCTGTCCCCTACTAACTTCCTAATCCTGCCACGGACATTAGTTCCAGGGCAGTAATTCCCTTTCCAATGTTCCCTTACCCACTCTAACCCACTGTTTGGACACTTGATCCTCAGTGTTTTGGAGGACAAGCAGCCTAGAAGGGTCACTAGATTTGTTGTTGCTTGATTTCCTTTGTACTCCTTTGTACTCCTTTGTACTCTCTCTCTCTCTCTCTCTCTCATGAACAATATTCACTACTAATGACACCATCACCCTGCATACCTGGGTGTTGTAAAAGAATAGTTAGTTAGTTAGTTAATTCTTTATTTCATAAAAGGTTACATGGTAACTTTTTACATATATACAGTGGATACAATTTTATCCTACCGCAAGGTGGGTTCATTATTTTGAACATACAGTATCCGTGACTTAATGGCATTTATGTAATTTTCCATCATGCTTTCAATGTTATATTATGAAAGTAGTACAGACTTGGCTTCGTTAGCCAGGAACAGATCCTCGGACACATTTTTCATGACTAAACCTGATTCTCTGCCAATTTATAAAATGATTAAACGTCATTAGTCCTGCAAGGTGACATGCCTTATGGTTACTCTCCCAGTATCTTAGCTTTATAATTTTCTTTATTGCTTTATGAAAGCCTATTTCGAACAGTTTCAAATATAAAATTTCTTATTACAGAACCGCAACATTTGATCCATAAAAAGTCATACAATAATTCTGGAATAATTTACTAAATACATTACAGTTAACGCTAGAGATTTTCCGCAAAAGGCAATTGAATTCGTTATTAAACTTATTCCTGCATCCTATTATGTCTTTGTCATTATTTTAATTGCAATCTATCACAAAACCAAGATATCTACATTCCTGTACAACTTCTTACTTACTTCCATATAAATATAAAATCGGATCTTTGACATTATCGTTTGTGTACTTAAAATACATACAGACGGACTTACTTGGATTAATTTCAATATCAATTGCCTTTGCTTAATTTTCAATTATGCTCAATAATTCTTGCAGACCTGAAGAAGGATCAGAAAGCAGAACCAAGTCATCGGCAGAAGCAATTATGTTGCTAGATCTGTTACCCAACTTGCAGCCTGTACTACTCTCAGATACTTTTCTATCAAGTCATTAATGTAAATATTAAAAAGAACTGTTGACAGAATACCACCTTTTCTCACTTAATTTTTTTATTTTCCAAGGATCTGATATGTTGTATGCTTAGTAGCTACGCATTGATTCCTATATAAGATATATAAAATATTTACATAACAAATAGGACAATGAAATTCTAAAAGTTTATGAATAAGCTAGATAGATAGATAGATAGATAGATAGATAGATAGATATCTGGCCGACTCTAGCTACGACCATAGGCTTATATACTGTGGATTCAAGCGCTCAGAATGTTGGATCCAAGAGGTGTTACTCCAGATATGCCAGTGAAGCATCAAGACAGGTGAGTGTATCAACCGGTTCTTTCGTAGTCTTAAGGGGGGTCACCATTTTTTTTTTATCTTTATCTCCTTTTCTCTTTTTTCCTGGCTTGTATCCATTTGGCCCCATTCAGCCAACTGTTTTTAGATGTTTATCCCCATCCAGGTGTCGATTTTTTCCTGGCGAGCGATAGCGAGCCATCATTTTATGGAGAAATCCGGCTTCGCCAGAGAAATTTTTCTATCGAAAAATGTACAAATTTAGCCAGCTCTCTAACAAATTATCCAAAATATGGTGGCTCGCTATCGCTCGCTAGGTATAAATCGTCACCTGGATGGAGATAAACGTCTTGAATCAGTAGGCTGAATGGGGCCGAATGGATACAACCCAGAGAGCGAAACAAAGCAGGTCACCCCCCTTAACCCTCAGAGTACCAGCGACTTGTCTTATATTTGACTCTACCTGTATTTAGACGATAGTATGTAGCTTAAAGAAGGATCTGTGCTAGTTAATTAATAGGGTTGGTTGAGATAGTTTGAAGTCTGATAATTATTGCTAGAGGTCCTTCCTAAGCTGAATAAAATCGTCTAACAGTTGCCAGAATATGATAAAGAGGACGTCCCTGGTACTGAATTGGTTAAGGGGGTACTAATCACTTTTTCTGGACCCCCTGCTCCCTCATGTTTAGCATATTAGTTTTGAGTTTTTAAGACCTTCGTTCCATTAGTTTGGCGATTTTGAGACCTTTCGCCCCATTTATTTGTTAAATATTAAGACTTTTCGTGCCATTTAGGTGGCGATTATAGAAGGAACTGGCCTTCGGCCGGGACATTTTTCTACAGAAAAATTTACAAATTTATCTTTAAATGAAGCCTAGGGGGGGGGGGTATTTTTAAGCTTGCTGGAGGTATAGCGACGAAACTCAAAATTAAATAAATATATAAATACAAAGACCCCAAAACAAGCAGTACCCCCTTAAACTCCATCTGTTGAGCTTATCACTCACTAGGCACTGCTCCCCATTGCATAATTTGAACTCCGGTGGGGTTTGTGGTAACGCACTGATACCAATACCAGGACACATTCAATACCAGGACACATTCAATACCAGGACACATTCAATACCAGGACACATTCAATACCAGGACACATTCAATACCAGGACACATTCAATACCAGGACACATTCAATACCAGGACACATTCAATACCAGGACACATTCAATACCAGGACACATTCAATACCAGGACACATTCAATACCAGGACACATTCAATACCAGGACACATTCAATACCAGGACACATTCAATACCAGGACACATTCAATACCAGGACACATTCAATACCAGGACACATTCAATACCAGGACACATTCAATACCAGGACACATTCAATACCAGGACACATTCAATCCCAATAATATATTCCCATTGACACATAAGGATTTGAACCCGGGGTTTTGAGATTATCATAGCGCGGTTGGGAATATGAACATGATTAGATTAATATCCAGTATTCGAGAATGGATAATAAGTCGTAGGCGTGTGCATAAACCTTTAACCGTCCTGGTGGTGTAATGGTTAAGGTGGCAAAAATCAGTGTGTGATAACCCCGGTTCGAATCCCGGTGAATCACATATATACTGTAATTGATTTAATTGGGAGTGTTTGGTGTTGTGGTGAAATTAATAAAATATAGATTACTATAGGTAGCGCCAACTAACTTGACAAAATAATCTGGACCCCTTAACTTCTTATAACTCAAAATTAATGAAAGCAATCGGGCTGACATTTTTATCATTTGGGAAGAGTCCACCAGAAAATAGGTGTGGACATTTACAGCCAGTTTGCTCAAGGTCCTTTTGAGTAACGATAAGGTCAGGGATCGAGATAATTGTCAAGTTCGTTGGCGATACCTATAGTCCAGTAGCAAAAACACGCCTACACTGATGTATACCCATTGTTGAAATAATTAAAAACAGAGTATTTTAGGTTAGATTAGGTATTTAAGTAGTTAGGTTAGGTTAGGTATTTAAGTAGTTAGGTTAGGTTAGGTATTTAAGTAGTTAGGTTATGTTTGGTATTTAAGTAGTTAGGTTAGGTTAGGTATTTAAGTAGTTAGGTTAGATTAGGTATTTAAGTAGTTAGGTTATGTTAGGTATTTAAGTAGTTAGGTTAGGTTAGGTATTTAAGTAGTTAGGTTAGGTTTGATCTTGATAGTTTTATACTTAGATTTAAAACACGAAAAATGTACCCGAAAGCATGCATAATGTTCGTTTGTAACGTAAACTGTCGCTTTTTGTGTGTGTGTGTGTGCGTGTGTGCGTGTGTGTGCGTGTGTGTGTGTGTGTGTGTGTGTTATCCAATATATCTTCAATTCACTTTTCCACTAATATATACTCTACTCCACTTTCCCTTCCCCCTTAAAACATTATTGACTCTCATCCCATATTAGGGGGGGGTGAGCTGTTTTTGTTCTGTCCTTTTCTATTTTTCTCTGGCTTGTATCCATTTGGCCCCATTCAGCCTACTGTTTTAAGACGTTTATCCCCATCCAGGTGTCAACTTTTTAACTGGTGAGCGGTAGCGAGCCAGCATATTTTTTCTTTTTGTTTGACAGCAGGCTAAATTTGTACATTTTTCGATAGAAAAATTTCTCCGGCGAAGCCGGATTTCTTCATATAATGCTGGCTCGCTATCGCTCGCCAGGAAGAAATCGAGACCTAGGTGGGGATAAACGTCTTAAAACAGTAGGCTGAATGGGGCCAAATGGATACAAGCCAGAGAAAGAGAGAAAAGGACAGAAATAACAAAAAACAGGTCACCCCCTTACATAGCCACCCTTGACGATAGATTAGCACCTTATCCCGTTCAGATATAGATTCGGATTTAATGTGTTCGAGATATGACGCTGCTTAATTTCCTAATACATATGCATCACTTTGCTAATACGAAGAAAATGGTTTGCGGGTAATATTCGTTCTCTCTCACTCTCTCATTCTCACTCTCACTCACTCTCACTCTCTCTCTCTCTCTCTCTCTCTCTCTCTCTCTCTCTCCTGCCTCGCGAATCATGAAACATATGATATCGAATGCTCTTTAAGTGGGTTTGTGTGTGAGAGAGAGAGAGAGAGAGAGAGAGAGAGAGAGAGAGAGAGAGAAGGAAGGAATATATTACCAGTGGCCATTGTCTTCGTATTACCAAAGTGATGCATATGTATTAGAAAACTAAGAAGCGTTATATCTCGAACTGTCATATGTCTGCTAAACATTTAGACCATAAAAACAAATATAATTATAAAATCAAATAAATCCACCTTTTATCGTGACTGGAATAACTAATGGTCAAAATGAGTGACGATGGTCGGAAATGAGTTGTTTGCCAGAACGATTTATTACTGAACACGAGTTATGGGTGGGTATAATTTGAGGCGAAAATGAAATGTGAGTAGACATTGAATATAGCTGAGTGTATGTGTCGTTTGTGTGTGTGTGTGTGTGTGTGTGTGTGTGCTTGAGAGATAAAGAGAGAGAGAGCGCGAGAGTGAGAAAGGAAGATAGATAGAGAGATAGGAAACAGCAAGGCAATCTGCAGACAACATCGCAGGGGCTTTGCGGTCCATTCTGCTGAGATACACATGATAAGATTTTTTTTTTTTTTTTTATATATATATATTCCAACTACTCCCTCTCGGCATAGGCTGATAGCCTTTACACTCTACCGCTGAACACGGTGAGGCCCGTGAGGTCTTGCTCCAGTCTAGGGAGTGAGACATGCGAAGCTTCACGGCTCGAAGCAACTCCATCTCTGATGCCGCCTCGCCTCTGCGCTTCACAGTCTCATACCCCACACTCGGACCCTCACTCTCAGAACACCACCTATTGAGCAATTAACTCACTAGGCATTGCCCCTCTGTAGCATATTTTTTGAATATGGGAATATTCATACAATGCTATTTAATCAGGGAACAATGAGGATATATATATTTTTTTTTGGGGGGGGGGCATTTCGGTGTGCTGTGGTAATGCACTGATACAGCACAAATTCCATCCCAATAATATCTTCCCATTGACATATTGGGATTCGAACCCGGGTCCATTGGATTACCAGTCCAGTGGCAAGACCACTCCGCCACACCAAGATAGAGTGTATAGTGCATTATCTACTGTAATCTTGAATTGCTCAACCCAAGAACTAAAAGCAATAGATAGATAAATAGACAAGTTACTTCGATAAGGATAAATGCACACAGATAGATAGATAGATAGATAGATCGGTAAAGATAGATGTATATATTATATATACTAGCAGGGGTACCCGGCGTTGCCCGAGTTTAAATTCTACTCCCATAATCACCATCATCAATCACTACTACCACAATCATCACAATACTACTACTACCATAATCACCGGCCTCGACCTCCCTGTGCCTCATTAAACGGCGACCTCGATTTCGGCCGCTAAATGACCTCCGATTTTGGATCTGACATTATCTGTACCCGAATTTTGGGGGGCTGCGAACAATTTTCGTTCCATACACCTTTTCGATCGGAGGCCTCCTTCTGCCCCAAACGGCCATTTTTTCTTTTTTCTTTTTTCAATTTCAGCCTCGAAACGACCTCCGATCGTGGCCTCGCCCCCTCTATGACCTGACCCAGGTCAATTGACACCCACATGCAAAGTTTCAGCTCCTCAGGTCCAAAACTGCGGCCGCCTATTAAGAACAGACACACACAGACAATCGAAAATATTATATATAGCTCTCTCTCTCTATCTTTCTTATATACGGTAATGAGAAGAAATACCCTACTAATTTGGAAGTTGCGGTGTCCAAGATCACCTGCTATATATATATATATATATATATATATATACCGGTATATATATATACTAGCAGGGGTACCCGGCGTTGCCCGGGTAATCACCATAATCACCATCACTACTACCACCACTACTACTACCATAATCACCATCATCAATACTACCATAATCACCGGCCTCGACCTCCCTGTGCCTCATTAAACGGCGACCTCGATTTCGGCCGCTAAATGACCTCCGATTTTGGATCTTACCTCATCCGTACCGCCATTTTGGGGGGCTGCGAACAACTTTCGTTCCATACACCTTTTCGATCGGAGGCCTCCTTCTGCCCCAAACGGCCCTTTTTCCGATTTCGCGCCCATTTTCTCCGTCCCTTTCACCCTGGGGATTTTTTGTTTTCACTAAAACCTGCCTAGGGACCCCCTTACTATGCATACCAAGTATGAACGCTCTAGCTTAAAAACTGCGGCCGCCTACAAAGAACAGACAGACAGACAGACAGACAACCGTAAATATTATATAGATATATAATTATATATATATATATATATATATATATATATATATTCTTTAATGCATACAAGGTTAAAGGAAATAGCAGTATCAGCATTCAATATTTTATTATTGTGCGTTTCATTATTTCTGATTAATTTCCGTTGGGGTTCTGTCAGCAGGTGGAGGAGGTTAGCAAAGTGCATGTTGATTCGACATTTCGCTAGGCATCTAGCATCTTCAAGAGAATGATTAAAATGTACAAAATTACGGGTATAATTATATACAAAAAGAGAGGCTCGGGGGTGATGAGGGGGCGGGGCTACTGTCTCCTATTGGTTGAGGGTAGCTTGCTAGCGAGTCGCTCACTGCATCTCGTTGGTGGTTGGCTGAGGGTGGGCGAAGTCATCGGTGATTGGCTGTTAGACGTCCTGCGCGTGGAGGCTTGCGTACCAAGGTGCATAGAGGCAGGAATAGTAGGAGGAAGGTGGGAGGCGGGCAAGGTCATCGCTGGTTGGCTGCTGAATGTCCTTATGGTAGTAGCTTGCGCGGCGGGATGCGTAGCAGCAGGAGGTGATGAAGAGGGGCGAGGGGCAGGGCCGTGGTGGGTTAATGTCGTTTAGCAGACGGTAATATTTGCAAGTCAAGCGTTTGGTTGTTTATGCTAGGGTTTAAGGCTTGAATGTAGAGGGCTTCAAGAATAGGTAGTCTTCTGGAATAATTTTCTTTGTCGATTATGGAGGTGTGTTTATTTAAATCGTCACGGGTAAGGGAGGGGGTGGTTCAGGGAGAGATAATGGTCTTTAATGGCTCCTGCCTGCAGGTGAAGAGTTAGTCAACGGGATAGACGAGTCTGAGTCATACCAATATAGGAATGAGCCCCACAGTCCTCATATTTACAAGTGTGTTGGTATATCACATGGTCATCGTTCATCGGGCTCTTCATTTTGGTGGAGGCAAGTCTGTTACGGAGAACAAGGTTGGAGGTCTTGGGAGATTTGTAGTAGATGATTAATTTAATTTTGGTGTCAGGGTTGGTGGGGACGACATGTTTGTTGATTATTTCTTTCATGACGAACTCGTCGGTTTTGTGGTCAGAGGACATGTAGTTACGGTAGAAGATCTTGATTTCATTTGAGGGGTTTGTGTTAGGAGGATTTTGAGAGTACCATTTCTCAAGGTGGTGGTTAATGGTGCTGGCGACATCTGAATTAGAGTACCCGTTATTTACCAGAACTTGGGAGAGTCTTTCACGTTCCTGGTGGGTGTCTCCCCAGGTGGTGCAGTGTATGAGGGCTCTCCTGACGTAGGCAAATAGTTGTTATTATTATTATTATATTGAAGACAAACAACAGAGCTTTGATAGAACACGTTCATCTTGTCTATATTTATTGCTACGTTTCGGAGGAACTCCATCATCAATCAAATTTAAATACAACAGGTACACACACTCGTAAGAAAACACTAGTATCACACTGAATTACAACTATCTCATAAACCCTACGAAAATGTACGTTATCATATACCGGTAGATGATATAAAAGAGATTGCATTGGTAAACTTAAATACAAACTATAAATTATTGACATGGTATTGCAAACATAAATAAATGGCATAAGACAAATCTCAAATATTATAAGTTAATGACAAAGCTCTTAAGCATTATACAATATGAGAAAACACTAACAATAATTTACGTAAGATGTTAAAAGCACAAGAAGTCGGTTAATTACTCATTGCCACCTTGTGTAGGCTTCAATTTTACTAATATTAGGGACTCCATAATGGTTAGATCCTCTCCATACTGACACGACTGGAGAACTGAAAAAGTATCTCCGAGTAGGGGTGATTTAAGTCACGGGCATGTTGACGTATGGCGCAATATGAGGGATTAGTGTAATGTTTGTTGGTTCTGGCCGGCTTTCCTTTATGTTCAAAGATACGTACCTTAAGTTGATGTTTTATGCAATTAATTACTTTAGAAACATCAGAAATCATGCCAAAACTGTATTAAACCTAAGTAAATCAAACTTTCTCCACAAGCAGGCAAATAAACTTCTAAATAATCCAAATGATAACAAAATATTTTGGTCTACTCTTAACTCATTTAAATCCAACTTCACTACTGCTTCATCCATTCCACCATTAAAATATCCGACTGGCAATCTTGTAAGTGACCCACGAGGTAAAGCTAACCTTCTTGCAGATATTTTCTCCACCAACTCAACCTTAGATGAAATAAATCAAGATGTCCCTGTACTTAATTTTAATTCGCCTGAAATTCCCTCACTTAAGATCCACACCAGACATGTCAAAACTATTTTGCAGAATCTCTCAGTAGATAAGGGTCCTGGTCCAGATGAAATTCCTCCAATAGTACTTAAGAATTGCTCCTTGGTGCTCGCTCCTGTATTGGCAAAATGTTTCCGTCTGTGTACTCATACCTCATGCTTCCCAGTACCCTGGAAAGAAGCAAACATCCATCCAGTTCCTAAAAAAGGTGCCTCTTCAGATCCATCAAACTACAGACCAATAGCTATTACTTCCACTCTTGGTAAAGTCTTTGAAATTATATTAAATAATCACATAATTAAGCATCTTGAGAATAATAAATTAATCAGTGATAGGCAATATGGTTTTAGACGATGTCGATCAACGTGCAGACATGCTTTGCCTTCTTACGCATCAAATCAACCAAGCTACAGACCAACATGGTGAAACACATACAATAGCACTGGATATATCAAAGGCATTTGATAGAGTCTGGCATCAATCCTTATTGTCGAAGATGTAACACTACGGCCTTGCATCATTAGTTCCACTAATTTCTTCTTATCTTCATAACAGAAAAATATGTGTAATGGTAGATGGCCTTTATTCTCAATTTCACTCAATAAATGCTGGTGTTCCCCAGGGATCAGTTTTGGCCCCAATTCTGTTCCTCATTCATATCAATGATCTCATATTCTACCACTCATAATCCAATACATTCCTACGCAGATGACTCAACACTCCACAGTTCCTTCACATTTACCAATTCTTTCACCCAACCCGATCTTATAAATTCAAAAATAAATACTGCAATTTCTCTGAACCAGGACCTTTCTAGAATTGATGGATGGGGACAAAATAATCTAGTTTCCTTTAATGCACAGAAAACCAAATACATTAAATTTTCTAACCGACAGAATCTCACTGACTCCCATATATTTTTTAATGATGTAAATATTCACACTTCCCCTAGTATTGACATTCTCGGTGTAACATTAACTACTAACTTGAGCTGGACACATTATGTTAGAAGCATTGCTAAGAATGCCTCTAAAAAACTGGGACTCCTGTACAGAGTTCGAGAATTCTTCACTGACGAGCAGTTGGCCCTGATATATAAAAGTCATGTGCGTTCTCAGATGGATTACTGTTCACCTCTGTGGGGTGGAAGTGGAGTGGTTGCATTGAGGCAGTTGGACAAAATTCAAAATAAAGCTATTAGATTAATCAATAACCCTGCAATCACACAGGACCTTCCTACATTATCCATACGAAAAAACGTTGCATCCCTTCCATTATTCTACAGATATTTTCACAGCAATTGTTCCGAGGAACTTGCTTCAATTGTGCCGCCTCTCCACATCTTTCCGCGTAGAACTAGGGCAGCTGAGAGCGCCCATGAATTTACACTTTCTCCTCCACAATGCAGAACTTCTGCTTATCAGAATTCATTTATCCCCAGAGCTACTACTCTTTGGAATTCACTTCCCTCGAATTGCTTTCCACAAACTTACAATCTGCAAATGTTTAAATCCAGTTGTTACAAACATTTTATGAATGGAGGATGCCTTTAGGCACATGGACCTTTTTGTTTTATCTGTGTTTTTCCTTCCTCCGTTCATTGTCTCTTTAAAAAAAAAAAAAAAAAAAAAATCTATATACATTGCGTTACAACAACGACACTGATATGTATACACTAGAGAGGCCTGTAGTTCCTCACACAGAGTGTGAGTTGAGGTTGAACGGTCAGGTTATGGAGAATGTTAGACCATTTAAGCCTTTGGGCAGTATCTTGAGTAAAGATGGGAGTATGGAGGAAGAAGTGCGAGTAAGGGTGCAACAGAAGAAGAGGGTTGTAGGCACGCTGAAAGCAGTAATACGAATAGGGTGGTCAGCAAGGAAGTAAAGAAGTCCTTGCATGACAGTGTGGTAATACCGACATTGACGTACGGGAGTGCAACATGGACGTTGTTGGAGAGACACACCAAGAGTGAGAGGGGTGCAAATTAGTTATTTGAGAAATGCGTGCGGATTTACATGGAGGAATAGACAGGCGAATGAGGAAGTACGAACGCAATGTGGTGTAGATGTGCTGGAAAGTGTGAAAATTAAAACCTTGAGATGGTTAGGCCATGTGGAACGTATAGGAAGCGAGATAATGACTAAGAGAGTGCACGAGATTCAAGTGGAAGGACAGAGAGTGAGACGTTGACCAAGAGAGAGGGGGAAGGATAGAGTTAAGAAGCATATGCGTGAAAGCGGTGTTCGATGGGAAGAGGGGTGTCGACTGACTGGGGACAGAGGTGCATGGGGGCAATTGATTCGTGGTTACCCCTTTGGGGATCATGACTTCTGGCAATATATATATATATATATATATATATACAGAGAGAGAGAGAGAGAGAGAAATTGATGAAATTATGATTGTGCAGGTTAGTCTGATAATAAATCATACTTTAATTTGAGAGTATAATTAATTTAGGAGTTTATTGAGCTTGTTCTTTAATGATAAACTGTTTTTATCCGTGAAAGAGATAGGGAAATACAATGTAGCTCTTATTACTGTGATTGGTTGTTCATTAAAATTCGCTATGATATTAGTGTATTTTAACAAGTGTGTGTATCTGTTTGTCTTTAAATTTGCCTGATGATAGAGTAAGTGTCTCCGAAACGTAGCAATATATATATATATATATATATATATATAACAGACAGACCAGACAAACAGGCAGATAGATTAAATCAATTTAAAAAAAAAAGAGTAACGCTGAATCCCAAATAAAAAAAGGCAGGAGACACATTGAAAGCGGCATGAAATAAAAGAGAAAAAAATATATAGAGCGAAAAAAAAGAGCCAAAAATCGTAGCGAGCTGGAGACGGCCAACTTTTTACTCTAACCCACACACACACACACACACACAGACTACCTTCTCTCGTTTAAGTATCAATCTATGTATCTATTTATCTAGATAGATAGATATATATATATATATATATATATATATATATATACAGATAGATAAATATATGTTTGTGTGTGTGTGTGTGTGTGCATCTCTCTCTCTCTCTCTCTCTCTCTCTCTCTCTCTCTCTCTATGTATATATATATATATATACCTATTTATCTTTCTATCTATCTGTCTATCTATCTCTCTATATTTATATAGAGAGAGAGATAGAGAGCTAACTAGATAGATAGATAGATAGATAGATAGATAGATAGATAGATAGATAGGTATCACTAGTATCTCCCCGGATCACTACCCTGCGACTAACTAGTCTATGCATCTATGTAACGTCATGTACTATTACTGAGAGATGTCTTTTACTGACCGGTTCTCTTTTATCTCACGGATAATGTTAATATATATATACAGTATAGCTATATATATATATATATATATATATATATATATATATATATATATATATATATATATATTAATTATATCCATAGACTGGGTGAATGGTTTAAGACATGACAGATACCGCTTGACTTGGAGACACACACACTCGGGTAGGTTTATTTCTGCACCACTATTCACTTAAACACAATGCCACGGAGAAAAACATGCAAAACACACCTCCCGATTATTTCAACACACACGTTGGGAGAGGGTGGGGGGTGACACACAATCTATCCTTTACAACACAAATCAACAACATAATGAGTTAGCGATATAAGATAGAGATTGGGTGGGTGCAATTATAAATGACAAGATTTGTCTTTAACACTATTTACAATATATAATAGATCCAAAAGTCTTGTGAGCTATAAGATTTTTGTTTTTAATTATTATTGAGGATTTTGCATGCCTTTGCCATTTTCTAGTAAAGTATTTTAGTGTGTCCACTAGGCTAACAAAAACACCTTTCCCGACTTCCTTTAAACTAACTAATGCTCACCCACCCTCTTCAAGCTGAAGTTGAGCAAAACGCCGAAGGCCGAGTTCTTCTGAGTTACAAGCTCACTATTGCTCTCCTTGAAAAAAACTCGACACCTAGATGGGGTAAAGTGTCAAATTAATTGAGTGAAACGCCTTAAAATCTCCAAATTAATGGAGCGAAAAAGTGGGAACCCAAAAAGACCTCCCTCAAATAGGGTTTATAATACAACATTGTCTCGCTTGCGTTCAATATATAATGCTTCAAATGAGTCCATCATTATTTATGCTATAGATTGTACATTCTGAGTGCGGGTTAGAACGTCTTCAAATCGGGAGCTTAGTCTGAAAGAGAGAGAGAGTATGTGAGTGTGTGTGTGTGTGTGTGTGTGTGTGTGTGTGTGTGTGTGTTTGCAGGAGACAATGTTAAAACAAAGATGTAAACAAATAATTACAACGTGTTTATGACAGAAAGCCATGCATATACAGTATAGGGGGCTACGAATCCTCCTCCTCTTGTAAAATTCTCCAACTCAACGAGACAGAGAAAGGGGCGAGGGAATGCAAAAGTGGTCCTGGACCCTACGAATTGGAGCTTTAAAGGTTTCTGTTCAGGCTCTGTCTCGAGTCGACCACCCCAAGCAATGGGGTATGTGCCTGAGTGTATACACACATGCATACAATATACAGTATATATATATATACCGGTATATATATATATATATATATAACAGGGAAGATTTTTTATTCTATATTTTCTAACGTTTTAGGCTATGCCCATCTTCAGAGACACTGAAAACACAAGACAGACTCACAAATATATTTACAAAACAAGTGAAAATCCTACTTGGCACCTTAGAATAGCAACATTCTCTCTTCCCTGTGTTTCTTCCCCCACCCAATCCATCTACCTGTCTGTATGAATCATTAATATATATACCGGTATATATATATATATATATATATATATATATATATATATACGTAAGGAAACCAAACACAGCTGGTCGATTGCCCCCCCCCCCCCTCCCCTTCTCTCTCTCTTTCTCTCTCTCTCTCTCTCTCTCTCTCTCTCTCTCTCTCTCTCTCTCTCTCTCTCTCTCTCTCGCCGCGGCTTCAAGTCACAACCCCAAACCCATCCCCACCAATAAGAAAAACAAATCCAGCGCATGCTGAGAGAAATGATATAAAAATAATATCCATAAATGCCTGCTCAATAAGAAACAAAATAGACGAACTCAAATGTCTGTTATTAAATGAGAAAGTTGACGTTATTTGTATAACGGAAACACATCTGAACCTTAAAAATAAAGATCTACTTCATGAATATCACATAGAGCCATATAAAAAAAATCATAAAGACCGTAACAATGGAAAACAAAGAGGGGGGGTTGCAATGTACGTTGCAACCTACTTAAACCCAGTTGAGGTGACTCTCCCCGAAAGTAATGCAGAAATAGTGTGCGTCAAAATAAATACAAAAAACATGAACTTAAATATCACTACAGCGTACCGACCACCGAGACTAACTGTTGCCGATGTTACAATTTTTTATGAAATACTAGAGAAAACCCTTAATTCCGACGAAACAGTTTTACTAGGTGACTATAACCTCCCCCTAATTGACTGGAATACCCTGACCGGAAAAAATGCTGAGTCACGCCTAATGACAAGCTTCATCCAGGACAATTTTTTGACTCAACACGTAAAACAGCCGACGCGAGACAGGAATATATTAGACCTCGTAATCACTACCCAAGAAAATCTATTATCAAACCTGGATGTAGGTGAACATCTGGCAACGTCCGATCATAAAATCTTGAGAATCAACGTTATAAGCAAATATTCCTCAGTAAAAACAACAGGAATGGTTTCGGACTTCAAAAACGCAAATTATGACGGACTTAAGGAATCGCTATCAAACATACATTCAAACCTCATAAATATAAACGAAGTAAATGAACTATGGGGACACTTTAAGTCTACAATTACAGAAGCGCATAAACAATTTGTACCCATGAAACCAAAACGTAATACGAAATCAAGTATGCCCCCTTGGTACAGTAGAGACAGTAGAGACATTGGCAAGGCAATAAGGAAAAGGAATCAACTCCACAAACTTGTAAAAAATAACACAAACACTGAAGTAATTAAAAACTTGTACAAAAATAGTAGAAGGGAAGTGGAAAAAAATAATTAGGGCGAACAAACAAAATTACGAAATGACTATTGCCAGAGAAAGTGCCACAAACCCCAAAAAATTCTACAGTTACGTAAATAAAAATAAACAGATCAAAAGCGGAATCGGACCGCTAATAGAAGATGGCCAGACAATAACAGGTGGCACAAACACGGCAAATCTGCTCAACAAATATTTTGGCTCAGTTTTCACAGAAGAAATTATCGATCATACCCTTGAAAATAACACCTCAACTCACGTGATAGGAGATTTCACCATCAGTGTTAGCGAAGTACAAAGCAAATTGAGTAATTTAAATGTAAATAAGACCCCGGGACCCGACATGCTCCACCCGAAAATAATTAAGAATGTTAAAGACGAAATAGCAAAACCCCTGACACAACTATTTAACTTATCATTACTACAGGGGATTGTACCGAGTGATTAGAAAGATGCAAACATTACGCCGATATACAAGAAGGGTAGCAAGGCCAAAGCGAGTAATTACAGACCAATTAGTCTAACTTCAATTGTAGGAAAAATCATGAAAAAAATCCTTAGAGATAAGATAGTAGATTACCTCGAATCAAACAACCTAATCAAAAATAGTCAACACGGCTTTAGATCAAATAAGTCATGCCTAACAAATTTGATTGAATTTTATAACAACTATTCACATATAACGACATGACGAAATCACTAGATATAATCTTCTTGGACTTTCAAAAAGCTTTCGACAAGGTGCCTCACCGAAAACTATTGGCTAAACTGGAGAGGATAAGTATCAAAGGTGAAATTCATTCTTGGATAAAAAATTGGCTTACAGACAGAAGACAGAGAGTGGTGATAAATGGAGTGGAATCGGAGTGGGAGCCTGTCACTAGTGGAGTTCCACAGGGTTCAGTCCTTGGACCGGTCCTGTTTCTCATTTACATTAACGATATTGATGTAGTGGTAAACAACACCATTTCCAAATTCGCCGACGATACAAAAATAGGAAATACAGTCCTGAACGAAGATGATAGAAATGCGTTGCAATCTGATTTAAAGAAGATATCAGAGTGGTCGGACAAATGGCAGATGCCGATAAATGTCGATAAATGTCAGGTGCTGCAGGTTGGTAGCAGAAATATGAAATACAAATACGAAATGAATGGCAAACAAATAAAAACCGCAACGGTAGTAAAAGACCTAGGGGTACTAATATCTGAAAACCTAAAAACTTCCGACCAATGTATAGCAGCTGCAAATAAGGCAAACATAGCATTGGGCTTTATTAAACGAAAATTTACATATAAACATGAAAACGTAATAGTGCCACTGTTCAAAAGTATGGTGAGGCCCCACCTTGAATATGGTGTGCAGTTCTGGTCACCTTATCTGATCAAGGACATTGTAAGACTCGAGTCAGTACAGCGTAGAGCGACGAAGATGATACCCTCATTAAGAAATAAACCATATGAAGAAAGACAAACGATTGAACCTGTTCTCATTAAAAAAGAGGAGGTTGAGGGGTCAGCTTATTGAGTGCTTTAAGATACTAAAAGGTTTGGACAAAGTCGATGTAAATGTACTATTCACATTAAACAATACTAATCAAACTCGCGGAAATGGAATGAAATTAAAAACCAAAAAGGCAAACCTAGATGTCACAAAGAGTTTCTTCACCTACAGTGTGGCGACAGAGTGGAATAAACTACCAGCGAGAGTGGTGGAGAGCGACACAATAAACGCTTTCAAGGGAAGGCTTGACCTCCATCTGCAGAGGTGATATGAAAAAAAAAAAAAAAAAAAAATTATGTATGTGTATGTGTGTGCACTGTACAATATGTATGTATGTGTGTATGTATGTATGTGTATATGTGTGTGTGTGTGTGTGTGTGTGTATGTGTGTACCGGTGTATATATATATATATATATATATATATATATATATCTATTATATTATATATATATATAGATATATTAATTATATAGTTTGTAAGGCCAGACTGCCTAGTAAGGACCTTGAGGTCTGTGTGCTCTATGTGCTCTATGTATCTCTCTCTCTCTCTCTCTCTCTCTCACTCTCTCTCTCTCTCTCTCTCCCTCTCTCTCTCTCTCTCTCTCTCTCTCTCTCTCTCTCTCTCTCTTTCGGGAGCGGACAAATATTGAGAAAACGAGGAAGCCACACGACACTTTGGTTGGGGAGAGGGGGACAAAAGAGAAGGGAAGGGGAGAAGGGGGTAAGAAAGGCTGTGTGTGAGAGGGAGGGAGAGAAGGGGGTAAGAAAGGCTGTGTGTGAGAGGGAGGGAGAGAAGGGGGTAAGAAAGGCTGTGGGAGAGAAGGAGGTAAGAAAGGCTGTGTGAGAGGGAGGGAGAGAAGGAGGTAGGAAAGGCTGTGAGAGAGAGGGATGGAGAGAAGGGGGTAAGAAAGGCTGTGTGAGAGGGAGGGAGAGAAGGAGGTAAGAAAGGCTGTGTGGTGTGAGAGAGGGAGGGAGAGAAGGAGGTAAGAAAGGCTGTGTGAGAGTGGGAGGGAGAGAAGGAGGTAAGAAAGGTTGTGTGAGAGGGAGGGGGAGAAGGAGGTAAGAAAGGCTGTGTGAGAGGGAGGGAGAGAAGGAAGTAAGAAAGGTTGTGTGAGAGGGAGGGAGAAAAGGAGGTAAGAAAGGCTGTGTGAGAGAGGGAGGGAGATAAGGGGGTAAGAAAGGCTGTGTGAGAGGGAGGGAGAGAAGGAGGTAAGAAAGGCTGTGTGAGAGAGGGAGGGGGAGAAGGGGGTAAGAAAGGCTGTGTGAGAGGGAGGGAGAGAAGGAGGTAAGAAAGGCTGTGTGAGAGAGGGAGGGAGAGAAGGAGGTAAGAAGGGCTGTGTGTGAGAGGGAGGGAAAGAAGGAGGTAAGAAAGGCTGTGTGTGAGAGGGAGGGGTAGAAGGGGGTAAGAAAGGCTGTGTGATAGGGAGGGGTAGAAGGGGGTAAGAAAGGCTGTGTGAGAGAGGGAGGGGTAGAAGGGGGTAAGAAAGGCTGTGTGAGAGTGAGAGGGAGAAAAGGAGGTAAGAAAGGCTGTGTGAGAGGGAGGGGAAGAAGGGGGTAAGAACGGCTGTGTGAGAGAAGGAGGTAAGAAAGGCTGTGTGAGAGGGAGGGGGAGAAGGGGGTAAGAAAGGCTATGTGAGAGAGGGAGGGAGAGAAGGGGGTAAGAAAGGCTGTGTGAGAGGGAGGGGGAGAAGGGGGTAAGAAAGGCTGTGTGAGAGTGAGGGGTAAAAGGGGGTATGAAAGGCTGTGTGAGAGGGGAGAAGGGGATAAGAAAGGTTGTGCGAGAGGGAGGGGGAGAGGGGGGTAAGAAAGGCTGTGTGAGAGTGAGGGGTAAAAGGGGGTATGAAAGGCTGTGTGAGAGGGAGGGGGAGAAGGGGGTAAGAATGGTTGTGTGAGAGGGAGGGGGAGAAGGGGGTAAGAATGGCTGTGTGAGAGGGAGGGGTAGAAGGGGGTATGAAAGGCTGTGTGAGAGGGAGGGGGAGAAGGGGTAAGAAAGGCTGTGTGAGAGAGGGAGGGAGAGAAGGAGGTAAGAAAGGCTGTGTGAGAGGGAGGGAGAAGGGGTAGAAAGGCTGTGTGAGAGAGGGAGGGAGAAAAGGAGGTAAGAAAGGCTGTGTGAGAGGGAGGGAGAGAAGGGGGTAAGAATGGCTCTGTGAGAGGGAGGGGTAGAAGGGGGTAAGAATGGTTGTGTGAGAGGGAGGGGTAGAAGGGTAAAAGGCTTTGAGAGAGGGAGAAAAGGAGGTAAGAAAGGCTGTGTGAGAGGGAGGGAGAAAAGGGGGTAAGAATGGCTGTGTGAGAGGGAGGGGTAGAAGGGGGTATGAAAGGCTGTGTGAGAGAGGGAGGGAGAAAAGGAGGTAAGAAAGGCTGTGTGAGAGGGAGAAGGTAAGAATTGTGTGAGAGGGAGGGAAGAATGGGTAAGAATGGCTGTGTGAGAGGGAGGGGTAGATGGGGGTAAGAATGGCTGTGTGAGAGGGAGGGGGAGAAGGGGGTAAGAATGGCTGTGTGAGAGGGAGGGGTAGAAGGGGGTAAGAATGGCTGTGTGAGAGGGGGTAGACGGGGGTTGAGAGGGGGGGTAGAGAAGGGTTGCGGTGGTAGGGGAGAGGGAGGATGGCTGTGTGAGAGGGGGAGTAAGGGTAAGAAAGGCTGTGAGAGGGGGGGAGTAGGGGGTAAGGGAGGGGGTGAGGTAAAGGCTGTGAGAGGGATGGTAGAAGGGGGGTGTGCTGAGGGAGGGGGAAGGGGGTAAGAAAGGCTGTGGTGAGAGGAGGTAGGGAGCGGGAAGACCCTAATGGGGTAAAAGACCATTGATGGAGGAGGAGGTGTAAGAGGGAATGAAAATGAAAACATACTAAGAAAAATAGGGACAAAAAGTATAGACATATACGAGGAATAAGGAGAAATATAAAGGAATATATAAAAGTAAACATAATATAGTATAGAATATAAACTACAGACATATATAAAACAAAAGAAAACATCTATAAAGAGAAAATAAAGAAAGACATACAAAACAAATATATGTACAGAGATAGATTAGATACAGACAAGTCCGATAAATCCCTAAGGTCGCACACACTTATACGTATGAGCTTATCAGTCTTAACTGAGCTGGGAAACTTAGACTAGAACACATACATGATCGAGCTTCGGTGTATAAGGTTTTATTAAACATAGCAAATATTGGTTACAATACAGATTTATATATATGTATATTATATATTATATATATATATATATAATATATATATATATATATATATATATGTAATATATATCATATATATATTATATATATATCTATATATATATATATATATATGTATATATCTGTATATATATATATATATATATATATATATATTATATAGGTTACGTAGGGTTGTGAATGCTGGCACTCTGTAACATTTATAGTAAGGTAAACATGAGTCTTCAAGCAAATCAAGTCTTCAAATGCATGTTTAATTAACAAGACAATAAATAGAACCCGAGAGAATTATCTTTGTGGATATCGACAGGCCGAATACAATATATAATTGAAGTCTGGCGAGCAAGTGTTGTATAGAAAAATTAAGAAAATGCTCAAAAGACAAAGCAGAAGTTATTCACGGAGACGTTAAATAACTTAGGATATCAGTGAGTTTTTACTTTGTTCTACGACAGCGAATATAGTGGACTGGGGAAATTTCTTCAAAATAAGGTATGGAGTCTGACAACCAGAGACTGATTAACTCAAAGTACTAACGGTCGAGGTGGCGATTATATCTCCCAGGTGTATCAGGGATGTCGGGATGGCGTCTCATTTCTTCACTCTCTGTCGGTGCAGGGGACCGGGCTGTAACTTATTACTGTTTTGCTTACGTGTCTTCTTCTTTTTCTTCTTCTGCCTCTTGGGTTTAACAGAAGGGAAAGGGATACTGATCTCTCATGAACACTCACAGGGGATGCCGAACAAGCATAATGCAGAACAGGAGATGCCAAATTGCATAGTTAGGTGTGGTCAACCGGCTCTGGGAATTCTTCACCCCTGCACATCTTCTTGCTCTGTATCGGGGTACAGTGCGTCCATGTATGAGTATTGCTCGCATGTGTGGGGAGGTACAACCCATACCGCACTTCTCAAAAGAGTAAAGTCAAAAGCAATTCGCCTTATCAACTCACTTCCTCTTATTAGTTCCCTACAATATATTTCTTCACGCCGCAATGTTGCATTTCTTTCACTCTTCTGACGCTACTACAACAATCAGTGTTCTTCAGAGCTCTCTCAGTGCATACCCCTCCCTAGCAGCGAGTGCGAGGCACCCACCTTTCAACATAGTCCTACTCCTATTCTGTCCAGCTCTCCAACCCAAAATTAATTTGTTTTGTCTTCTAATCAACAAGTGAACTCTGGAACTCTCTCCCTTAATCACTCTTTCCTTAATTGTATTACTCAAACTGCTTTGAACTTAGTGTGCCCAGGTATTATGACCCCAACGTCCCTTGAATTTGGCTCTGTCACTCTTATGGCTTTGGGGGAGACACTCGTTACAGGCACCCTGTCTTTTGTTTCTTTCAGACACATTGAATAAAAAAAACATGAAAACACTTCAAGAAAATACAAATTGTCCCATATGTTCCCATTTAAGCTAAATGTATTAATTTTCGCTAGATACATTTATCTGCCGAATACCGATTTTCTCTAACTTGCAGGCTCGCTGTTGCTCTCCTAGAAAATATCGATGGGGTAAAAAGTCTTATAAACGTCAGAATAATTGGATGGAACGTCTTAAAATTCCCAAACAAATTGGGTGAAATAGGTGTAGTACCAAATGACCAACCTTGGTTTAGATAGGGTTAAACTTCGACATCAGCCAGCTATATCTAGACTGAGAAGCAAGTTAAACATAATATAATGGCCACCTTAGGGTTACAATTAGGGTTACAATTTGTTTTTTTCTGTTTTTTTTTCTTTTTACTAAGACAAGGTTATTTTCTATGTTGAATAAAAGATAGGGCAATATTCACTAAATTCGGATGAAAAGTTTCAAAATCACAGACAGACAGACACACACACACACACAAACACACACACACACACACACACACACACACACACACACACACACACACACACAAACACACACACATACACACACACACACACACACGAACACACAACCACACACATACACAAACACACACCGAGATATATGAGCGAATAACACGTGAATGCTAATATTGGAAAATCGACTGTCGCATTTGGGACATAAAATACGACGGGAAAAGGGAAATACATATAAAATATCATAAACTAAGCAAAATACATGTAATTATACTACGTTACCTTACATGAGTAGATGAGTTGAATGTTCTTAAAAATATATAGTTATTCATTATACTGGCTTAATATATACAGCACATACACTGGATTAAATATTATGGAATTCTTAATTTGTTTACACGAGATAATTGCATTTTAGATTATTATATGAGTAAATATGGGGTATGCAGTTAATCTCAGTTGGGTAAACAATAAAGAGGTTGGAGAGAGAGAGAGAGAGAGAGAGAGAGAGAGAGAGAGAGAGAGAGAGCGTGTGTTAGAGAGAGGACCGATATCTGACGGTCAAAATCGGCTCTGAGTTCTCTGAATCAAGTTGACAAATATCCTGTTTTCAAACATCACCTCACAGGTGACTGGAAAGTTCCCTCACACAGATAACTTAGTTTCTGGTAATAGACATCTCCCAGACACTGAGGATAACTGACACACTTGAGGGCCAGCTATCATGGTACCAAGACGGTCATAGGAGAGTTATATTGTTCCTAAAACACATACTTAGGATATAGGCTCTATATACTTATACTTTGTTCTAATATACAGTACATCGTTCCTGCAATTCATATGGTTCCTGCATATCAAGATTATTCCTGAATATATAGTAGCTGTTTTTTCCTGATAATAATTTGTCATTAACTATACGGTAAGTATTTATATATAAGTATTTACAGTAAAGATATGGTGGCGGCGATTAATCTGTCATAGTCTACTGTTGCCTATAACAACTCAGGAATTAACCATCAACCTCTTCTCCAATACAGTTATGAAAAAGTTATTAAGAAAGGCAATTAACATTTATATACAATATATATATATAGATAGATAGATAGATAGATAGATCGATCGACAATGACATATAAATATACTGTAGATGTAAAAATAGAGCTAAGCAAGAAATAAGAACAATATACAGTGAGGGTCAACCACGGAAACCACTTGATTTATCAGTAGCGAGAGAGAAGAGGAGCTGTGAGAGCTCTTTGTGTGAGAGAGAGACAGAGTTACACAGAGTTACACAGATACTCAGACCACACAAACTTTGCGGTCCCAACTAGGTGGTACGGCCTTAATACTACTAAACAGGGACAGTTTATAGTGAAAGAATAGGATAGTAAAGTAGAAAGCTCTCTCCCCACCTTCCGCTCACTCCGGAAATTGGGGTGAAGTGTAACCTTATGGGTCAGGAAATACCCACAAGAAAAGTGTTTATATAATATAGGAAGACATTAGTTTGAAAAGGAAATTACACACACCTACTGATTAATTTATTAATATAAATCCAATCTTCATTAGATGATCGTCCAGTCTTTTCTTAAACGTATCAATAGAATCGCTGTCGACCACCTCCCTTGGTAAACTATTCCACTCTTTAACCACATTGTATGCGAAGAGAAGAAATTTTGTGTCACATCTGATGATGCATTTATATAATTAATTTCATTCCATTACCTCGGGTTGCAGCATTATTATTAATCGTGAACAGTGCACTGATATATACTCTGTTAAATCCCTTAAGTATCTTAAAACACTCGATAAGTTGGCCTCGCAAACTCCTTTTCTTTAGCTAGAACTTTAATTTCCTTAATCTTTCATAATATGGCTTGTTTTTCAGAGAGGGAATTAGTTTAGTTGCTCTCCGCTTGCAGAGAATCGGAGAGAGAAGAGAGAGAGAGATGAACACGAGATAAACTTATGTCTACTACTCACCCTACACTAGGGCTACGTAAAGATCAAACAAAATAGTATAATAACATATTTACTTTAACATGTACAGTTGTAGAATATACGGAATCACAAATGTAATCCCCTCGAAATATATTTTTTAAAGTTTCTACTATATCATGTTAATCTGTTATAATTTACCCCACCCCCCCCCCCCCCCCCCCCCCCCCCCCCCCCCATCCCCAGCTAACTAACCCCAGAAATCCGACCCCCACAGCATTCTACGCCGAAACGTCGTATTGGGCTATCATTAGTTACAGTGACTCTGCAAAGCTGGTACATGCCAACATTAACCCAATGTTGTACCCTCGTTGAAAAATGAAGACAAATTCAACCTTATCATTATTATTCGTATTATATTGTATTTTTATGACTATTCTATTATTCTATCCATACTACCTAACAATAATAAGTGACAATTAACCCTGGCGCGCCTCTTGACATTCCAGTGTGTGAGAGGCAAGAGGAAATATGAGACCCCAAGAGTTCACAAGGAGTCACAAGGAATCGTTCGTATATCAAAGACCTTGTGGGTCCATCCGGGAGAGATACTCGAACACAAAAGGGGATTGTATAGTCCTACTACCACTCATTGGCAAAGTGTGCAACATAGAGTATTTATTCTATTCTTGAAATGCTCTTCTGAAAAACTACCTAACACCTTCTGAGTGCAGTTTGTTCCAGGATTAGCACAGATCTTATATGCG
>CM064483.1:25662940-25745073 GCA_032716605.1 Paralithodes platypus | reverse complement strand
GAGTATACAGACCAATTAGTCGAACTTCAATTGTAGGCAAAATCCGAAAAAAATCCTTATAGAAAAGATAGTATATTACCTCGAATCAAACAACCTACTCAAACATAGTCAACACGGCTTTTGAGATTCAAATAAGTCATGCCGTACCAAATTTGATTGTGATTTTATAACAAACTATTCACCATATAACGACATGACGCCATCACTAGATCATAATCTTCTTTGGACTTTGCCAAAAAAGCTTTCGGCAAGGTGCCTCAACAGAAAACTATTGGCTAAACTGGAGAGGGACTAAGTATCAAAGGTGAAATTCATTCTTGGATAAAAACTTGGCTTACAGACAGCAGACAGAGAGTGGTGATAAATGGAGTGGAATCGGAGCGTGGGAGCTCTGTCACTAGTGGAGTTTCCACAGGGTTAAGTCCTTGGACCGGTCCTGTTTCTCATTTACATTAACGATATTGATGTAGGGGTAAACACACCATTTCCAAATTCGCCGACGATACAAAAATAGGAAATCCAGTCCTGAACGAAGAGATAGAAATGCGTTGCAATCTGATTTAAAGAGAAGATATCAGAGTGGTCGGACAAAATTGGCAGATCCCGATAAATGTCGATAAATGTCAGGTGCTGCAGGTTGGTAGCAGAAATATGAAATACAAATACGAAATGAATGGCAAACAAATAAAAACCGCCAAACGGTAGTAACAAGACCTAGGGGTACTAATATCTTGAAAACCTAAAAACTTCCGACCAATGTAAATAGCAGCTGCAAATAAGGCAAACATAGCATTGGGCTTTATTAAACGAAAATTTACATATAAACTGAAAACGTAATAGTGCCACTGTTCAAAAGTATGGTGAGGCCCCACCTTGAATATGGTGTGCAGTTCTGGTCACCTTATCTGATCAAGGACATTGTAAGACTCGAGTCAGTACAGCGTAGAGCGACGAAGATGATACCCTCATTACGAAATAAACCATATGAAGAAAGACAAACGATTGAACCTGTTCTCATTAAAAAAGAGAGGTTGAGGGGTCAGCTTATTGAGTGCTTTAAGATACTAAAAGGTTTGGACAAAGTCGATGTAAATGTACTATTCACATTAAACATACTAATCAAACTCGCGGAAATGGAATGAAATTAAAAACCAAAACGGCAAACCTAGATGGCACAAAGAGTTTTCTTCACCTACAGTGTGGCGACAGAGTGGAATAAACTACCAGCGAGAGTGGTGGAGAGCGACACAATCAACGCTTTCAAGGGAAGGCTTGACCTCCATCTGCAGATGTTGATATGAAAAAAAAAAAAAAAAAAAATTATGTGGTGTATGTGTGTGCACTGTACAGTATGTATATATATACTGTATATATTGTATGTATGTGTGTATGTATGTATGTGTATATGTGTGTGTGTGTGTAGGTGTGTATGTATGTACCGGTGTATATATATATATACCCTAAATATATGTTTGTAAGGCCAGACTGCCTAGCATGACCTTGAGGTCTGTGTGCTCTATGTCTCTATGTAGCTCTCTCTCTCTCTCTCTCTCTCTCTCTCTCTCTCTCTCCTTTCCCTCTCTCTCTCTCCTCTCTCTCCTCTCTCTCTCTCTCCTCTTCGGGAGCGGACAATATTGAGAAAACGAGGAAGCCACACGACACTTGGTTGGGAGAGGTGACAAAGAGAGGGAAGGGAGAAGGGGGTAAGAAAGGCTGTGTGAGAGAGGAGGGAGAAAAGGGGTAAGAAAGTCTGTGTGAGGGAGGGAGAGAAGGGGTAAGAAAGGCTGTGGGAGAGAAGAGGTAAGAAGGGCTGTGTGAGAGGGAGGGAGAAAGGAGGTAGGAAAGGCCTGTGAGAGAGGGATGAGAGAAGGGGTAAGAAGGCTGTGTGAGAGGGAGGGAGAGAAGGGTAAGAAAGGCTGTGTGAGAGATGGAGGGAGAAGGGTGAAAAGGCTGTGTGAGAGGGAGGAGAAAAGGAGGTAAGAAAGGTTGTGTGAGAGGGAGGGGGAAGGAGGTAAGAAAGGCTGTGTATGAGAGGGAGAGAAGGAATAGAAAGGTGTGTGAAAGAGGGAGGGAGAAAGGAGGTAAGAAAGGCTGTGTGAGAGGGAGGGATATGTAAGGCTGTGTGAGAGGGAGGGGGGGTGGGCTGTGTGAGAGAGGGGAGTGGGTAAAGGCTGTGTGAGAGGGGGGGGTAGAAGGAGGTAAGAAAGGCTGTGTGAGAGGGAGGGGGGAGAAGGGCTGTGAGAGGGAGGGGACTAAGCAAGCTGTGTGTGAGAGGGAGGGTAGAAGGGGGTAAGGCTGTGTGTAGGGAGGGAGGGGTAGAGAGGGGTAAGCAGGGTGAAGGCTGTGTGAGAGGGAGAAAGGAGGTAAGTGAGGAGGGAAGAAGGGGGTAAGAACGGCTTTGTGAGAGCAGAGTAGAAAGGCTGTGTGAGAGGGGAAAGGGGGTAGAAAGGCTTGTGAGAGAGGATCGAAGGGGTATAAAGGCTGTGTGAGAGGGAGGGGAAGGGGGTAAGAAAGGCTGTGTGAGAGTGGTAAAGGGGTATGAAGGCTGTGTGAGAAGGGGTAGAAAGGTGTGTGCGAGGGGGGGGGGGGGGTAAGAAAGGCCTGTGTGAGAGTGAGGGGTAAAAGGGTATGAAGGCTGTGAGAAAAGAGGGTAAGAAAGGCTGTGTGAGAGGGAGGGGGAGAAGGGTAAGAAAGGCTGTGGTGAGGAGGGTAGAAGGGGGTATGAAAGGCTGTGTGAGAGGAGGGGGAGATGGGTAAGAAAGGCTGTGTGAAGAGGGAGGGAGAAGGAGGTACGGAAGGCTTGTGTGAGAGGGAGGGATAGAAGGGGGTAAGAAATGGCTGTGTGAGAGAGGGAGGGAGAAAGGAGGTAAGACAGGCTGTGATAGGGAGGGATAGAAGGGGTAAATGGCTCTGTGAGAGGAGGGTAGAAGGGGATAATAATGGTTGTGTGAGAGGGAGGGTAGAAGGGTATGAAGGCTGTGTGAGAGAGGGAGAAAAGGAGGTAAGAAGGCTTGTGAGAGGAGGAGAAAAGGGGTAAGAATGGTTGTGTGAGAGGGAGGGTAGAAGGGGGTATGAAAGGCTGTGTGAGAGAGGGAGGGAGAAAAGGAGGTAAGAAAGGCTGTGTGAGAGGGAGGGAGAAAAGGGGGTAAATGGTTGAGAGGGGAAGAAGGGGTAAAAATGGCTGTGTGAGAGGGAGGGGTAGAGGGGGTAAGATGGCTGTGTGAGAGGGAGGGGTACATGGGAGTAAGAATGGCTGTGTGATAGAGGGTAGGGGGGTAGTGGCTGTGTGATGTGGGTTTAATTGTTTCCTCTAGGCTTTGAGAGGGCGAGTCAGGCTGTTTTGTGAGGGCGGGGGAAGGCTGTGTGAGGGGCGTAGGTAAGAAGGCTGTGTGAGAGCGAGGAGGAGTAGGGAGTAAGAAAGGCTGTGTGAGAGGGAGGGTGAGTAGGGGGTAAGAAATGCTGTGTGAGAGGGAGGGGTAGAAGGAGGTAAGAAAGGCTGTGTGAGAGGGAGGGGTAGAAGGGGGTATGAAAGGTTGTGTGAGAGGGAGGGGGAGTAGGGGGTAAGAAAGGCTGTGTGAGAGAGGTAGGGAGAGGGAAGACTAATGGGGTAAAAGACCATTGATGGAGGAGGAGGTGTAAGAGGGAATGAAAATGAAAACATACTAAGAAAAATAGGGACAAAAAGTATAGACATATACGAGGAATAAGGAGAAATATAAAGGAATATATAAAAGTAAACATAATATAGTATAGAATATAAACTACAGACATATATAAAACAAAAGAAAACATCTATAAAGAGAAAATAAAGAAAGACATACAAAACAAATATATGTACAGAGATAGATTAGATACAGACAAGTCATAAAGTCCCTAAGGTCGCACACACTTATACGTATGAGCTTATCAGTCTTAACTGAGCTGGGAAACTTAGACTAGAACACATACATGATCGAGCTTCGGTGTATAAGGTTTTATTAAACATAGCAAATATTGGTTACAATACAGATTATATATATATGTATACTGTATTATATATATATACTATATATATATATATATATATATATATATATATATATAATACAGTATATATATACTGTATATATATATATATACAGTATATATATATATAATATATATATATATATATATAATATACTGTATATAATATATATAATATATAATATATAATATATATATTATATAATATATATGCAAGGTTACGTAGGGTTGTGAATGCTGGCACTCTGTAACATTTATAGTAAGGTAAACATGAGTCTTCAAGCAAATCAAGTCTTCAAATGCATGTTTAATTAACAAGACAATTAATAGAACCCGAGAGAATTATGTATAGTATTTGGATATCGATCAGGCCGAATACAATTAATATATAATTGAAGTCTGGCGAGCAAGTGTTGTATAGAAAAATTAAGAAAATGCTCAAAAGACAAAGCAGAAGTTATTCACGGAGACGTTAAATAACTTAGGATATCAGTGAGTTTTTACTTTGTTCTACGACAGCGAATATAGTGGACTGGGGAAATTTCTTCAAAATAAGGTATGGAGTCTGACAACCAGAGACTGATTAACTCAAAGTACTAACGGTCGAGGTGGCGATTATATCTCCCAGGTGTATCAGGGATGTCGGGATGGCGTCTCATTTCTTCACTCTCTGTCGGTGCAGGGGACCGGGCTGTAACTTATTACTGTTTTGCTTACGTGTCTTCTTCTTTTTCTTCTTCTGCCTCTTGGGTTTAACAGAAGGGAAAGGGATACTGATCTCTCATGAACACTCACAGGGGATGCCGAACAAGCATAATGCAGAACAGGAGATGCCAAATTGCATAGTTAGGTGTGGTCAACCGGCTCTGGGAATTCTTCACCCCTGCACATCTTCTTGCTCTGTATCGGGGTACAGTGCGTCCATGTATGAGTATTGCTCGCATGTGTGGGGAGGTACAACCCATACCGCACTTCTCAAAAGAGTAAAGTCAAAAGCAATTCGCCTTATCAACTCACTTCCTCTTATTAGTTCCCACAATATATCTTCAACGCCGCAATGTTGCATTTCTTTCACTCTTCTGACGCTACTACAACAATCAGTGTTCTTCAGAGCTCTCTCAGTGCATACCCCTCCCTAGCAGCGAGTGCGAGGCACCCACCTTTCAACATAGTCCTACTCCTATTCTGTCCAGCTCTCCAACCCAAAATTAATTTTTTTTGTCTTCTAATCAACAAGTGAACTCTGGAACTCTCTCCCTTAATCACTCTTTCCTTAATTGTATTACTCAAACTGCTTTGAACTTAGTGTGCCCAGGTATTATGACCCCAACGTCCCTTGAATTTGGCTCTGTCACTCTTATGGCTTTGGGGGAGACACTCGTTACAGGCACCCTGTCTTTTGTTTCTTTCAGACACATTGAATAAAAAAAACATGAAAACACTTCAAGAAAATACAAATTGTCCCATATGTTCCCATTTAAGCTAAATGTATTAATTTTCGCTAGATACATTTATCTGCCGAATACCGATTTTCTCTAACTTGCAGGCTCGCTGTTGCTCTCCTAGAAAATATCGATGGGGTAAAAAGTCTTATAAACGTCAGAATAATTGGATGGAACGTCTTAAAATTCCCAAACAAATTGGGTGAAATAGGTGTAGTACCAAATGACCAACCTTGGTTTAGATAGGGTTAAACTTCGACATCAGCCAGCTATATCTAGACTGAGAAGCAAGATTACATAATATAATGGCCACCTTAGGGTTACAATTAGGGTTACAATTTTTTTTTTTTCTGTTTTTTTTTCTTTTTACTAAGACAAGGTTATTTTCTATGTTGAATAAAAGATAGGGCAATATTCACTAAATTCGGATGAAAAGTTTCAAATACAGACAGACAGACACACACACACACACACACACACACACACACACACACACACACACACACACACACACACACACAAACACACACACATACACACACACACACACACGAACACACAACCACACATACACAAACACACCGAGATATATGAGCGAATAACACGTGAATGCTAATATTGGAAAATCGACTGTCGCATTTGGGACATAAAATACGACGGGAAAAGGGAATACCTATAAATCATAAACTAAGCAAAATACATGTAATTATACTCGTTACCTTACATGAGTAGATGAGTTGAATGTTCTTAAACTATATAGTTATTCATTATACTGGCTTAATATATACAGCACATACACTGGATTAAATATTATGGAATTCTTAATTTGTTTACACGAGATAATTGCATTTTAGATTATTATGAGTAAATATGGGGTATGCATTAATCTCAGTTGGGTAAACCATAAAGAGGTTGGAGAGATAGAGAGAGAGAGAGAGAGAGGAGAGAGCGTGTGTTAGAGAGGACCGATATCTGACGGTCAAAATCGGCTCTGAGTTCTCTGATCAAGTTGACAAATATCCTGTTTTCAACATCACCTCACAGGTGACTGGAAAGGTCCCTCACACAGATAACTTACTCCCTGGTAATAGACATCTCCCAGACACTGAGGATAACTGACACACTTGAGGCCAGCTATCATGGTACCAAGACGGTCATAGGAGAGTTTTATTGTTCCTAAACACATACTTAGGATATGGCTCTATACTTATACTTTGTTCTAATATACACATCGTTCCTGCAATTCATATGGTTCCTGCATATCAAGATTATTCCTGAATATATAGTAGCTGTTTTTTCCTGATAATAATTTGTCATTAACTATACGGTAAGTATTTATAAAGTATTTTACAGTAAAGATATGGTGGCGGCGATTAATCTGTCATAGTCTACTGTTGCCTATAACAACTCAGGAATTAACCATCAACCTCTTCTCCAATACAGTTATGAAAAAGTTATTAAGAAGGGCAATTAACATTTATATACAATATATATATATAGATAGATAGATAGATAGATAGATCGATCGACAATGACATATAGATGTAAAAATAGAGCTAAGCAAGAAATAAGAACAATATACAGTGAGGGTCAACCACGGAAACCACTTGATTTATCAGTAGCGAGAGAGAAGAGGAGCTGTGAGAGCTCTTTGTGTGAGAGAGAGACAGAGTTACACAGAGTTACACAGATACTCAGACCACACAAACTTTGCGGTCCCAACTAGGTGGTACGGCCTTAATACTACTAAACAGGGACAGTTTATAGTGAAAGAATAGGACAGTAAAGTAGAAAGCTCTCTCCCCACCTTCCGCTCACTCCGGAAATTGGGGTGAAATGTAACCTTATGGGTCAGGAAATACCCACAAGAAAAGTGTTTATATAATATAGGAAGACATTAGTTTGAAAAGGAAATTACACACACCTACTGATTAATTTATTAATATAAATCCAATCTACATTAGATGATCGTCCAGTCTTTTCTTAAACGTATCAATAGAATCACTGTCGACCACCTCCCTTGGTAAACTATTCCACTCTTTAACCACATTGTATGCGAAGAGAAGAAATTTTGTGTCACATCTGATGATGCATTTATATAATTAATTTCATTCCATTACCTCGGGTTGCAGCATTATTATTAATCGTGAACAGTGCACTGACATCTACTCTGTCAAATCCCTTAAGTATCTTAAAACACTCGATAAGTTGGCCTCGCAACCTCCTTTTCTTTAGCGAGAACAAATTTAATTTCTTTAATCTTTCATAATATGGCTTGTTTTTTCAGAGAGGGGATTAGTTTAATTGCTCTACGCTGCACAGAATCGAGAGAGAGAGAGAGAGAGATGAACAAGAGATAACTTATGTCTACTACTAAACACTACAATAGGGCTACGTAAAGATCAAACAAAATATAATAACATATTTACTTTAACATGTACAGTTTTAGAATATAAGTAATCACAATGTAATCCCCTAGAAATATATTTTTTAAAGTTTATACTACTCATGTTAATTTGTTATAATTTACCCCCCCCCCCCCCCCTTATCCCCAGCTAACTAACCCCAGAAATACGACCCCAAAGGATATACGCCTAAAAGTCGTATTGGGCTATCATTAGTTACAACTATGCAAAGCTGGTACATGTCAACATTAAAACAATGTTGTACCCTCGTTGTAAAAATGAAGACTAATTCAACATTATCATTATTATTATTATTATATTGTATTATTATTACTATTACTATTATTATATCATAATAAATAACAATAATAAGTGACAATTAACCCTGGCGCCTCTTGACTTCTCAGTGGTGAGAGGCAAGAGGAAATATGAGAACCCAAGAGTCACAAGGAGTCACAAGGAATCGTTAGTATATCAAAGATCTTGTGGTCCATTCCGGAGAGATACTCGAAACAAAAAGGAGATTGTATAGTACACTACACTCATTGCAAAGTGTGCAACATAGTATTTATTCTCTTCTTGAAATGCTCTTCTGAAAAACTACTAACAACTTCTGAGTGAAGTTTGTTCCAGATAGAACAGATCTTATATGCGAAAAGTTTCCACAAATAATAGTGCTGAACATTTATAATTCTAACTTCCAACCATGGTTGCGTGCTGTATTCACGTGGAGGCTAAACATTTTCCTAGTCCACATTGCCAAACCCATTAAGTATTTCAAAAACTTCGATGAGTTGACCTCGCAGTCTGCATGTTTCCACCGGAAAGAGCTCTAGCGCTTTGAAACTGGTTCTCATAGCTCATTCTTCTAACTGATGGACTAAGCTTTGTAGCCCTAGCTTGTACTCTTTCCAGTCGTTCTATATTTTTCCTTAGCGCTGGATATCTGAATTGAACAGCATATTCCAGGAGAGGCTGTAGCGGAGTATTGTAAAGTGTGAGGACTATTTCCTTATTTCTATACTTAAGTTGCCTCGTAACATAGCCCAATAATTTCTGAACTTTCATCTCTACTTCAAACACTGCTAGGAAAACACGACTATTTTTCTTGTTTCTTCCAGGTCTCCCGGATTGTATTGTGCATTATTTGTCCTCTCCTCTTCACACGTTCTATAGTTTCATATTCTTGATTCGTTTTCCCTTCCAGCTATCCCGGAGTTTTGTTTTCATTTACTTGTTTCTCTGTTTACAATCATCCTATGGGGGTTTCTACTTATTTTTTTACTCTTCTCCCTTCCATCTCTCACTCGAATGTTTTTTGTTTTATTATAGAGGACTTGCTTCAGGCTTCGACAAAGTTATATAGTGATTACTAAGCCGTCACGTCCCGAGACAAAAACAGGCTGGCGGTAATTACACTTTTAATTCACAAGGAGCACCTGTTTTGAGAAAAGAGAGAGCTACATAGAGCTACATAGATACACAGACCTCAAGGTCCTTACTAGGCAGTCTGGCCTTACAAACTATATATACATACATATATATATATACATAATTATACACATACATAATATACAGTACCGGATTATACATACATATATATACATACTGTACAGTGTACATACATAGACATACATACATACATATATACACACATACATGCATATATACAGTGTATATACATATACATTCATATACATACACATACACACACATATACATATATATACATACATATATATATATATATATATATATATATATATATATATATATATATATATATTTTTTTTTTTTTTTTTTTTTTTTTTTTTTTTTTTTTTCATATCACCCCAGCCCTCTGTAGATAGAGGTCAAGCCTTCCCTTGAAAGCGTTTATTGTGTCGCTCTCCACCACTCTCGCTGGTAGTTTATTCCACTCTGTCGCCACACTGTAGGTGAAGAAACTCTTTGTGACATCTAGGTTTGCCTTTTTGGTTTTTAATTTCATTCCATTTCCGCGAGTTTGAGTATTATTGTTTAATGTGAATAGTACATTTACATCGACTTTGTCGAAACCTTTTAGTATCTTAAAGCACTCAATAAGCTGACCCCTCAACCTCCTCTTTTTTAATGATAACAGGTTCAATTGTTTAAGTCTTTCTTCATATGGTTTATTTCTTAATGAGGGTATCATCTTCGTCGCTCTACGCTGTACTGACTCAAGTCTTACAATGTCCTTGATCAGATAAGGTGACCAGAACTGCACACCATATTCAAGGTGGGGCCTCACCATACTTTTGAACAGTGGCACTATTACGTTTTCATGTTTATATGTAAATTTTCGTTTAATAAAGCCCAATGCTATGTTTGCCTTATTTGCAGCTGCTATACATTGGTCGGAAGTTTTTAGGTTTTCAGATATTAGTACCCCTAGGTCTTTTACTACCGTTGCGGTTTTTATTTGTTTGCCATTCATTTCGTATTTGTATTTCATATTTCTACTACCAACCTGCAGCACCTGACATTTAACGACATTGAAGGGCATCTGCCATTTTTCCGACCACTCTGATATCTTGTTTAAATCAGATTGCAACGCATTTCTATCTTCTTCGTTCAGGACTGTATTTCCTATGTTTGTATCATCGGCGAATTTGGAAATGGTGTTGTTTACCCCTACATCAATATCGTTAATGTAAATGAGAAACAGGAGCGTTCCAACGGCCGAACCCTGTGGAACTCCACTAGTGACAGGCTCCCACTCGGATTCCACTCCATTTATCACCACTCTCTGTCTTCTGTCTGTAAGCCAATTTTTTATCCAAGAATGAATTTCACCTTTGATACCTATCCTCTCCAGTTTAGCCAATAGTTTTCGGTGTGGCACCTTGTCGACAGCTTTTTGAAAGTCCAAGAAGATTACATCTAGTGATTTCGTCATGTCCTTATATGTGAATAGTTTGTTATAAAATTCAATCAAATTTGTTAGGCATGACTTATTTTATCTAAAGCTGTGTTGACTATTTTTTATTAGGTTGTTTGATTCGAGGTAATCTACTATCTTATCTCTAAGGATTTTTTCCATGATATTTCCTACAATTGAAGTTAGACTAATTGGTATGTAATTACTTGCTTTGGCCTTGCTACCCTTCTTGTATATTGGCGTAATGTTCGCATCTTTCCAATCACTCGGTACAATCCCCTGTAGTAATGATAAGTTAAATAGTTGTGTCAGGGGTTTCGCTATTTCGTCCTTAACATTCTTAATTATTTTCGGGTGGAGCATGTCGGGTCCCGGGGTCTTATTTACATTTAAATTACTCAATTTGCTTTGTACTTCGCTAACACTGATAGTGAAATCTCGTAACACATGAGTTGAGGTGTTATTTTCAGGGGTAAGATAATAATAATAATAATAATCTTCTGGTTACTTATATAGAGCCCGTCTCTCCTCCTTCGAGGATTCGCAAGCGCTTGGCTTTCTTTAGTCTACCAGAGACCATTACCCATCCCCCTTGCTCATGGGGAGATGGTAACCGCCGGCTGTATCCCAGAAAAACTTTTCAATCTGAGCGGGGATTGAACGCGAGACCTTCAAGGTGGGAATCAGCCACGCTATCAACTGAGCCAGCCGGACGGCTGGAAAACTGAACCAAAATATTTGTCGAGCATATTTGCCGTGTTTGTGTCACCTGTTATCGTCTGGCCATCTTCTATTAGCGGTCCGATTCCGCTTTTGATCTGTTTATTTTTATTTACGTAAGTGTAGAATTGTTTGGAGTTTGTGGCACTCTCTCTGGCAATAGTAATTTCGTAATTTTGTTTATTCGCCCTAATTATTTTTTTCACTTCCCTTCTACTATTTTTGTACAAGTTTTTAATTACTTCAGTGTCTGTGTTATTGTTTACAAGTTTGTGGAGTTGATTCCTTTTCCTTATTGCCTTGCCAATGTCTCTACTGTACCAAGGGGGCATACTTGATTTCGTATTACGTTTTGGTTTCATGGGTATAAATTGTTTATGCGCTTCTGTAATTGTATACTTTAAGTGTCCCCATAGTTCATTTACTTCGTTTATATTTAGAGAGAGAGAGAGAGAGAGAGAGAGAGAGAGAGAGAGATAGAGAGAGAGACAGACAGACAGAGAGAGAGAGAGCTACAAGGAGTTACAAGGAATAGTTAGTATCTCGGATCTTGCAGTCCATTCCAAGAAGATACTCGAAGTGGAAGGAGAGAGACTGTTGTGTGCACTACACTCATTACAGAGTGTGCAATATACTATCTACTCTCTTCTTGAACTGTTCTACTGAAGAACTGTTTACAAATTCGTAGGGAAGGTTGTTTAAGGTAGAACAGATCGTATATGTGAACGAGTTTCCACAAATACTAGTGCTGAACCTGTTCAATTCTAATTGCAAGCCATGGTTGCGTGTTGTGTTCATATTGAGAGAGAGAGAGAGAGAGAGAGAGAGAGAGAGAGAGAGAGAGAGAGAGAGAGAGAGAGAGAGAGAGAGAGAGAGAGAGAGAGAGAGAGAGAGAGAGAGAGAGAGAGAGAGAGAGAGAGAGAGAGAGAGAGAGAGAGAGAGAGAGAGAGAGAGAGAGAGAGAGAGAGAGAGAGACAGCCCCCCTCCCACTAAAGTAACAGAGCTGTATGTCGTGGGAGGGGGCGTCTGTGTTCTTCATTATGGCGAGGGGGGCACGGAGGGGAGAATAGCCCCCTCAACCAAACGGGGTGGGGGTGGGGGATCTCTCCGCCTTTTTCATCAGAGGGTGGGTAAATTTTTCCAGGGTGTCGAACCGGATAAATTATTTGAAGACTTGAATTAATATGAGAAGGAATACAAGACAATGACCATAAGTTAGCCTTGTTTTGGCCTTGTTATCACTTCCAAAGACATAATTTGAACTATAAACCATAATTTTATCTTTGAATATACAATAATAAATAATAAATATATTGGACTCGGCTCTCGCTCTACACCCTGACTTCGTTCTTCTCTGCCAATGTTCGCTGCCTCTATAGTCCATTTTCATTATAGGTTTCCCAAAAATCTTGATCACTAACCTCTGTAACTTAAAAATGACTAAAGTGCTCAAACAAGTTTTTCTGCCATTTAGGAAGGGTGAGCCGGGAAATAGGTGTAGAAAGTAATAGCCCATTTGCTCTAACTCTTTTTTTAGTTGCAGAGGTTAGAGGTCAAGATATAATAAATAATAAATCATAAATACGCACATGAACACAAGACAAGATCAAGTAGGGTAGCTACATATATATATATATATATATTGTACTCGGTGTACAGTAGGGTAGCTACATATATATATATATATTGTACTCGGTGTGCAGTAGGGTAGCTACATATATATATATATTGTACTCGGTGTACAGTAGGGTAGCTACATATATATATATTGTACTCGGTGTACAGTAGGGTAGCTACATATATATATATATATTGTACTCGGTGTACAGTAGGGTAGCTACATATATATATATTGTAGTCGGTGTACAGTAGGGTAGCTACATATATATATATATTGTAGTCGGTGTGCAGCAGGGTAATATATATATATATGTACTCGGTGTACAGTAGGGAAGCTACATATATATATATTGTACTCGGGGTACAGTAGGGTAGCCTACATATATATATATGTAGTCGGTGTACAGTAGGGTAGCTACATATATATATTGTACTCGGTGTACAGTAGGGTAGCTACATATATATATATTGTACTCGGTGTACAGTAGGGTAGCTACATATATATATATATTGTACTCGGTGTACAGTAGGGTAGCTACATATATATATATTGTAGTCGGTGTACAGTAGGGTAGCTACATATATATATATTGTACTCGGTGTACAGTAGGGTAGCTACATATATATATATATTGTACTCGGTGTACAGTAGGGTAGCTACATATATATATATTGTAGTCGGTGTACAGTAGGGTAGCTACATATAATATATATTGTAGTCGGTTACAGTAGGGTAGCTACATATATATATTTGTACTCGGTGTACAGTAGGGTAGCTACATATATATATAGTTGTACAGTAGGGTAGCTACATATATATATATATTGTAGTCGGTGTACAGTAGGGTAGCTACATATATATATATATTGTAGTCGGTGTGCAGTAGGGTAGCTACATATATATATATATTGTACTCGGTGTACAGTAGGGTAGCTATATATATATATATTGTAGTCGGTGTACAGTAGGGTAGCTACATATATATATATTGTACTCGGTGTACAGTCGAGCTACATATATATTGTACTCGGTGTACAGTAGGGTAGCTACATATATATATATTGTAGTCGGTGTACAGTAGGGTAGCTACATATATATATATATTGTAGTCGGTGTACAGTAGGGTAGCTACATATATAATATTGTAGTCGGTGTGCAGTAGGTACATATATATATATTGTACTCGGTGTACAGTAGGGTAGCTATATATATATATTGTAGTCGGTGTACAGTAGGGTAGCTACATATATATATATATTGTAGTCGGTGTGCAGTAGGGTAGCTACATATATATATATATTGTACTCGGTGTACAGTAGGGTAGCTACATATATATATATATTGTACTCGGTGTACAGTAGGGTAGCTACATATATATATTGTAGTCGGTGTACAGTAGGGTACATATATATATATTGTAGTCGGTGTACAGTAGGGTAGCTACATATATATATATTGTAGTCGGTGTACAGTAGGGTAGCTACATATATATATATTGTACTCGGTGTACAGTAGGGTAGCTACATATATATATTGTAGTCGGTGTACAGTAGGGTAGCTACATATATATATATATTGTAGTCGGTGTACAGTAGGGTAGCTAATATATATATAGTATTTACTCGGTGTACAGTAGGGTAGCTACATATATATATATATATATTGTACTCGGTGTACAGTAGGGTAGCTACATATATATATATTGTAGTCGGTGTACAGTAGGGTAGCTACATATATATATATATTGTAGTCGGTGTACAGTAGGGTAGCTACATATATATATATTGTAGTCGGTGTGCAGTAGGTAGCTAATATATAAATATTGTACTCGGTGTACAGTAGGGTAGCTATATATAATATATTGTAGTCGGTGTACAGTAGGGTAGCAACATATATATATATTGTAGTCGGTGTTCAGTAGGGTAGCTACATATATATATATATTGTACTCGGTGTACAGTAGGGTAGCTACATATATATATTGTACTCGGTGTACAGTAGGGTAGCTATATATATATTGTACTCGGTGTACAGTAGGGTAGCTACATATATATATTGTACTCGGTGTACAGTAGGGTAGCTACATATATATATTGTACTCGGTGTACAGTAGGGTAGCTACATATATATATTGTACCCGGTGTACAGTAGGGTACATATATATTGTACTCGGTGTACAGTAGGGTAGCTACATATATATATATATTGTACTCGGTGTACAGTAGGGTAGCTACATATATATATATTGTACTCGGTGTACAGTAGGGTAGCTACATATATATATTGTACTCGGTGTACAGTAGGGTAGCTACATATATATATATATTGCAGTCGGTGTACAGTAGGGTAGCTACATATATATATATATTGTAGTCGGTGTACAGTAGGGTAGCTACATATATATATTGTAGTCGGTGTACAGTAGGGTAGCTACATATATATATATTGTACTCGGTGTACAGTTAAGTACATAAATATTGGAACATCGTGATAATAATGAAGCAGATTATTTAGGGAACGTTATATTATATTCATATATTTATTTATTATTATTACCGGTATATATGTTTGTTTTAGTTTATTATTATTACCGGTATATATGTTTGTTTTAGTTTATTATTATTACCGGTATATATGTTTGTTTTAGTTTATTATTATTACCGGTATATATGTTTGTTTTAGTTTTATTATTATTATATATGTTTGTTTTAGTTATCTGTTTATTATTACTGGCATACCGGGTATATGTTTGTTTTAGTTATCTGTTTATTATTACTGGCATACCGGGTATATGTTTGTTTTAGTTTGTTATTATTACCGGTATATATGTTTGTTTTAGTTTATTATATTACGGTATATATGTTGTTTTAGTTTATTATATTACCGGTATATATTTGTTTTAGTTTATTATTATTACCGGTATATATGTTTGTTTTAGTTTATTATTATTACCGGTATATATGTTTGTTTTAGTTTATTATTATTACCGGTATATATGTTTGTTTTAGTTTTATTATTATTACCGGTATATATTTTGTGTTTAGTTTATTATTATTACCGGTATATTGTTTTGTTTTAGTTTATTATTATTACCGGTATATATGTTTGTTTTAGTTTATTATTATTACCGGTATATATGTTTGTTTTAGTTTATTATTATTACCGGTATATATGTTTGTTTTAGTTTATTATTATTACCGGTATATATGTTTGTTTTAGTTTATTATTACCGGTATATATGTTTGTTTTAGTTTATTATTATTACCGGTATATATGTTTGTTTTAGTTTATTATTATTACCGGTATATATGTTTGTTTTAGTTTGTTCCCTAGACCTCTATCAAGATTTACAAAAATAACATTCCAAAGAACCCCCTTCGAGATCAATTTGTACATTTTTCTACCGAAAAATGTCCTGGCCGAAGGCCGTTTCCTCCTAAATTACAGGCTCGCTATCGCTTGCCAGGAACAAATCGACACCTAAATGGCACGATAGGTCTTAATATTGACAAAAGAAATGGGCGAAGGTCATAAAATATGAAAACTAATGGGGCTAAACATGAAAGAGAAGGGGGTTCAGAAAAAGAACTAATACTTCCCCTTAAATAGTGAAACCCAGTCATTCAATAATAGTGGGTTTATCTTATTTTCACAACATAATAGTATATGCATTATCATTAGGTCAAAATATTGACCACTATCCTCTGTAATAAAAAAATACTAGAGTAATCGAGCAAACATTTCTACCATTACGGAAGTTTCAGCCTGGGAATCGGTGTGGTAACTGACAGCCCGTTTGCTCTAGCCCTCTTTGAGTTAGAGAGGTTAGGGTTCAAGATTTCTGGCCAAAATATTATGAATAGATTATAGTTCAGCGTATCATACCTACGCCTCCAAATACTGTCCAGATATTCCTGTCCACGACTATACACCGTCGGAAAAAGTGATGTCCCATCTTCATAACTTCAAATATGTTTACCTTGTTTGGTTTACCACAATAATACTCCTCAACCACACTGAACGATCCTTGAATATACTGTATAGGCTGTGTTTATATATTCACTGATCTTTCAGTAGGGTATATGAGGAGGCGTTGCTTCATTATATTCTGGCTATTATTAGAAGATTGTATACAGTTAGGAAGGCCCTCTTGGAAATGAATGGGTATTATTGATCTAATTTATCCCGCTGGACGCTACAAAATACTTCCAAAACTACATAGAATCGTCCAATGATAGTCCGGATAAAAGTGAGAAACGCGTCATTGTGTACTGAGTGAGTTAAGGGGAAGTATGTCGTGTTTCGGGACCCCCTTTTCCCTCATGTTTAGCCCCATTAGGTTTGACATTTTAAAGTTTGTCGGTTTTAAGAGCTTTCATCCCATTTCCTCGTCAATATCACAATACCTTTCGTCCCATTTAGGAGTCGATTTTTGTTTTCCTGGCGAGCGATAGTGTCCCTGTGATTTAAGAGGAATTGGCCTTCGGCCAGGACATTTTTCTACCGAAAAATGTACAAATGTATCTTGAAGGGGATCTTGGGGGTGTTTTTTAAGCTTGATAGAGGTCTAGGGAGCAAACTAAATTCCTCGTTTAAGGTGGGGATGAGTCAATATCTCGCTAACTTTAAACAAACAGGTTATAGGTCCTTTAACAAAAACTTCTAATTGTAACTAGAGAGATAATCATAGTTGAAAATATGGAGGCATATTTCGAATTTTGTCCACGACAGTACATTCCCGCAGCCTAGCTTTCTCTCAAAGACGAAGAAGGTGATGAAGGTTAGTTGGATCTGCCTCAGGGAATCGACAGAGACAAGGTACAGGAAACAGAACATAACATTAGTGAGAGTAGTGCAAGATAGATATTATACATACTCTTTCTCTTGCTCTCGCTCTCTCTCTCTCTCGGTATGTATGTGTGTGTGTATGTGTGTGTTAGGCGTTATCATGTGAGCATACACCCCACAAATAATACAGGATCCAGTGTGTTTTCGAACTTTTGCCTCACTACAGGCCGACCATCGCAGGACAAATTACAGCTCACTCTACCAGCTAACGCCCAGATTTCTGTGTGTGTATACCCCCATATCCATCCTATCTTCTCTCCTCTCTCCTCTCTCTTCTCTCCTCTCTCCTCTCTCTTCTCTCCAATCTTTTTCGTCTTTCTAAGCAACCTTTCTAATCCTCCCTCTCTTCCTTCTTCATGCCTTCCCCTCGCCTCCTCCTCCCTCCTATCCTCTTCTATCCCTCTTTTCATACACACTCTCCTCCTCTTACTACCCACGCCCCTCTCTTTTTCTTCCCCCTCTCTCCACCCCTCCTTTCATACACACTCCTCCTCTTACTTTCCCACACCCCTCCCTATTTCTCCCCGCTCCCTCCTTCTATACATCCACCCCTCCATTCATATACCCTTTCGTCCCCTCACAACCCACTCCCTTTCCGCCCCCTCCCTCTTACTATACATCCACTTCTCCATCATACACACTCTCCCCCCTCACAACCCACTCCCTTTCCGCCCCCTCCCTCTTACTATACATCCTTCTCCATCATACACTCTCCCCCCTCACAACCCACACCCTTTCCGCCCCCTCCCTCTTTCTATACATCCACTTCTCCATCATACACACTCTCCCCCCTCACAACCCACACCCTTTCCGCCCCCTCCCTCTTACTATACATCCACTTCTCCATCATACACACTCTCCCCTACAACCACACCCTTTTCCGCCCCCTCCCGCTTCCTATACACCCACTTCTCCATCATACACACTCGCCCCCCTCGCAACCCACACCCTTTCCGCCCCCTCCCTCTTTGTATTAATCCATTTCTTCATCATACACACTCTCCCCCCCCACAACCACACCTTTTCCCTTCCCTCTTTCTATACATCCACTTCTCCATCATACACACTCTCCTACACCCACACCCCCTCCTTTTTTCTGCCCCCTTCCTCCTTCTTTACACTCTACGAGTCTACCCCATTCCTTCCTCACATATGCTACATTAATCAGTTTCGCCCACTCGTTATACCCACAACTTCAGTCTCTTTACTCTTTTACCTACATTCCCCTCTCTCCTACCCTCACTTACACATTCCTCCACCCCTCCTTCCTTCTTCCCTCCACCCAACCCTCTTTCCGTACGCCCCTCCTTCCCTCCAACCACCCTTCCTTCCGTACACCCACCCCTCGTTCCCTCCACCCACCCCTCCTTCCGTACACCTCTCCTTCCCTCCACCCACCTCTCCTTCCCTCCACCCCTCCTTCCCTCGAACCACCCCTCCTTCCCTCCACCCACACCTCCTTCCCTCCACCCACACCTCCTTCCGTACACCCACCCCTCCTTCCCTCCACCCACCCCTACTTCCGTACACCTCTCCTTCCCTCCACCCACCCCTCCTTCCCTCGAACCACCCCTCCTTCCCTCCACCCACACCTCCTTCCCTCAACCCACATCTCCTTCCCTACACCCCCTCCTTCCCTCCACCTTTGGGGATTTGGGGATTCCATCCTACGAGGACAGGTCGAAGAGTTCTGCGACAGAGTCCCAAATCAACGAAAAAGATTTTGCATCCCAGGAGCTGGACTGGACGACATTGTGGAAGCCTTCGAAGATACCACAAAGGATGCAAATGAAAATACCCTTTTTGTCATCCATGCTGGTTCAAATGACGTCATGCGCACCAGATCCGAAGAGTTGATGGAGAAATATCGCAAGATGATCCAGCACTACAAAAACAAGTCAAGGAATATTATCATCTCAGGCATTCTCCCCAAGATCGACGCACCGGACAAATTCTACGGCAAGGCCTTCAGCACAAATAGCCGACTAAAATATTTGTGTCTGAGGGAAGAAGTTGAATTCATCAACCTCTGGGACAACTTCTACAACCAGCCTACCCTGTTCCGCAAGGATGGCACTCATCTAAACCCTGTGGGTTCAGCACGCATGGGTCGTCTCCTACACGAAGCAGTCCGCAGCCATGGATCAAAAAACGTCATCCGAGAAGAAGCAGCAGTGACATAAATCATCCAACGCCAAGAAAAAAACAGAGGCAACCGAGGACCACCAGCGATAAGGACCGAAGACAGCGAGGACCGAGGACAGCCATGAACATAAATGTAGATCCGATAAGAACCAAAAATATTATTAAAGAGCGTTCCGTGAGTTCTAAAATAACAAATTTAAAGGTTTTCTATGCAAACGCTCGTAGCATACGCAATAAATTTTCAGATTTAGAGGAGCTAGTGTTTACAGAAAATTATGATGTGATTGGCATAACAGAATCTTGGCTCAATACAGAAGATAGAGACTTTTTAGCAGAGTATTCACTTCCCGGTTATGTAATGTTTGAGAAAAGCCGAATAAATCGAAATGGAGGTGGCGTTTTACTTTATATCAAAGAAAGTCTTAACCCTACCCTCTTGTCAAAACCTCAAATTGTGAACGTCGACGCATCTTTTGTGCTAATAAAGAATAATAAAGGTGCAAAAATAATACTTGCATTAATATACAGACCTCCAGCTCAATCAGTGCAAACTGACCGAGAAATTTACGAACAAATTGCAGATGTAAGTAACTCACAAGATACCGTAATTTTTGGCGACTTTAATTTACCTGTGACCAAGTGGGGCGATACTCTTACTTCACACTCCGGACATGACTTGTATACGAACTTGCAAGAGAGTTCGCTTTATCAATTTGTTCGAACGCCAACCCGTGGTAATAACGTTCTTGACATTGTACTTGCAACAAAAGAAGAATTAATAGAGAATTTGAATGTTGGTGATGACTTCAGTAACAGCGACCATCGTAAGATAACTTTAACTTTAAAGTTTACTAGTAACGAACCAAATAGTAGCATCGAAAAAGTCCCTAATTTCAAGAAAGCAAACTTCCATAAACTTAGAGCTATGTTTAAAGAAACTGACTGGAGCTTTTTAATTAACAATAACGACATAAATACATCTTGGAAGTTATTCGAAACCACTTACCTAAAAGCAGTGCAAGACTGCATACCATCGAAAATACGGCGTCCAGGCCATAATAATAAGCCCAAATGGTGGAATAAAGATATTTCAAACTGCCTGCTTGCTAAAAAATTTGCTAATGATAGATTAAATTCCTCACAAAATGACGAAGAACGGTGAAATTTGTAGAGCTACGACGCAAAGCCAAAAAGTTAATTAAGCAAAGTAAAAAGACCTTAGAGTTACATATTGCGAATCAAAGTAAAACAAACCCGAAAGAATTCTATAGTTATATCAGAAAGAAAAAAGTAGTTACTTCAACTGTTGGACCGCTAGTCGATGAAAATGGAGAATACACCAAAGACGAAGTACAAATGAGTAATGCCCTGAATACCTTTTTTGCATCAGTTTTTACAACAGAAGACCTCAGTGATATCCCTACACCATCGCCGATTCAGATTGATAATTCAGATGTTTTAAGCAATATCACCGTTACAGAGAGAGAAGTATTGAATTGTTTAGATAAACTCAAGGTAAATAAAACGCCTGGACCTGATACAATCTCGCCTAGAGTTCTAAAGGAAGCTAAGGATGAGCTCTCCAAACCACTGACATTACTATTCAATAAATCCTTGCAGTCTGGAACTATGCCTGATCAGTGGAAGCTAGCCAACGTAACACCGATATTCAAAAAAGGCAGCAAGTCCCTACCCAGTAACTATCGTCCAATTAGCTTAACCTCAGTTGTATGTAAAATGCTAGAAACGGTCATACGAGACAGACTCGTAAATCACTTAGATGAAAATAACATACTTAAAGATACTCAACACGGCTTTCGTAAAAAACGTTCCTGTTTAACAAACTTCTTAGACTTCTTCCACGATATCCTCAACCTCTACGATGAGAGTAAATCTGTAGATATTATATACCTTGATTTTCAAAAGGCCTTTGACAAAGTTCCCCACAAACGTTTACTGCTAAAACTAAAAGCGCATGGAATACAAGACGGTGTGTTGAAATGGATAGAAAATTGGCTCAGCGACAGAAAGCAAAGAGTAGTCATAAACGGTAAGGCATCTAAATGGACCAATGTAAGTAGCGGGGTACCCCAGGGATCGGTACTAGGACCAATTCTCTTTCTAATTTACATCAACGACATAGATGAGGGTCTCACCTGTACAATCTCAAAATTTGCTGACGATACAAAAATTGCAAATAGCGTACTCTCAAAAGAACAAGTTGACGATATGCAACACAATCTAGATAAATTGTCATGTTGGGGCCCAAATTTGGCAAATGAGTTTCAATGCGGATAAATGTAAAGTACTACATATCGGATACCTAAATGAGAAAGCAAACTATTCGATGAATGGCACTCAGCTTAAGAATGTAAACAGAGAAACCGATCTGGGAGTAACAATATCGAGTAACCTAAAACCGAGTCAACAATGTTCAGAAGTTGTTAAGAAGGCAAACAAAATAATTGGCTTTATAGGCAGGTCATTTGAGCATAAATCCAAAGAAGTTATCCTAACCCTTTACAATTCCTTAGTCCGCCCTCTTCTGGAATACTGCGTTCAATCCTGGTGCCCTTATTACTAAAAAGATATAAACAAGCTAGAACGAGTTCAACGTAGAGTTACCAAAATGATAAAATTGCCTAAAGAACAAACCATACGAAGAGCGTCTTAGAGAATTAAATATATTTCCTTTAACCCAGCGCAGATTAAGAGGTGACTTAATTCAAGTGTTCAAAATCATCAAAGGCATCGACAATATGAACTGTAGTAAGTACTTCACTATCGACCAATCTAATTACACGCGGGGAAACGGTTGCAAAATTATTGGTAAATCTTTTAACTCATACGAATCTAAGAATTTCTTCTTCAATCGAGTTGTCAACTTGTGGAATGGGCTTCCCCGAAACGTTATAGACTGCATCACCGTTGATTCATTTAAACTCCACCTAGACAAATATCTCGCATCAAACCCACGACTGACTGCGTTTGTAAATGAATAACTTTATTTTATCCCCCCCTCAGTTACTAACCCATCTGTCCCCTACTAACTTCCTAATCCTGCCACGGACATTAGTTCCAGGGCAGTAATTCCCTTTCCAATGTTCCCTTACCCACTCTGAACCACTGTGTGGACACTTGATCCTCAGTGTTTTGGAGGACAAGCAACCTAGAAGGGTCACTAGATCTGTTGTTGCTTGATTTCCTTTGTACTCCTTTGTACTCCTTTGTACCTACCCCTCCTTCCCTTCACCCACCGCTCCTTTTCTCCACCCACCCCTCCTTCCCTCCACCCACCCCTCCTTTCCTCCACCCACCCCTCCTTCCCTCCACCCACTCCTCCTTCCCTACACCCCTTTTTCCCCCCACCCACCCCTCCTTCCCTCCAACCACACCTCCTTCCCTCCACCCACACCTCCTTCCCACCACCCTCCACCCACACCTCCTTCCGTACACCCACCCCTCCTTCCTCCACCCACCCCTACTTCCGTACACCTCTCCTTCGCTCCACCCCCCCTCCTTCCCTCGAACCACCCCTCCTTCCCTCCACCCACACCTCCTTCCCTTCCCTCAACCCACATCTCCTTCCCTACACCCCCTCCTTCCCTCCACCTACCCCTCCTTCCCTTCACCCACCCCTCCTTTTCTCCACCCACCCCTCCTTCCCTCCACCCACCCCTCCTTTCCTCCACCCACCCCTCCTTCCCTCCACCCACTCCTCCTTCCCTACACCCCTTTTTCCCCCCACCCACCCCTCCTTCCCTCCAACCACCCCTCCTTCCATACACCCACCCCTCCTTCCATACACCCCCTCCCTCCCAAAGCCTACAACCTGTTTTGCCCTCCCCCACCATTCTTTTGTATACCTCCCCCCTCCCCCCACCCCCTCTCCCTCTCCTCCTCCCCCACCCCTTTCACACCCACTAACCCGCTTCTATCCATCATGTTGTTTCTTCTCCCCTCTCCTCCCACACTTCAATTAACCTCCCCGTTGTCCCACTCATTCTCCCTCACTGTCTCACCCATATGCAATGCCCCCTTCCCTACCCCTCTCTCTCTCTCTCTCTCTCTCTCTCTCTCTCTCTCTCTCTCTCTCTCTCTCTCTCTCTCTCTCACACACACACACACATAAACACACTTCCACTTTCACATTTTTACACACTATATTACCATCACTCAGTGTCTTCTTCCCAGCCACAATTTCACACCCAAATTTCACCCCTTACCCTCTCAGCATCCAAGTTACCTCTCTCCCCGTCCCCTCCCATTCTCACAAACTATATAACACAACTTTCCCCCCTCCCCTCCCCCTTTCTCATAACATCTCCACCTCCCCTCCTATTCCCCTCTCACAAACTATATAACACATCTCCACCTCCCCTCCTATTCCCCTCTCACAAACTATATAACACAACATCTCCACCTCCCCTCCTATTCCCCTCTCACAAACTATATAACACAACATCTCCACCTCCCCTCCTATTCCCCTCTCACAAACTATATAACACAACATCTCCACCTCCCCTCCTATTCCCCTCTCACAAACTATAACACATCTCCACCTCCCCTCCTATTCCCCTCTCACAAACTATATAACACAACATCTCCACCTCCCCTCCTATTCCCCTCTCACATACTATATAACACAACATCTCCACCTCCCCTCCTATTCCCCTCTCACAAACTATATAACACAACATCTCCACCTCCCCTCCTATTCCCCTCTCACAAAACTATATAACACAACATCTCCACCTCCCCTCCTATTCCCCTCTCACAAACTATATAACACATCTCCGCCTCCCCTCCTATTCCCCTCTCACAAACTATATAACACAACATCTCCACCTCCCCTCCTATTCCCCTCTCACAAACTATATAACACAACATCTCCACCTCCCCTCCTATTCCCCTCTCACAAACTATATAACACATCTCCGCCTCCCCTCCTATTACCCTCTCACAAACTATATAACACATCTCCACCTCCCCTCCTATTCCCCTCTCACAAACTATATAACACAACATCTCCACCTCCCCTCCTATTCCCCTCTCACAAACTATATAACACAACATCTCCACCTCCCCTCCTATTCCCCTCTCACAAACTATATAACACAACATCTCCACCTCCCCTCCTATTACCCTCTCACAAACTATATAACACATCTCCGCCTCCCCTCCCCTCCCCCTCTCACAAACTGTTTAACACAACATTTCCCCTCCCCTCCCCTTCTTTTCCCTCCCCTCCCCTTCTTTTCCCTCCCCTCCCCTTTTTTTCTCTCCCCTCACCTTCTCACAAACTAAATAACACAACATGTCCACCTCTCCTCCCCTCCCCTCCCACAAACCACATAACACGATATTTCCCCTTTCCCCTGTGTATATAATAATATAAAACATGGGTATGTGTGTTGATCAGTCTAAATACATATTATATAGGCAAACAGACAGACATACATATACATACAGAAGGACTCATTCAAATACAGACATACCATTATATACTCGGTATAGAAGACAAGCCAGAAGCAGGTAGACAGGCAAATAAAGGAAATACTGTACGTACAGTCAGAAACCGCAATTTCTGAGACACTTTGATAGGGCCCGGACATATGGATCGCATAGAGTCTGGACGACAGCCCACTTTAACTATCACAAGGCCGCATACCTATGAACACACGTTTCGAACCAATAGATGCTTCACTCAGTCTGCCATGTAAAATGATAATGCTGCTGCTATGCTATGATCCGCATTCATATATTTATGGATAAACAAATGTCAGAAATACCTTTATTACATTCCCTTACGTATCTACAGTAAATATAGACACGAATATTACCATAGGTTTAACAAAAATAAATATGAAAATAAATACTTCCAAATTGCATAGTGAATGAACAGGATTTAGGTGTGTGTGTGTGTGTGTGTGTGCGCGCGCGCGCTAATTTCTTTGCACACTGAGATACCATGCCCAAGTTTCCAACCATAAACGTGTTATTGGCTGTTACGAAATTTGGTAGTTTAGGTTCACTCTCTCGCCCCCACCCCCCAGAGAGCTGTCTTCATTTCCATGTTACCAGTGACCACGTTATTCATACTTGTATTAATTTTGAAGAGGAGGATGTTCAGTATTATAGTGTAAATGTTTATCTTGCATTTGTGTGTAATAAATAGTTGTTGTGTAAAATAACGATGGCAATTATGACGTGAATTGCTAGTTACGATTAGTCGAGTGTGTATGCATGTGTGTGTAAGTGAACCGATGTGTGTTGTAATAGACATAATGCTCTACAGTAGGTGACAAACACTGAAAATAGAAGTGTCTGCTTCATGACATACACCACAACGAACTATGCAATGTAATATTACATGTTATCATCTGGTTATGACATTCAGGTGTGAAACGGCAATGAGTTATCAGTAGTGATATATGGCGGGTATATATTATGTAGCCTATATATATATTATATTATATGTAGGCCTAATACCACACTAAGTTAAGCTTCGGACGCTGATAGGTTTATATATTCGATATCAATTTAGTCAAATGTTTATATTTCACTCTAAAGGGTAAAAGATATAAAAGCATCGCATCGTGATATTACGTTTAGCAATGGCTATAGATACCTTTTCGATGTTAGGATTATAGTATCTGATATATTTCAATGTTCACACAGTGCAGAAAGGTTAATAGCATGATAACAAATGGATGAATTATATGTGAGTACCGGTATGTGTTTAAGAGTAACTACTATGGATGACTTCTGATGAATCACACACACACACACACACACACACACACACACACAACGAAAGACTGTCCATTAACTGCGCTTTGGTAGTGTTTCTTTACAGTCCTAATTAATTCTTTAATAGCTATCCGTGTTTTATGTAGATACAGGAGGGAATAACAAATAATGGTATTTTTGTAATTTATATATCAGATTCTGTAGTATGAATCGTATCGTAGCATAACCACAATCATTTTACATGGCAGACTGAGTGAAACATCTATTGGTTCGAAACGTGTGTGTGTTCGTACGTGTGCGACCTTGTGACATTTAAAGTGGGCTGTCGTCCAGAAACAATACACTCCCAATATTCGGGCCCTATCCAGGTGTCTCAGAAACTACGGTTTCTGACTGTACATAAATACATAATATATATATATATATATATATATATACTCACATGCATACCCAAAAGAATAAACAAAAAGGCAGGCATAGAACATACAAACATCATCATACTCACAAACAGACAAGATAATATTTACTGACACAGACAAATGTTTACATACAGGCAGGGATACAGAAAACATCAGACATGGTTCCTTCCAGTCTCACTACTAGTAGAATTTAAGACGTTTCACCTCATTTGTTTGGCGATTACTTAGCTTGAAAGGGTAGCTTGAAGAGGCTCTGAGGAGGATTTTTATTTATTTTTTATTTTTTTTTTAAAGTCTATGGGGGTTAGCTAGAAACACGTTGCTGGAAATTATTTAACATAATAAAGAAAATACAATAGTCATTAAATATATTTATAATAAATCACAAAACATCCCACCAGATAGTGTTAACCATTATACTGACCTAACACAGCCCGTTCTGGAATATTTTATGTAATTCAAGTACTTGGGAAAGGCATTAGAGAGGGTCCAAGCTAGTGCTGCAAAACTTCTTCCATCGATTAGGAGACTGTGCTAAGACAGGTTGAGAGCTCTCTGTAGTTTATACTGTATTATTGGAAACGTGTATATTGCGAGGCCAAATCAATTAAACTCATAATATATTCAATGAGTTTGGCAGTGTTAAGCGTAGCAAGATGTTTAGCCTGTGAAAGTTTTTTTTCTGCCCTCTTTTTCAGACACATTAGTTTTGAAATGTTTTAACATTCGCCCCATTAGTTTGGCTACTATAAAACCATTCACCCCCTTTCTTTGTCAATTTTAAAACTTTGGTGCCATTTAGGTGTCGATTTTTACTAGGCAAGTGATAGCGAGCCTGCAATAAAAACAGGTCTTTGACAGGGACATTTGTCTACTAACAAATTTATGTATATAGCTTGAAGACCCCGGAGTTTAAGGGACGTATTTTTACTTGAAGGGGGTCTCGGGAGACGATTAATAAATGTATTTATTTATTATTTATTATTATGTTTTGTATTTGTTTTTATTTTTGGTTTTGTGGACAAAGAATAAATACATTGCTCGGAAATGGTATTGCCAATCAAAATTCTCAATAATAGTCAAACAAGCAAAATGTCGCACCAGATAGTGGTAAGAAGAGAGTAGTCGATATTTTGTATGTTTTACAATGAGTGTGTTGCACCAATTATTATATTTATATATTTGTTCAACTAGAATATCTCCCTGGAATGAACACCAAGTCATTTGAGCTAATAACTATTCTCTGCAGCTCCATGTACAGCTTATTGACAGTTGAAGTAGAGGCATGTGTACAGTTATAGACAGTTGATGTAGTGATGTAGTGTGTGGCAGTGTGGATGGATAGGTTGTTTTCACGGATTTATTTGCAACTTTAAGGAGGTAGGGTATATTTTATTAGTATGTTTATTTATGTATTTATTTTTCCTCGCTAGACCTTCATCAAGCTTTAAAAAAAAACATACCCTAGACCTCCCTCTCGAGACGAATTTGTATTTTTTTCGGTAGAAAATATTCCAGCCAAAGGCCGATTCCTCTAAAAAAATACAGGCTTGCTAGCTCGCCAGGAAAATACAGGCTTGCTAGCTCGCCAGGAAAAAATCAACACCTAACTCGCATGAAAGGTCCTAATATTGACAACAAATGGGGTGACAGTTCTTTATATCGCCAAATTAATGGAACAAAATTATTTACATCTCAAAATTAATGGGGCTGAGCATGAGTGAGAAGGGAGTCCAGAAAAAAAGCAACCGACTACCCCATAAGGTAAATTATCGAAAGTGTTTCCCTAGGTGCTGTAGTTTTGTTGTAAGTGATTTCAAACATAAATTTACCATAAAATCATGACATAACTCTCTCTCTCTCTCATCAACATTATTATTAGCTTACTCAACCATACGGTACCCACCCTCCCTCCTCTCCGCTCTCTCTCTCTCTCTCTCTCTCTCTCTCTCTCTCTCTCTCTCTCTCTCTCTCTCTCTCTCTCTCTCTCTCTCTCTCTCTCTCTCTCTCTCTCTCTCTCTCTCTCTCTCTCTCTCTCTCTCTCTCTCTCTCTCTCTCTCTCTAATATTAGCCTACTCCACATTACCTCGCCTTATTAATCTGGCCCCAGTGACGCTGTTTGCTCGTCTGTCTGTCCTTTTATGTCTGTATATGTGTGTGTTTCTTGTCGTTATGTTTATTTATATATCCTTGTCGGTTGTCTGTCTCTCTGTCTGTCCTAGTCTGTCTGTATGTGTGTGCTTCTCTTGCCAGAATGTTTGTGTATAATGTCCTTGACTATTGCTTGTCTGTCCGTCTGTCTGTCTGTCTGTACGTGTGCGTGTTTCTTGCCAGTATGTTTATTTATATGTCGCTATTTGTTGTCTGTAAGTCTGTATGTATGTGTGTGCGTTTCTTGTCAGTATGTTGATTTATATCGCCTTGTCTGTTGTCTGTAAGAATGTTTGTCTTTGTCTGTCTGTATGTGTGTGTTTCTTGTCAGTATGTATATTTATATGACCCTGTCTGTTGTTTGTCTGCCTGTCTGTCCTTGTATGCCTGTACGTGTGTGTGTGTCTCTTGCCAGAATGTTGATATACAGTATATATATATATACAGTATATATCAGTGTCTGTTGTCTTTAAGTCTGTTTGTCCTTGTATGTCTGTGTGTGTGTGTGTGTGTGTGTGTGTGCGTCTCTTGTCAGTATGTGTATTTATATGTCCTTGGTTGTTGTCTGTCTGTCTGTCATTGGGTGTCTGTCTACATGTGTGTGATTCTCTTGGCAGTATGTGTATTTATATATGATTGTCTGCTGTATGGATGTCTGTCCTTGTGTGTCTGTCTACATGTGTGTGCGTCTCTTGGCAGCTCTAGTATGTGTATTTATATGTGATTGTCTGCTGTATGTATGTCTGTCCTTGTGTGTCTGTTTGTATGTATGTGTGTGTGTGTCTTGGCAGTATGTGTATTTATATATGATTGTCTGCTGTATGTATGTCTGTCCTTGTGTGTCTGTTTGTATGTATGTGTGTGTGTGTCTTGGCAGTATGTGTATTTATATATGATTGTCTGCTGTATGTATGTCTGTCCTTGTGTGTCTGTTTGTATGTATGTGTGTGTGTGTGTCTTGGCAGTATGTGTATTTATATGTGATTGTCTGCTGTATGTATGTCTGTCCTTGTGTGTCTGTCTACATGTGTGTGTGTCTTGGCAGTATGTGTATTTATATGTGATTGTCTGCTGTATGTGTGTCTGTCCTTGTGTGTCTGTCTGTCTGTATGTGTGTGTGTGAGTCTCTTGTCAGGATGTGTATTTATATATGATTGTCTGCTGTATGTATATCTGTCCTTGTGTGTCTGTCTGGTTGTATGTGTGTGTGTGTCTTGGCAGTATGTGTATTTATATGTGATTGTCTGCTGTATGTATATCTGTCCTTGTGTGTGTGTCTGTATGTATGTGTGTGTGTGTCTTGGCAGTATGTGTATTTATATGTGATTGTCTGCTGTATGTATGTCTGTCCTTGTGTGTCTGTCTGTTTGTATGTGTGTGTGTGTCTTGGCAGTATGTGTATTTATATGTGATTGTCTGCTGTATGTATGTCTGTCCTTGTGTGTCTGTCTGTCTGTATGTGTGTGTGTGTGAGTCTTTTGGCAGTATGTGTATTTGTATGTGATTGTCTGCTGTATGTATATCTGTCCTTGTGTGTGTGTCTGTTTGTATGTGTGTGTGTGTCTTGGCAGTATGTGTATTTATATGTGATTGTCTGCTGTATGTATATCTGTCCTTGTGTGTGTGTCTGTTTGTATGTATGTGTGTGCGTCTCTTGGCAGTATGTGTATTTATATATGATTGTCTGTTGTATGTATGTCTGTCCTTGTGTGTCTCTGTATGTGTGTGTGTGTGTCTTGGCAGTATGTGTATACTGTATATATATATATATATATACTTTATGTTGTTTATAAGTCTGTATGTCTGTCTGTCTGTCTGTATGTGTGTGTCTCTCTTGTCAGTATGTTTATTTGTTTGTCTGCCTGTCTTTGTCTGTATTATGTGTGAGCGTCTCCAGCTGTCAGTATGTTCATATACTGTATAGGCCCTTGTCTGTGGTATGTTAGTCTGTATCTCTGCCCTTGTCTGTCTGTCTGCCTGTCCTTGTCTGTAAATGTGTGCGGCTCTTGTCATTATGTTTGCTTATATGTCCGTGTGTGTCTGTTTGTCTGTATGTATGTGTGTTCGTCTTGTCAGTATGTATATTCATATGTTCTTGTCTGTTGTCTGTATATATGTACTTGCTCATCTGTATGTCCTTGGCTATATGCATTTCCTTGTCTGTATGTGTTTTCATCTCTTGTCAGCATGTCTATGTGTCCTTGTCTCTTATGTCTGTCCTTATAGGTGTGTATGTTCATGTGTTTTGTTGGTTTATGTTTGTCTGTTATGCCCTTTTACCTCTGTCTGTCTGTCTGTCTGTCTGCCTGTTCTTGGCGGCCTGCATGTATGATTGTTCTTGTCTTATGTTCGTCTACGCCTGTCTGTCTGTCTGTTTGGATTCAATATGTGTTGTACTAATGTATTCTGAACGATCTTGAATACTTGATTTGTTTTGTAATCAAACATTTGTCAATACACTCCTACTAATACTAATATGACTAATAGTATTACTACTACTACTATTATTATTACTACCGTACTATTATTTCTACTGCTACTATCCTTACCTGTCTGACTGTATAAATTTACTTGTTTGATCGTAAATATGTCTCTCTCTCTCTCTCTCTCTCTCTTTGATCATCTTTTCTTGCCTCTAATTATGTCTCATTTCATCTTGTTCTCTTTTACCCTTTTTCGTCGACAATTCTCTTTCTCTTCATTATACTTAATCTTCGAAAATAATTGAATATATTTATTAATCTATTCATCTATCTATTATATCTGTACATTTCACTTGTCACAAACTAATGTCATATGGATATGCTTGTTCAATATACCCATCTATCTATCTATAATAATCTATCTATCATATGGTGGTGTAATGGTTTAGATGCTTATGTTCTGGGTGTGGTGTCCCGAGTTCGAATCCCGGGAGGACCATATGCTTCCATTAGTTTATTCAAGTACATTGGGGTTTGTAATTGATGATTAATATTAAGAACGGGGTGTTACTTGCTATCTACCTGTATATCTCACATGCCACACAGTAATGTCTTTTGTATATACAGTATATGATATATATTTAGTATTATCACAATCCTCTCCTTTCCTTAATTGCCTCGTGTCATTAATTTTCCTAATGGGAGTGCTACGTTTCTCCCTAGACCTCTATCAAAAATTTAAAAAAATACCCCCAGGAGTAGTATACCTTCGAGATAAATTGCTCCTAGATTGCAGGCTGGCTTACGCTCGCCAGGAAACAATCGACACCTAAGTGGCACGAAAGGTCTTACAATTGACAAATAAATTGGGCGAAAGGTCTTAAAACCGTCAAACTAATGGGGCCAACGTCTTAAAATGTCATGACCAATGAGCTAAACATGAGGGAGAACGGGGTCTAGGTATAAGCCTAAATCTTATCGACTATAATTTCTCCTCATCTCTCCTCTCCTCCCATCATCCCTCCTTTCCTTTCTCTTTGCTTAGGATACTCTATAAAAAGTATGGGAATGAGAAGGTTAATTAAAGTGTCCATATTAATATTTCCTAATAATGGCATATTAGTAGTAGTTTACCCATATTAGATTATAAAGGTAAATAACTATCAATACAGCCAATGAGTTTATATACATACCTTTATTATACCTTATATTAGTTTACAGTGTTGAGATAATTCGTACGCAGTGTTCCATTTAATACGCAATATCGATACGAAAATAATCACAATAAAATGAACAGAGTTAGATCAATAAATGTAACCAGGATCAAGTGTCATAATGTACCCTAACTCTCGTATCTACTCTTCCTCCTCTCTCCTGCTAATGTACATTTTCTAGATTTAAGGAGGGTCACCGGCTTGTTTTTATTTTTCTCTCCTTTTCTCTCTTTCCCTGGCTTGTATCCATTCGGACCCATTTACCCAACTGTTTTAAAACGTTTATCCCCATCCAGGTGTCGATTTCTTCCTGGCGAGCGATAGCGAGCCAGCATTGTATGGAGAAATCCGGCTTCGCCGGAGAAATGTTTCTATCGAAAAATGTAAATTTAGCTTGCTGTCAAAACAAAAAAATATACATGCTGACTCGCTACCGCTCGCCGGAAAAATATTGACACCTGGATGGGGGTAAACGTCTTAAAACCGTAGGCTGAATGGGGCCGAATAGATACAAGCCAAAGAGAGAAGGAGAGAAAGATATAAAAAGCGAGGTGGGCTCCCTTAAGCCAGTCTACCCTTCATCCTCTCTCCAAATTACATATTCTATATTTAAGCCAGACTACCCTTCGTTTTATCTTTACGTTTTCTATGTTTTAGCTAGTCTATCCTACATCCTGTTTTCTTTTTCCGTTTTTTTTGTTTTGTTTTTTATTTAAGCCAGTCTTCACTTCATCTTCTCAGTCTCTTTACGTTTTCCAAGATAAAGCTAGTCCATCCTTCATCCTCTTTCCTTCTTGCCTGTCCCATGGTTTAGCTAGTTTATCCCTCTAAGCCTCTCTCCTTCTTACCTATTCCATTGTTATAGCTAGTACATCCTTGATCCTCTCTCCTTCTTACCTATTCCATTGTTATAGCAAGAGTATCCTTTATCATCTCTCCTTCTTACCTGTTCCACTTTTATAGCTAGTTTATCCTTCACCCTCTCTCCTTCCTACCTGTTCCATGTCTTAGTTAGTTTACCTTGCACGCTCGCTCCTGCATACCTGTTCCATGCTAGTTTACCCTTCATCCTCCCTCCATCTTATCTGTACCGCGTTATAGCAAGTCTATCCTTTAACCTCTCTCCTTCATCCTCTCTCCTTGTTACCTTGTCTAACACAACTGTCCCCTACTAACTACTAACCAAACTGTCCCCTACTAACATCTAATCCTGCCACGGATATTAGTCCCAGGGCAGTACTTCCTTTTTCTAATTTTCCCTTACCCACTCTAAAGCACTGTTTGGACATTTGAGCATCAGTGCTTTAGAGGGTAAGCAGCCTTGAGGGGTCGGTAGACCTGTTGTTGTTTGACTTTCTTTGTATTACTTTGATCTCCTTGTCCTTGCGTTACCCTCCCAATAAACCCTTTATTAACCCTTTCAGTATATCATGACGCGTTGTCTCTTTTAATTCTGGCTATCATTAGACGATGTTATTTAGCTTACAAAAGGTCTGCGGGGGTCAATGGGATAATAGAGATCTTTGTTCCTTTTAATTGCAAGAGTTTATTCCAAAGAAGAGTAACAACGAAAATATATAATTTGTTCTCTCGTTCCGCCTCTTCACAATGTTTTTATCTTACTATTTTCTTTTGTTTTGCCAATTTTCTTCTTTTCGCATTGGTTTACATGTCACGTGTCCCTTCACTGAGACACTGATACACACTTTAATTCCTTCCTTCTGTCCCAATCCATTTAATACCAGACTGATTTGATTACTCCTCTCCTTTATTTAATATTATCTATAGTCATTATAGCTTTTCCTCACTTGTTTTTTCTATTTCATTCATATTTTTGCATCTTTCCTTCATTATGTTACCTTTTCTCTTCTTCCAATATTTTTCACTTGCCTCTTCTTTCTCAATTATGCTGCTATTGTTCAGTCCCTTCTATTATCGTCTATTTGCTTCTCACCTAGTCTCTTGTCACCTATAATGGTCTTATCTTATATTTCTTTATCGCCTCTCCTCTTATTGTCACTATACTATATGTATCACCATTCCTTTCACCGAGTCACATTTCACTCTTACTTTAAATTTGTTCTAACGTCTCACTTAATGTCATGCAGATTGAATTAATGATTGTCTTTATGTTTTGTATTTATCATCCTATCTCTTCTCTCTTTTACTAATTTTCCGATATTTTGTTATGTCTTATTTAACTGTTTATTTTAAGTTTTTCTCGTATTATCCCTTCTCAATTCATGCCTCGTTATATCTTCTCAATTCATGCCTCATTATACCTTCTCGATTCTTCACTTCAGGGGGTAGGTGTTATTCATTAGTTTATATATGTATTTATTATTGTTTTAGTTTTCTCCCTAGACCTCCATCAAGCTTAATGAATTATCCTCAATATACTCCTTCGAGATAACTTTGTAAATTTTTCGGTAGAAAAATGTCCTGGCCGACGACAGATTCCTTCAAAATTACAGGCTCGCTTCGCTCGCTAGGAAAAAATCAACACCTAAATGGCACGAAAGGTCTTGATATTTATGAAGAAATGGGGCGACAGGTCTTAAAATCCACAAACTAATGGGACTAACGTCTTAAAATATCAAAACAAACGGGGCTGAGCATGAGGGAGAAGGGGGACCAGATAAAGCAAATATCTTCCCGATAAAACCGCTTTCTTTATCACCAACCCTTTTACCGAGTCATATTTCTCACTTAATTAATTCAATCCTTCTCTCTCAATAAAAACCAAAAACCAACCCAAACCTTGCAGATTTGATTAACCCATTCAGTACCGGTTTCTGGTTACTATTAGACGATTGTATTCAGTTTAAAAAGGGTATCCAGCAACTAAAATGCTTCGAACCATCTCACTTAACCCTTTTTGCTACCACAGATCCTTCTTAAACTGCACAAAAGCTTATAAATATAACTACAACAACATTTAAAAGGCGTCGCCGGTACACAGGTTCTCTTCAGTTCTTCTCCTACTCCATTTTGTTATCTTTGTCTCACATTTTCATTTGTTTCATACTTCCCCATTTCTCTGCATCTCTTTATTACTTTTGACCTTCCATTCTCGTCTCTTCACTACTTTCTCCTTTTTAATCCCTTCCCTTCTGTATTCCTGAACGTTCGCTTATTCCCTTATTATCCCATTACTTTACACATTACCTGTTTTATTCCATCCTTCAGTCTCCATCCACTTAATGTCCTGCAGATTTGACTAATAATCTTTTACCTCTCTCTCTCTCTAATATTATATCATATTATTTGCCCTTCTCTGTTCTTCTGCTATCACTCTTCTCCATATCGCTCTCCCTTCTCACAGTTTTCTTGTTCCTTGTTTAAATGTCGAATATTAACCCTTCTACTACTATTCTTCTTTGCTCACTACTTCTCCTATTATCACATTAAGCCCTTCTATACCGGCGACGTCTATTATCACATTAAGCCCTTCTATACCGGCGACGTCTATTATCACATTAAGCCCTTCTATACCGGCGACGTCTATTATCACATTAAGCCCTTCTATACCGGCGACGTCTATTATCACATTAAGCCCTTCTATACCGGCGACGTCTATTATCACATTAAGCCCTTCTATACCGGCGACGTCTATTATCACATTAAGCCCTTCTATACCGGCGACGTCTATTATACTTGATTTCAGCAACATTTAGATGATATTTTATGAAGATTAGGAAGGATAATATGGTAGCTAAAAGGACTAATTGAGATAGTCTGTAGTCTCGCTATTCTATCGCTTCTACAGTAATCAGTGTTCCTCAGAGCTTTCCCAGTGTATACCACCTCTACGTAGGGTACGTAGTACCCGTCTTGCAACACAATCCCACCATTACTCTGTGCAACTCTCCAACCCAAGAGTGAACCGCTATTCTCAGACTTGCTTTTATTCAACTGCTGAGCTCTGGAACTCTCTCCCAGAATCAGTCTTTCCCTCTACCTATGACTTAAATTGCTTCAAACTCCTTGTGTCCAGGCATTTTGGCTCGAACGCCCCTTGATTTTGGCCCTATCACTCTTTCAACTCTGGGGGAGACACTCACTACAGGCAGTTCTGCCTTTTGTCTCCCTCACTCACATAGAAAAAAAGACGTCCTCCCTAAGCTGAATGAAATTGTCTAACAATTGCCAAAATAAAATGAAAAGGATGTCACCGGTACTGAATGGCTCACTTTACATATCACCTGTTCCTTCACTGAGCTACATTTCACACTTAAATCTAATTCTGCTCTTCCATCCCAGCCCATTTAATGCCACACAGATCTAATGTACAATTATTACCTCTCCTCTAGTTCATCTTGTGGTGTTCTCTCATTTCCTCATCCCCTGTCCACTCTTTTCTTATCTTATCTGTAGTTCCTTTCTCTTAAAGCCACATTACGTTGCATATCGCCTGTCCTTTCACTGAGCCACATTATACACATTCAATGTTCTTCTGTTCTACTTTCATTCTCACAGCAATTTACTATCAACGACAATAGTTCGTTCTCTTAGCCAGCCACTGTGTGAATCCGAAACACCTTGGGATCGAGAAAAAAAAGCATTTGTTGAGTGTAAATTACAGTTCTTTCAAATGCTTCGTATTCGACCCCCAGGTGTATCGGATTCACACAGTGGCTGTTTGAGGGAACGAACTTTTGTCGTTGATAGTACATTATCACCTATCCCTTCATTGAACTATCTATCTATCTATTGCCGGACCCATGATCCCCGAAGGGGTGAACACGAACGAAACGCCCCCATGCACCTCTGCCCCTAGTCAGTCGACGCCCTCCTCCCATCCAGCACCGCTTTCACGCATATACTTCTTAACTCCATCCTTCCACCTCTCTTTCGGTCTACATCTCCCTCTCTGTCCTTCCACCTCACTCCCGTACACTCTCTTAGTCATTCTCTCGCTTCACATATGTTACACATGGTCGAACTATCTCAAGGTGTTCCTTTTCGCACTTTTCAGCACATTTACACCCACACCGCACCTCTCTCGCACTTGCTCATCCGTCTGTCTATCCCTCCATGTAACTCACCACACACTTCTCAAGTAACTCATTTCCACCCCTCTCACTCTTGGTTTGAGCCTCTCCAACAACGTCCATGTTTCTCTCCCGTAAGTCAATGTCGGGATTACCACTCTGTCATGCAAGGACTTCTTTACTTCCATGCTGACCACCCTATTTCTTGTTACTGCTTTCAGCGTTCCTACAACCCTCTTCCCCTGTTGCACCCTCTCCCGCACTGTTTCATCCATACTCCCAACTGTACTCAACACACTGTCCAAATAGTTAAATAAGCTGACATTCTTCATAGCCTGACCGTTCAACCTCACCTCACACTATGTGGCTGCACCCCTTTCAAAGACAATCATCTTACTCTTCCCCGCATTTACCTTCATATTTCGTTTTTACATTGACCTCAACCCCTTGAGGATTACGACGCATCTTGACAGTCTATTCTGATGATCATTAGACGATTGTATACAACTTAGGAAGGATCTGTAGGTATGAGAAAGGCAAATTCTATCTCAATTAACCCTCTTATTACCATATACCTCTCCAAACCTGAATAAAATCGTCTATTAATAGCCAGAATTAATAGTCAAAACGCGTTATAATCCTCAAGAGGTTAATTCAATGTTCCCTTCTCCATCCACTTAATGTCCTGAATATTTAATTAATCCATTCCTATATATTTGTGTTCTATTGTTTCGTTTCTCTTCCCCTTATCTCCTCTTAGGTTCTATTGTCCGTTTGTACCTTCCCTCACGTTTCCCCCTTGTCATTTACTCACCCCTCATCTCCTCAACTGTCCTCATATTTCTTTTAGTCTTCTCTTCCATGCTCTTATTACATCAAGTTCTCTCTCTCTCTCTCTCTCTCTCTCTCTCTCTCTCTCTCTCTCTCTCTCTCTCTCTCTCTCACTCTCTCTCTCTCACTCTTACTCTCTCTCTCTCTCTTAGTACCGGTATCTTCAGTTTTCTCTTCTATGCTCTTACATTATCAAGTTCTCTCTCTCTCTCTCACTCACTCACTCACTCACTCACTCTCTCTCTCTCTTAGCGTAACTTACCTATCACCTCTCCCTTCACTGGTCCACATTTCACACTTACTTTAATTCAATCCTCCCGTCTCGATCTATTTAGGCTAATGTCCTGCCGAGTTGATTGCATCCTGTTTACCTCATTCTGTTATTTTGTTTTTTATATGTTTCCTTCTCTGTTCTTTCCTTTCACTTAAGCATTAAGCTACTCAGTGTGCAGTTGGGTTTGAGTACATGATTATATTGATATCCAGTATTTGGTAAATGGATATCAAATTGTGGTCAAGTACTTAACCTTTAACTGTCTTGGTGGTGAAATGGTTAGAGTGTTTAAGATCTGTATGTGGTATCCCAGGTTAGAATCCCGAAAGGCGCACATGCTTTCATTAATTTCATTGGGAGGTGTTTGGTGTTGGGAGTGAATTAATTAGATTATCACTATTTTTCATCTCACTCTCCCTCGTTTCTTTATCCCTATTCTTCTTTATGTGTCTCATATTAACCCGTTCCATACTAATACAACTAATGACAATAACAACAACAACACCAACAACAACAATATAATAATAATAATAATAATAATAATAGCAATAAATAATAATAATGATAATAATAATAATAATAACAATAATAATATTAATAATAATAATAATAATAATAATAATATTGATAATAATAAAAACAATAATAACAATAACAATCATAATAACAATAATCATAATAATAATTTAAATATTTATAATCTACTTTGTCTTCTCTGGCTTTCCCCTCTCTGTTATTCTCGTCTCTTATTTACCCTTCCCATATTTACAGTTCTCATACGTGCTTTATTATTTATCTTTTCTGCCCCTTCTATTACCTAATCTTCTCCCGTATTTCCCCTGCTCCTTTCGTCTCTTGCTCATGTTACTATTATTATTAATTATTATCCTGTGTGTCTTGATTATTCTCCTATTTCTCTTGTTTCTTCTCTTAAGTGCAGTTTTTGGGGGGTTTTCTGGACCTCTTTCTCCCTCATGCTTAGCCCCATTAGTTTTGAGATTATAAGACGTTCGCCTCACTGCTCTGGCGATCTTAAGATATTACGCCCCATTTCATTGTCAACATTATTTTAATAGACTTCGTGCCATTTAGGTGTCAATTTCTTTCTGGCGAGCGATAGCGAGCCTGTAACTTAGGAGGAACCTTCGGTCGGCACATTTTTCTACCGAAAAATGTACAAATGTATCGGGAAGGAAGGGTATTTGTGGATTTTGTTTAAGCTTAGTGGGAGTCTAGGGAGCAAACTAAAAACCTCCCCTTAACCCCTTCTGTACCAGCGACGTCTATTTAATATTATTCTAGCTATATTTAGACAATATTGGGCAGTTTCAGAAGAATCACTGGTAGTAAAAATAGTTAAATGAGATAGTTCGAGCCTGTTAATTGCTGGAGTTGAACTGAATAAAATTGTCTAGTAGTAGCCAGAATAAAGTTAAAGGGACGGCACCGATACAGAGGAGGCTAAATCTACAGTATTCCTATTTTCACATAACTATACTGCACATAAGTACTGTACATCACCTACTCCCAATATTGAACCACATAAGTACTGTACATCACCTACTCCCAATATTGAACCACATAAGTACTGTACATCACCTACTCCCAATATTGAACCACATAAGTACTGTACATCACCTACTCCCAATATTGAACCACATATCTACATTTCCCACCAAGTTAAATTCTACCCTTCTGTCTCGATACGCCTAATGCCTCTCCTGATTTGATTAACCCCTTCAGCACGATGACGCCTATATAAATTTGATTCTGGGTAACATTAAACGATTTTATTTAGTTTAAGAAGGACCTCTGTTACGCAGAGGGTATATTGAGGTCGTATTTACGAGGTAGATTATAAGCTAAAGAAAGTCGTCTAATGGTAACCAGAATAGGATGAAAAGTGCGTCATCGTGCTGAAGGGGTTATTTGGATTTTACACCTTTCACCTATGTTAACTCTTATTTTAATTAGCTCTTATTTTCTTTTCACTCTCTGCTCGTGTTTTAATTTATCTGTCCTCTCATTCTTATATTTTCGATTTTTTCTAGTAATTGTCGTATTCTCGGGTTTCTCTTATTTTGTTTATTTTCGTTTCTAATTCTTATCACTTCACGAATCACCTGCCCTAATTCACTCTTCCCTTAATTCCATCCTTCCCGTCTCAATCCCGCTAATGCCTTGGAGATCTAATGCATCCTTTCACATTTTTACCTCTCTCTCTCTCTCTCTCTCTCTCTCTCTCTCTCTCTCTCTCTCTCTCTCTCTCTCTCTCTCTCTCTCTCTCTCTCTCTCTCTCTCTCTCTCTCTCTCTCCCCCCAGTCGTTGCCCAGTGATCGCTTAACCCTCTCACGACCATATGACGCAGAGGTTGCCAGATTAGCAATACTAAATAGAGTTCTCTCACTCTTATAATTACCTCTCCATAATTAGTTTTCTGCCCACAGCTAACTCAAAGACAACTGCAGAGGTTGAAGTAACTAAACTAAAGGTTTCTAAATACCCCTGATGGTAACAAAGGCTTTAAAGTATCCCTAATAGGCTCAAATTGCGTCAAGAACGTGACGTCATACAGAGGTCGACCGCGACCCGACAGTAACCCGAAGGCAATGACTTGCACTTTTCACCCGAATTCACCCGAAGTCCCTTAATGAGACTCGTACCCCGACTATGACTAGAAAGCAATTCGAATGCTACCCGAGGGACTCGAATGCGTCTCGAATACGAGTCGATGTTTTCCCGTATATTACTCGAAACTAACCAGAAGTTGAACGGAATTGAATCGACCATGAGTCGAAAGCTAATCGACGGTGACCCGAGTAGCCGATACCAACCCGAGTTAAAACCGAATCACACCCGAAGTAACCCGACTTAAAACCGAATGAAAACTGAACCCCACCCGAAGTCAGGAACCCAACCGGAATGAAACCAGAATGTAAGTCGAACGTGACTAGAATAAGTCGATTATGACACGATTATGAGGTTATGCATAACCCCACTATATAAAGAGAGGGTGTGCTCACACAAACTTCATTTGTACAGTGCACCCAACACAGCAACATGTCACAGGAAAGCAACCTCCCGGACCCATCACGACCAGAAGAGATGGATGATTGGAGTTGGCAATCTTAAGGCAGGAGATAGTTAATGCCAACCTCAGATATCAGATTACTGCCCGCGCCATCAGGGACAAAGAACGTGAACCCCAACGTGCTCAACCTCGACGGCCACGACGACCAAGGAAACCCCGAAGCTGCACCGTCAAGTCATGGGTGGCACAGCGAGAGACACACGGACACTACCACCAGTTGCTGAAGAAACTCCAGGAAACTGACGTGGTTACCTATACATACTTTCTGCGTATGGACGATGAGCTGTTTAATATGATTGTCGAACGTGTTACACCCAGGATCAAGAATGACGAGACCAACTGGAAGAAGCCCCTGGAGCCCGGACTGCGAGTTGCCATGACACTACGCTTTTTGGCCACTGGCGAGGCCTATAAGAGCATGGCACTGAACTTCCGTGTAGGTGCCAACACGATATCACTGGCAGTGCGGGAGACGTGTGAGGCAATCATACAGGAATACATGGAGGAGCAAATAGTGTGCCCATCAACACCTGAAGGTTAGAACATAAGAACATAAGAAAATGGGAGTCTGCAGAAAGCCGATTGGCCTAAGCAAGGCAGATCCCTGTCCCACACAACCCCAATTACAAAGCCCAATTATAGGCTCAACACTCTAATACCCTGAGGATCATCTTACCAAACCGGTTAGAGATTAACGCAGGATTACGGGGGTCTGCAGAGCGCTGATTGGCCCAACCCGGCTGATCCCCCTTCACACCCAACCCTTCTCGTCCATATGCTTATCCAATTTTTTCTTAAAGCTCCCTATCGTTCTTGATCCCACTATATCACTTGGTAGCCTATTCCACCCATCTACAACTCTGTTACCAAACCAATATTTGCCTATATCTTTTCTGAAACGAAATTTATCTAATTTGAAACCATTGGTACGAGTTCTTTCGCTATCACTGAGCTTTAGTACATTTGTCATGTCCCCTTTGTTAATCCCACTAACCCACTTGAACACCTCTATCATATCCCCTCTAACTCTGCGTCTCTCTAACGAATGTAAACCTAATTTCTTCAACCTTTCTTCATACGGAGAATTTCTAATATTATGGATCATTTTTGTCATTCTACGCTGAATTCTCTCCAATGAATCTATGTCCATTCTGTAATAAGGACACCAAAATTGGACAGCATAATCCATAGGGGGTCTCACTAATGACAAGTAAAGTTTTAAGATAACATCAGCAGTTCTGTTACTCACACTCCTAGAGATGAACCCGAGAATCCTGTTTGCCTTATTACGAACGCTTATACACTGTTTTCTAGGCTTCAAATCATTGCTAACAAACACACCTAGATCTTTCTCGCAGTCTGAATTTTCTAATTCTAAATTAGCTAGTTTATATTTAACATTTGTTTGCATCTTCCCTATCTTTAATACCTTGCATTTGTCAATGTTAAACTTCATCTGCCAATTTACTGACCATTCATGTAAGGTATCTAGATCCCTTTGGAGGCACTCTATATCGCTATCTGAATCAATTGATCTCCCTATTTTAGTATCGTCTGCGAATTTACTTATCCTACTAGTTATACCTAAATCTAGGTCATTTATGTATATAAGAAACAACAGGGGACCTAATACCGATCCCTGGGGGACACCACTTTTGACTGCTCCCCACTCTGACTTGGTACCATTTATGCTGACTCTCTGTTTCCTACCAATTAGCCATGACCTAATCCATCCCAACAACGACCCTCCTATTCCATGTGCCTCAACCTTTCTCATCAATCTCTCATGAGGGACTCTGTCGAAAGCTTTACTGAAATCTAAATATATAATATCATATGACTTGTCACTATCTACTGCTTCATATACCTCTGAGAAAAAGCTAAACAAATTAGTAAGGCAAGAACGTCCCTGAGTGAATCCATGCTGAGAAGAATTTATTAAGTTAAATTTTACTAAGTGGCTTCTAATTTTCCTAGCAATAATGGACTCTAGCAACTTTCCTATGATTGATGTGAGACTAATGGGACGGTAATTGGATGCTATCGATTTATCACCTTTTTTGAAGATCGGAACTACATTTGCAAGCTTCCAAGCTTCTGGAACTAAACCTGTTTCTAATGACTTGTTAAATATAAATGCTAATGGACTACTTAACTCATCTCTGCATTCTTTTAATACTCTAGCATATACCTCGTCAGGACCAGGCGATTTTTGAGGTTTCAGTCTGTCAATTTCCTTAAGCACATCATTTCTACTTATACTAACTGTACTTAACATATTTTCTATACTATCACTATATACCATATTGACTTCTGGAATCTGTGCCAAATTTTCATTAGTGAAAACGGAAAGAAACTGACTATTTAATGTACTGCACATTTCTAAATAATTTTCTGTTATTTCTCCTATTGAAGTTTTTAGGGGGCCTATTACATCTCTAACTTTAGATTTATATAGTTGGTAAAAAGCTTTAGGGTTATTTTTTGAGTCGCTGGCTATCCTTATTTCATAATTTATTTTTGCTTTCCTGATTTCCTTTTTGACCTGTCTTGATAGAGTCTGATAGTATATATGTAAATTATTTTCACCTTTCTTTATTTTTCGATATATTCCTTTCTTTTTTCCTATAAGATCTATTAGCTTATTAGTCATCCATTTTGGTTGGTTCTGCGTCGGTCTAAATCTTCTTTTAGGGATATATTTTGTTTGAGCATTGTGGAGTGAAGCAATAAACTGGTTATATGTAGGTGGCAAGTTTAACTCTGGCATATCCTGACTTAATTGCTTAACAATAGGGTCCACCCTTAAGTCTCTTCTTAGCCCACCATAATCGGCTTTTCTGAAATCTGGGATAAGTGTCGTATTCTCTTTAGCATTCCCTGTCCATTGTATATTAAAATAAATAGATTTAAGATCGCTATTTCCTAGGTGGTCACCAATCTCTACATTATTTATCATATGTTCATTGTTACTGAAAACTAAATCAAGAATATTAATACCTCTAGTCGGCGTATCTATGAATTGAAATAAAAAACTATCTTGTACTACCTCAATAAACTCTACTGAATCGGAGTCGCCTATTTGGTGCTGCCAATCAATGTTCGGAAAATTAAAATCCCCCATAATGCACACATTGCTAAACCTTGATGCTATTTTAATTTCCTCCCATAACGTTTTTCCGCCGTTTCTACTCATATTAGGCGGTCTATATATAACTCCAATAACTATGGTCTCACTACCTTCGTTAACCTCTACCCCAACACTTTCATTATCATTATTTAGTCTAATACCTGATTTAATACAGCTTTTTAATGTACTCCTGACAAACACTGCTATACCCCCGCCCCTCCTACTTGTTCGGTCATATTTAAACAAACTATATCCTGGAATATCAAATTCTGCTAAAAAATGCCTAGATTCTGTATTAATCCACGTTTCAGTTAGCGCTATTATGTCTATATTTTCTGTGCTAACGAGTGCTCTAAGTTCGTTCATTTTGTTACATAAACTCCTACAATTTGTATAATATACCCTCAACCTATTACTTTTATTTGCAACTAATTTTCTATTGTGTTTAGCTAACTTATTATTTCCTGTTGAACTACTAGCTCTAGACGGAAATTCTACTCTATCAGTATTCTCATCTTTACTATCAGTTACATGTGTAGTGTTATCGATACTACTATTACACATCACTATATCCGCACTATCTTGACTGATTATTTCTATTTTACTCACTGGTTTGTCACATGAAGTACCTGCTCCATATGGAGACAGTATTTTACTTACACACCCAGGTTTTTTTAACGAAACCCCGCAACAATCTTGTCGAGTGAGCTGGCCAAGGTCGAAACTCCTAGTCGAGAGAGATGTACTCCATCCTGGGCATACAGTTCATCCTTACCATAAAAGAGGGACCAGTTATCCAGGAATGGAATAGTATTTGCCTTACAATACTTCTCCAGCCGGCTATTTACACCAATAGCCCTGGAGGACCTGGAGGTTGGAAGGAGGTCGCCAAGGGCTTCAAGGATAGGTGGAACTTCGGACACACCATTGGGGCAATTGATGGGAAGCACATTGCCATACAGCCTCCAAGCAACTGCGGATCCTTGTACTACAAGGCTCGCGTTCGGGTTTGATTCGACTTGGCTTCGACTAGCCTTCGACTTACATTCTAGTCATTCGGATCACGATCGAGTAATCATCGAGTCTAATTAGAAATGTCGGACATGCATCGAGTCATTTTCTAGTAGTATTCGGGTATCCATCCAGTCATCATCCTGAAATTCGGGTCAGCATCGAGTAACAGTTGACTTTCGAACAAGTTATGTAGGAATTTTCCACTGAGCATCGAGTCTAATTCGGGTTACGGTCTACATCATCGGGTCTAAGTCCACTTAGGTTCGATCAATTCTGGTATGAATCGGGTTAAACAAAATTACTCGAAAGTGACCCGAATAGGTCGAATGCGATCAGAATATGGTAGAATGTAAGCCGAATACGACTCGAATGTAAATCGAAGGTGACTCGAGGATTTTGTAACGGTTTTTTGACCCGAACGCACTCGAGGATTTCCCAAAAGTTAACGCATACACTAACTTTTGGCCGACTCACCCGAACATTCGGGTGATGATCAGAGCATGACTAGAACGACTTCGACATACCAGAATCATACCCGATGTCGCCCGATTATCGGGCCGAATACACTCGAACCGCAAAAATTTGACCTCTGTATGACGCGGCCTTTAAGCATGACGTGTTTTTCCTCACCTCCTCAGTCGTGACCGCAGAAGGGTCCTAATATTAAGCCCCACCCCCAGCCTCAGCCACCCAGGACCGCGCACAAACCGATAAGTCAAACCCCTATAATTCCGTATACTTTTACAATTCCCACTATATATTGTGTATTGTGTATGTGTCCTAAGGTATGGCTCCTAAGAGATTCAAAACCCTCTGCTGTGGTGAAACATTCTACCCGGAATGGATAAACAGGCATGGTTTTCCTGATGAAAAATGATTTAAATGACTAACTGGTGAGAAGTTTCAGTTTCTGGATCTCACGCTAGAGGCATACAAAAATGAGGTAACCGAGCTAAAGCTTGAAAACAGCCTCCTAAGAGAGCAGCTGGCCTCCAGTTCAAACCACATCCCTGACACTGGATCAACGTTCCAAGTAGTCAGGAATAAAAAAGCCCTGAACAAAATACCCATTGCCAACAAATTCAGCAGACTCAGGGATAATGTGGAGGAACCAGAGTCTGTGAATTGCACCCCCAGAAATAAAACAATTAAATGAGGATCTCATCTGAACTCCAAAGAGAGGGCATATCAACCCCCTAAAAACAAATCCACGCCCCCCAAAGCAAAGCCGACCAGTAAAAAGGAGACCAAAACCCAAATCGTCAGCGACTCCTTCATGAGGGGCTGCATTGGCCAAACTGGCTCCAGGTAAGCGGTCGGTAAAAGTAATACCTGGTGCCAAGTTATCACACATAACAAATGACATCAGGAATTCCTCTATCCCTCATGACACTTGCTTAGTAGTGTGCGTAGGTAGCAATGACGCGTATGACAATGGAAAATCCAAGGATACAGACATTCTAACCAAATACAGTACCCTCATCCAAGAAATGAAAAAGAAAACTAAAACATGCTTGTTAACTTGCATCCCGCCCCGTATGAGAGTAAGTGGTTATGCAAAGAACAGAGTTACTGCACTAAACCAATATGTGAAGCAACTCTGTGAAAAAAATAAGGTCACCTTCATAAACCACTATCACGATATGGAAGGCAAAAATGCTCTGTTCAAACGAGACAGCATCCATCTATCATATCTTGGTACCTCGTGGTATTCATACCAAATACACGAGGAACTGTTCAAGTATCATGAGAGGAAGGATAATCTCCTAAAATCCCCCTCCCCTTCAACCCAAGACTCTCCCGCCCATATCATCTCCCTTCCCTTGCTCCCTACCTCCCCCCTTCCCCCCTCTCTCACCCTCTCCACTTATAGCTACTCCACCCCCTCACTCCTGCCCCCTTCCCAACTCCCTCCTCCCCCCATAGCTTCCGCGCACCCACTCCTACTCCCCACCCCCCATTCTCTTCCCCGAACCTGACCCGTCTTCCCCCCTCCACCCCCAGCTGCTCATCCTCCTCCCCCTACCTCCCTCCCTCTCCCCCCAAACCTACCCCGCGTAAACAAAAGGCTCAGGGAGTCGGTCAAGTTAACCAAATTAGGTCAACCCCCTTCTCACCCGCCCAGGTACACCGAGGTGTCGGGAAGGTATCGAATCCGGTTCCTTCACCCCGCACCATCAGTCTAAGATCTAATAAAAAAAAAATCTAATCTCTCAACAGCTGACTCCGCTGAAAAAATACACTCAGACTAAAATAAAGGCCTCTCATGAAACGATCAATGTACTATATCTCAATGCTAGGAGTTTACGAAACAAAATAAATTAACTGAAACTTATGTTATTAAACGAAGAAATCCATATAATTGCGATTACCGAAACGTTTCTAGATTTCAATAATATCGATTTTATGCATGAATATCAAATTAACAAGTACAAAATCTACCATAAAGATAGGTTATCAAAAAGAGGAGGAGGTGTTATGCTATACGTCAAAGAATCTATTAATTCAATAGAAATACCTATTCCTTCAAATAATTCCGAACTATTATGCGTAAAAATAAGCAACAAATATACCGACATAAATATTGTAGTTGTATATAAGAACATAATAACATAAGAAAATGGGAGTCTGCAGAAAGCCGATTGGCCTAAGCAAGGCAGATCCCTGTCCCACACAACCCCAATTACAAAGCCCAATTATAGGCTCAACACTCTAATACCCTGAGGATCATCTTACCAAAACGGTTAGAGATTAACGCAGGATTACGGGGGTCTGCAGAGCGCTGATTGGCCCAACCCTGCTGAAACCCCTTCACACCCAACCCTTCTCGTCCATATGCTTATCCAATTTTATTTTAAAGCTCCCTATCGTTTTTAATCCCACTATAGCACTTGGTAGTCCATTCCACCCATCTACAACTCTGTTACCAAACCAATATTTGCCTATATCTTTTCTGAAACGAAATTTATCTAATTTGAAACCATTGGTACGAGTTCTTTCGCTATCACTGAGCTTTAATACATTTGTCATGTCCCCTTTGTTAATCCCACTAACCCACTTGAACACCTCTATCATATCCCCTCTAACTCTGCGTCTCTCTAACGAATGTAAGCCTAATTTTTTCAACCTTTCTTATACGGAAGATTTCTAATATTATGGATCATTTTTGTCATTCTACGTTGTACTCTCTCCAATGAATCTATGTCCTTTCTGTAATAAGGACACCAAAATTGAACAGCATAATCCATATTGGTCTCACTATGACAAGTAAAGTTTTAAGATAACATCAGCAGTTCTGTTACTCACACTCCTTGAGATGAACCCGAGAATCCTGTTTGCCTTGTTTCGAACGCTTATACACTGTTGTCTAGGCTTCAAATCATTGCTAACAAACACACCTAGATCTTTCTCACAATTCGAGTTTTCTAATTCCACATTAGCTAGTTTATATTTAACATTTGTATGCATCTTCCCTATCTTTAATACCTTGCATTTGTCAATGTTAAACTTCATCTGCCAATTTACTGACCATTCGTGTAAGGTATCTAGATCCCTTTGGAGGCACTCTATATCTCTATCTGAATCAATTGTTCTCCCCATTTTGGTATCGTCTGCAAATTTACTTATCCTACTAGTTATACCTAAATCAAGGTCATTAATCTATATAACAAACAACAGAGGACCTAATACAGATCCCTGGGGGAAGACGCCCAACGATAAATAACGAGGAGGATATATCACTTTACAATTCCCTAACAAAAACATTAAATGCCAAAGAAACCGTTATCATAGGCGACTTTAACCTACCTAATATTATATGGCATGATAAAATTGGATCGGGAAAGGCATCTGAAAGAATGTTAGAGTTTATGAACGATAATTTCCTGTATCAATTAGTTCAGACCCCCACTAGGGTTGACAATATATTAGATTTAGTTATCACAACTCACGAATACATAACGTCAAACTTACAAGTTGGTGAACAGTTAAGTGGATGTAATCATAATAGCATCAGGTTCCAGATCAACATGACTCACACCACCACTATTAGTGAAACATTCATACCTGACTACAACAAAGCTGATATTAGCGGACTAAGAACAGAGATAAACGATATCCATACACGCATAAATAGTCTCTAGTACCGAAGCTTGGATAACATTCAAAGATCTTTTCTTTACTGCCCAAAGTAAATATATCCCTATGCGTAAACGACACAATAAAAGTATAAATAAACCCCTATGGTACAATAACAATATTAGTAGAGCAATTAGTGAAAGAAATCGTCTATACAAATTCAAAATGGATACTGATAATATTACCATCCAAAATCAATACTCGGTTGCGAGAAGAAAAGTTAAATTGCTAATTAAATCTGCAAAGAGGGACTACGAAATTAAAATCGCACATGCGAGCAAATCTAATCCAAAACAATTGTATAGATATATAAATAGCAACAAACAAATTAAAAGTGGCATCGGTCCGATACTAAATAATCAAGGTGAATTAGAATCAGATAGCAGGGACATTGCTGCTACTCTTAATCAACACTTTTCTTCTGTATTTAATACTGCCAGTAACCAAAACGTGCCATAAGAAAATAATCAAACATGTAACTATGTTTTTCAAGATTTTATTATTACCCAGTCAGAAGTAATTAAAAAAATCGACTCACTTCATGTCAATAAATCACCTGTTTATCCCTAAAATTCTTAAATTAGTCAAAGAAGAAGTTGCAGGGGCACTAACCATAATACTAAATATGTCACTTAAACAAGGACATGTACCCACCGACTGGCGTTTTACTTTATATCAAAGAAAGTCTTAACCCTACCCTCTTGTCAAAACCTCAAATTGTGAACGTCGACGCATCTTTTGTGCTAATAAAGAATAATAAAGGTACAAGAATAATACTTGCATTAATATACAGACCTCCAGCTCAATCAGTGCAAACTGACCGAGAAATTTACGAACAAATTGCAGATGTAAGTAACTCACAAGATACCGTAATTTTTGGCGACTTTAATTTACCTGTGACCAAGTGGGGCGATACTCTTACTTCACACTCCGGACATGACTTGTATACAAACTTGCAAGAGAGTTCGCTTTATCAATTTGTTCGAACGCTGACCCGTGGTAATAACGTTCTTGACATTGTACTTGCAACAAAGAAGAATTAATAGAGATTTGAATGTTGGTGATGAATTCAGTAACAGCGACCATCGTACGATAACTTTCACTTTAAAGTTTACTAGTAACGAACCAAATAGTAGCATCGAAAAAGTCCCTAATTTCAAGAAAGCAAACTTCCATAAACTTAGAGCTATGTTTAAAGAAACTGACTGGAGCTTTTTAATTCACAATAACGACATAAATACATCTTGGAATTTATTCGAAGCCACTTACCTAAAAGCAGTGCAAGACTGCATACCATCGAAAATACGACGTCCAGGCCATAATAATAAGCCCAAATGGTGGAATAAAGATATTTCAAACTGCCTGCTTGCTAAAAAATTTGCTAATGATAGATTAAAATCCTCACAAAATGACGAAGAACGGCTGAAATTTGTAGAGCTACGACGCAAAGCCAAACAGTTAATTAAGCAAAGTAAAAAGACCTTAGAGTTACATATTGCAAATCAAAGTAAAACAAACCCGAAAGAATTGTATAGTTATATCAGAAAGAAAAAAGTAGTTACTTCAACTGTTGGACCGTTAGTCTATGAAAATGGAGAATACACCAAAGACGAAGTACAAATGAGTAATGCCCTCAATACCTTCTTTGCATCAGTTTTTACAACAGAAGACCTCAATGATATCCCTACACCATCGCCGATTCAGATTGATAATTCAGATGTTCTAAGCAATATCACCGTTACAGAGAGAGAAGTTTTGAATTGTTTAGATAAACTCAAGGTAAATAAAACGCCTGGACCTGATACAATCTCGCCTAGAGTTCTAAAGGAAGCTAAGGATGAGCTCTCCAAACCACTGACATTACTATTCAATAAATCCTTGCAGTCTGGAACTATGCCCGATCAGTGGAAGCTAGCCAACGTAACACCGATATTCAAAAAAGTCAGCAAATCCCTACCCAGTAACTATCGTCCAATTAGCTAAACCTCAGTTGTATGTAAAATGCTAGAATCGGTCATACGAGACAGACTCGTAAATCACTTAGAGGAAAATAACATACTTAAAGATACTCAACACGGCTTTCGTAAAAAACGTTCCTGTTTAACAAACCTCTTAGACTTGTTCCACGATATCCTCAACCTCTACGATGAGAGTAAAGCTGTAGATATTATATACCTTGATTTTCAAAAGGCCTTTGACAAAGTTCCCCACAAACGTTTACTGCTAAAACTAAAAGCGCATAGAATACAAGACGGTGTGTTGAAATGGATAGAAAATTGGCTCAGCGACAGAAAGTAAAGAGTAGTCATAAACGGTAAGGCATCTAAATGGACCAATGTAAGTAGCGGGGTACCCCAGGGATCGGTACTAGGACCAATTCTCTTTCTAATTTACATCAACGACATATATGAGGGTCTCACCTGTACAATCTCAAAATTTGCTGACGATGCAAAAATTGCAAATAGCGTACTCTCAAAAGAACAAGTTGACGATATGCAACACAATCTAGATAAATTGTCATGTTGGGCCCAAATTTGGCAAATGAGTTTCAATGCGGATAAATGTAAAGTACTACATATCGGATACGTAAATGAGAAAGCAAACTATTCGATGAATGGCACTCGGCTTAAGAATGTAAACAGAGAAACCGATATGGGAGTAACAATATCGAGTAACCTAAAACCGAGTCAACAATGTTCAGAAGTTGTTAAGAAGGCAAACAAAGTAATTGGCTTTATAGGAAGGTCATTTGAGCATAAATCCAAAGAAGTTATCCTAACCCTTTACAATTCCTTAGTCCGCCCTCTTCTGGAATACTGCGTTCAATCCTGGTGCCCTTATTACCAAAAAGATATAAACAAGCTAGAACGAGTTCAACGTAGAGTTACCAAAATGATACCTAGCCTAAAGAACAAACCATACGAAGAGCGTCTTAGAGAATTAAAAGTATTTCCTTTAACCCAGCACAGATTAAGAGGTGACTTAATTCAAGTGTTCAAAATCATCAAAGGCATCGACAATTTGAACTGTAGTAAGTACTTCGACCAATCTAATTACACGCGGGGAAACGGTTGCAAAATTATTGGTAAATCTTTTAACTCACACGAATCTAAGAATTTCTTCTTCAATCGAGTTGTCAACTTGCGGAATGGGCTTCCCCGAAACGTTATAGACTGCATCACCGTTGATTCATTTAAACTCCGCCTAGACAAATATCTCGCATCAAACCCGCGACTGACTGCGTTTGTAAATGAAAAACTTTATTTTATCCCCCCGTCAGTTACTAACCCATCTGTCCCCTACTAACTTCCTAATCCTGCCACGGACATTAGTTCCAGGGCAGTAATTCCCTTTCCAATGTTCCCTTACCCACTCTAAACCACTGTTTGGACACTTGATCCTCAGTGTTTTGGAGGACAAGCAACCTAGAAGGGTCACTAGATCTGTTGTTGCTTGATTTCCTTTGTACTCCTTTGTACTTTGTACTGGAAGACCGCTAATATAACACCGATATTTAAAAATTGTGACAAAACACTACCAAATAAATTTAGGCCGATTAGCTTAACTTCCGTAATTGGAAAAATGTGTGAATCAATCATAAGGGATAAAATCGTATTATTCCTTGAGAACAATAACCTCATTAACAATAGTCAACACGGAATCAGAGCAAAGAGATCATGCCTAACTAATTTAATAGAATTTTATGACAGCCTATACAAACTAAATAACTTCACCAAAAGCCTCGACATAGTGTATCTAGACTTTCAAAAAGCCTTCGACAAGGTCCCGCACGGTAAATTATTACAGAAAATAAGAGACATAGGAATACACGGCAAAACGTATGATTGGATTACAAACTGGCTAAGTGAAAGAAAGCAAAGAGTAGTTATCAACGGTGTGGAATCAACATGGAGCTAAGTAACTAGTGGAGTCCCCCAAGGCTCAGTACTGGGACCAGTGTTGTTCATATTATATATCAATGATCTAGATAACGGCATAAATAATTTAATTTCCAAATTCGCGGATGACACGAAGATAGGTAATGCAATCATTTCCGAAGGTGATAGAATAAACCTTCAAGCTGATTTAAATAAAGTCACAGAATGGTCGGAGAAGTGGAAAATGCCGTTTAATGTAAATAAATGTCAGATATTGCAAATAGGTTCTAAAAACAATAAATATGAATACATCATGAATGAAGAAAAGATAAAAAATGTAACACAAATAAAAGACTTGGGAGTGCTGATAAACGAAAACTTAAAATCTTCCAATCAATGCACAGCGGCTGCAAACAAAGCAAACAGGGCACTAGGTTTCATCAGAAGAAACTTCCACTATCACAGCAAAGACATAGTTTTGCCCTTATACAAAAGTATGGTGAGACCGCACCTTGAATATGCTGTGCAGTTTTGGTCACCTCACCTCATAAAGGATGTTAAAAAATTGGAATCTGTGCAAAGGCGAGCCACTAAGCTAATCCCTTCATTGAGAAATAAATCATATGATGAAAGACTGAGGGAATTTGATCTATTTTCACTTAAGAAACGAAGGATGAGAGGCCAATTGATAGAGTGTTTTAAAATTTTAAAAGGATTCAGTAACATTAATCTAGATAAGTTATTAAAAAAAGCCGAAGACACATCTACAAGAGGAAACAATTTAAAATTATTATGTCGGAGAGCGAATCTAGATACAAAAAAAAAAATCTTCACTCACATTGTAATTGATGAGTGGAACAAACTTCCAAATAAAGTAATAGACAGCTCCTCTATAGATACATTTAAGAAAAATCTAGACTCATACCACAGAAAAATTGGTATGGAGTAGGCAGTAATTATCACCGTTATTATTTGTTCAACTGAAGAGAGCGTTAGAAAAGAAAAAACAAAATAATAATACACAAATAAAAAAATAAGAACAATAAACATCACTAAATATGTACATACTACTAAGTGTGATGGGTTGGATGATTCCAATTAACCCCAAACGTTACATGCTGCTAAGGCGAAGGGTTGCATGATTTTTCTAATTTCTTCTTTGTTTTCCCTTTCTTTTTTTCCAATCTTTCCTGTAAATTCCTTCTGGGGATTTCGAAGCCCAGCAAGGTTAATCACTTCCAACTTTTTCATGTACGGCAATTGCCGGAGGGAACGGAGGGTGGGGAGACAGCTTTCTTCTTTTCTATCCTTTCCTTCAACTTTCCTTTTCTATCGGATATGCCATCTCTACTAGAATTAAGTCCTGACCACCTCGTTTGGATCGTAAGGTCTGTGTGGCCAGTGTATCTATGTAAGTCTATGTAAGTCTCTCTCACATGTACAAATATTCAGTAACTTAGACTTATACATTATCACTCACTCTCACAAACACATTCTCTCTCTCTCTCTCTCTCTTTTCTTTACTGCCCAAAATAAATATATCCCTATGCGTAAACGACACAATAAAAGTATAAATAAACCCCTATGGTACAATAACAATATTAGTAGAGCAATTAGTGAAAGAAATCGTCTATACAAATTAAAAATGGGTACAGATAATATTACCATCCAAAATCAATACTCAGTTGCGAGAAAAAAAGTTAAATTGCTAATTAAATCTGCAAAGAGGAATTACGAAATTAAAATCGCACATGCGAGCAAATCTAATCCAAAACAATTTTATAGATATATAAATAGCAATAAACAAATTAAAAGTGGCATTGGCCCGATACTAAATAATCAAGGTGAATTAGAATCAGATAGCAGGGACATAGCTGCTACTCTTAATCAACACTTTTCTTCTGTATTTAATACTGCCAGTAACCGAAACGTGCCACAAGAAAATAATCAAACATGTAACTATGTTCTTCAAAATGTTTTTATTACCCAGTCAGAAGTAATTACAAAAATCGACTCACTTCATGTCAATAAATCACCTGGGCCGGACATCTTTATTCCTAAAATTCTTAAATTAGTCAAAGAAGAAGTTGCAGGGGCACTAACCATAATACTAAATATGTCACTTAAACAAGGACATATACCCACCGACTGGAAGACCGCTAATATAACACCGATATTTAAAAATGGTGACAAAACACTACCAAATAACTATAGGCCGATTAGCTTAACTTCCGTAATTGGAAAAATATGTGAATCAATCATAAGGGATAAAATCGTATTATTCCTTGAGAACAATAACCTTATTAACAATAGTCAACACGGATTCAGAGCAAAGAGATCATGCCTAACTAATTTAAAATAATTTCATGACAGCCTATACAAACTAAATGACTTCACCAAAAGCCTCGACATAGTGTATCTAGACTTTCAAAAGGCCTTCGACAAGGTCCCGCATGATAAATTATTACAGAAAATAAGAGACATAGGAATACAGGGCAAAACGTATGATTGGATTAAAAACTGGCTAAGTGAAAGAAAGAAAAGAGTAGTTATCAACGGTGTGGAATCAACATGGAGCCCAGTAACTAGTGGAGTCTCCCAAGGCTCAGTACTGGGACCAGTGTTGTTCATAGTATATATCAATGATCTAGATAATGGCATAAATAATTTTATTTCCAAATTCGCGGATGACACGAAGATAGGTAATGCAATAATTTCCGAAAGTGATAGAATAAACCTTCAAGCTGATTTAAATAAAGTCACAGAATGGTCGGAGAAGTGGAAAATGCCGTTTAATGTAAACAAATGTCAGATATTGCAAATAGGTTCTAAAAACAATAAATATGAATACTACATGAATGAAGAGAAGATACAAATTTAACACAAATAAAAGACTTGGGAGTGTTGATAAACGAAAACTTAAAATCTTCCAATCAATGCACAGCGGCTGCAAACAAAGCAAACAGGGCACTAGGTTTCATCAGAAGAAACTTCCACTATCACAGCAAAGACATAGTTTTGCCCTTATACAAAAGTATGGTGAGACCGCACCTCGAATACGCTGTGCAGTTTTGGTCACCTCGCCTCATAAAGGATGTTGAAAAATTGGAATCTGTGCAAAGGCGAACCACTAAGCTAATCCCTTCATTGAGAAATAAATCATATGATGAAAGACTGAGAGAACTTGATCTATTTTCACTTAAGAAATGAAGGATGAGAGGCCAATTGATAGAGTGATTTAAAATTCTAAAAGGATTCAGTAACATTAATCTAGATAAGTTACTCAAAAAAGCCGAAGACACATCTACAAGAGGAAACAATTTAAAATTATTAGGTCGGAGAGCGAATCTAGATACAACAAAAAAATCTTCACTCACAGTGTAATTGATGAGTGGAACAAACTTCCAAACAAAGTAATAGACAGCTCCTCTATAGATACATTTAAGAAAAATCTAGACTCATACCACAGAAAAATTGGTATGGAGTAGGCAGTAATTATCACCGTTATTATTTGTTCAGCTGAAGAGAGCGTTAGAAAAGAAAAAAGTAAATAAACAAATAAAGAATATTAATAATAAAAATCATCATTATATATGTACATACTACTAAGGGTGATGGGTTGGATGATTCCAATTAACCCCAAAATGTACATGCTGCTAAGGCGAAGGGCTGCATGAATTATATATTTTGTTTTCCTTGAATTTTTTCCAATCTTTCCTGTAAATTCCTTCTGGGGATTTCGAAGCCCAGGAAGGTTAATCACTTCCAACTTTTTCATGTACGGCAATTGCCGGAAGGAACGGAGGGTGGGGAGAGAGCCTTCTTCTTTTCTATCCTTTCCTTCAACTTTCCTTTTCTATCGGATATGCCATCTCTACTAGAATTAAGTCCTGACCACCTCGTTTGGATAGTAAGGTCTGTGTGGCCAGTGAATCTATGTAAATCTCATCAAGTGTCCCCGTGTCTCTTAGGGGTTTGCCATCTATTTTTGCCGCTCTAATCGGATGACGTCTTTCTTATTTTTGGTATATATATTTATTTATTTATTTATTTATTTATTTATCTATTTGTTTATGTTTATATATTAATTTACTTATTTTCTATTTGTTTTTCTTTTTTTCTTAATTTAGTTTTGTATTCAGTCAGACCCGCGGAAAAATATCAACTCCCCTTATATCCCATTAACAGCTTAATTGTGGTGATATTACTCAGTTCAGGAAGGATCCCTACCTAACCCTATATGGTCAGAGGGAGGTGTTTTTAAGCTTCCCCTGTTTCGTTCCGTTAGTATAGAGATTTTAAAACGTTTAGCCTCATTAGTTTGGCATTAATACGACCCTTCACCCCATTCAGGTGGCGATTTTTTTCTGGGCGAGCAATAGCGAGTCTGTAACTTATGAAGCAAGCAACCTTCGGCCGGGATGGTTTTCTATCGAAAAATTTGCAAATTTAATTTGAAGGGGGTTTGAGTGGGCATTATTCAGTTTGAAGGAAATCTGGGAGAAACAAAATTGTTAGCCTAGCGGACTAATAAATATACATTGGTCGAAAATGGCAAAATTCAAGCAAAATCCACAATAATAACCAAGCAAAATATAATAACCCACAAGAAATCGGACCAGATAGTGCTAAAGGTTTGCATTTTATTTATCAATATAATTCTAGTTATCTTAAGTTACGGTTCTCTTCTTTAATTGTTTGTTTTTTATACATTTCCTTATTTGCATTATACTACTACTACTACTACTATTTTTTTTTTAATACTACCACTCAGCCTGTGGTAGTACTACTACTACTACTACTACTACTACTACTACTAGTGCTACTACTACTTACTACTACTACTAATAATAATAATTACAAAAATCAAGGGTATAAAAAGGGTAGATAACATCATTGGGTATATTGACAGTGATTTACCTTTCTATCCTTATATTAGATGGGTTTAATATTACCAACTAAAAGGGTATATTATTATGGACACTGCAAATACCCTCTTCATACCTTCATTAAACCTATACATTTTAGAGCATAGCTTACAAAACCATTGCAATAAAACTTAAATAAAACTGTCAGGAAAAGTGATTGCGAAACACCTCATTTACGAAAGACGGAAGGGTTAACAAAAATCCTCTTTATTAATACTTTCAGGAACTGATAACGCATTTAAAATATATTCTGACTAACATGTGACGATTGTACTTAGCTTCGGTAGGCCCCCTAAATATTAAATGGATAAAGTATACAGTACATCAATTAAGGAGGAAGGGGGGGGGGGGGGGGGGGGGGTAGTACGCTCCCTATAGTAGACCTGTATCAAGCTTGAAAACAGAAAACAAAAAATCCCCGAGACCCCCCTTCGAGAAAAATGTGCACATTTGTTGGTAGAATAATGCCACTTTCACCTAAATTACAATCTCGCTATCGCTCGGCAGGCGATAATCTCCACCTAAATGGCAGGAATTAAAATTGACAAAGAAATGGGAAGAGTGGTCTTAAAATCGGTAAAACTAATGGGGCGAACGTCTTAAAATCTAAAAACTAAAGTGACTAAACATGAGGGAGATGAGGGCCAGAAATGAACAACTCCCCTTAAATGGAAACAGTACCGGTATGTATCAATTAACCATCTATCGCAATTCCTTTCCAAATCAATGCTTACACCTGGCAATTATATTTTAGTCTGGCTACTCTTTAGGTGACTTTATTTATATTAGTTACCGTATGTCATTATAATTAATTTATCTCATCAAATGCCATTTATAATTCTACTTACATCATTTTACATTTATTACTTAAACAACTAAAGGGGCACTCGGGAGAGCACATATCTCCGCTTACGCTGGTGGAGGTATGCGCTCTCTGATCACCTCCTATATTGAATCACTCTGTTGTTGGTGCATATCCCATCTACCCACCAAATGTCGTGAAAATCGAATAATAACTTTTTGAGATATCTTGTGTAGAGACAATCAGACAAACAGGCAGAAAACAAACGGAGGTAAAACGTTAACCTCCTCCAACTTCGTAAGAGGAGGAAATTAATTTTATTCTACCTAATAGTTGCCAAGTATAATGCCAGTTTCCATCGACGCAATAGTATTTTTTCTTGTTAACCATTACATAATTTATCAACTCTGCATAAGCAGAGTTTGGTATCCCCCCCCCCCCCCCCCCCCCCCCCCCGTATAGTGGGTACCACACGAAAAAAATGTCTGTCGTCGTCGTCGTCGTCCGTCTGTCTCGGAACTCCTCCTAGACCGTTGGACGGATTTTCATCAAATTTCACACGAACATTTGTTGCGTGAATGCAAACGTCAGTCAAAAAAGCGTTTTGAATTTATGCAATAGTTATGATTTTAGGTCCAAAATGTTGTTTTGCCCCCCCCCACCTCCCGCACCCCCCCCCCCCCCCCCCCCCCCCCTCCCCCCCCCCCAGCAATGATGGCGTTCTGGGAGCGAAAACATCTCGCTACGCATTTGCTAGGTTAAGTTAGTTTAGTTAGCATTAGAAGTGATGGTAGTAATATTTGGATTTATGGTGATAGTAGTGATAATGGTGATAATTGTAGTGATGATGGTTGTAGTTGTATTGATGATGATGATGACAGTAGTAGATATGATGGTGACAGTAGTAGTAATGATGGTCATAATAGTAGTGATGATGGTGACAAGTAATGATGATAGTTGTAGTGATAATAATGACAGTAGTGATGATGGTAGTGATGATGGTGTGAGTATTAGTGATGATGGTGAGTAGTAGTGAGGATGGTGAAATTTGTAGTGTTGATGACGATAGTTGTGGTGATGAAGTTCATAGTAATGGTGATGATGGCAGTAGTAGTGATGATGGTGACAGTAGAATAAATTATGGTAATATTTGTGACAGTAGTAATGATGATGGTTATAGTAGTAGTGATGATGTTAACAGTAGTAATGATGATTGTAAGATGGTGGTGATGATATTAGAAATTATGGTTGATAGTTGTAGTATCAATGATGACAGTAGTGATTAAGATGCTAGTGACAATGGACAGTGATGGTGGTGAGAGTAGTAGTGATAATTGTAATTGTAGTAGTGATGATGATCATAGTAATGGTGATGATGACAGTACTCGTGATGATTGTGGCAGTTGTAGTGATGATGGCAGTTGTAGTGATGATGGCAGTAGTAGTGATTATGTTGATTGTGATTGATGATGGTATTAGTAGTGTTGATGGTAACCCATCGCAGAGTTGGGTATGCAGTTTTGATTTTGGGCAAAACAGCACGTCAAAATATGGTTTACCCCCCCCCCCCCACTCCCAGACCCCCCCAGTCCCGGACCCCCCCCCCCCCAACCTCCTCCCAGACCCCCGCAGCAATGATGGCGTTCTTAGTGTGTGAGCCCCGAAGGGGCTCACACACTAAGAACGCATTCGTTCTGGGGGCGAAAAAATCTCGCTACGCATTTGCTAGGTTTAAGTTAGTTTAGTTGGCATTAAAAGTGATGGTAGTAATAGTGAGATTGATGGTGATAGTAGTGATGATGGTGATAATAGTAGTGATGATGGTTGTAGTTGTATTGATGATGTTGACAGTAGTGATGATGATGACAGTAGTAGATATGATGGTGACAGTAGTAGATATGATGGTGACAGTGCTAGTAGTAGATATGATGGTCATAATAGTAGTGATGATGGTGACAAGTAATGATAGTCGTAGTGATAATAATGACAGTAGTCATGATGGAAGTGACAATGGTGTGAGTATTAGTGATGATGGTGAGTAGTAGTGATGATGACAATAGTTATGATGAAGATCATAGTAATGGTGATGATGGCAGTAGTAGTATTGATGGAGACAGTAGGATACATGATGGTAATACTTGTGACAGTAGTAATGATGATGGTTATAGTAGTAGTGATGATGTTAACAGTAGTAATGATGAGTGTAAGATGGTGGTGATGATATTAGTAATGATGGTTGATAGTTGTAGTATCAATGATGATAGTAGTGATTAAGATGCTAGTGACAATGGACAGTGATGATGGTGAGAGTAGTAGTGATAATTGTAATTGTAGTAGTGATGATGATCATAGTAATGGTGATGATGACAGTACTCGTGATGATTGTGGCAGTTGTAGTGATGATGGCAGTTGTAGTGATGATGGCAGTAGTAGTGATTATGTTGATTGTGATTGATGATGGTATTAGTAGTGTTGATGGTAACCCATCGCAGAGTTGGGTATGCCGTTTTGATTTTGGGCAAAACGGCACGTCTACTTTATTAATATTCTATATAGTAGCAGACGAGTCTATTCAGCTCAATATAACCTGTCAGCTTTAGAAATTTAAATTTGTCCTTTAAATTCAACTTACACCACCTAATAGCATGTACTGTATATCTAGAATCCCAGCCATCAATTCCCTTTCATGGTTCCCTAATACTATTCTACCTGTCATTATGTCAGCTCAGGAAGGACCTTTCATGGATAAAGGACTTTAAAACTTTCACTATAAGAATTTTCTCAATCTAAATCGATGGTAGTGGAAACAAGCATTGCGTAATTTTCGAATTAACCGAGGACTTCTTAAATCCCATTTAAAGGGGAGGATTTTTCATTTTTCTTTTTAAATTTATCAACTCTGCGTAAGCAGAGTTTGGTATCGCCCCCCCATATAGTGGGTAACTGGGTACCACACGAAAAAAATGTCTGTCGTTGTCGTCGTTGTCGTTGTTGTCGTCGTTGTCTGTCTGTCTCGGAACTCCTCCTAGACCTTTGGACGAATTTTCACCAAATTTCACACAAATATTTGTTGGGTAAATGCGAACGTCAGTCAAGAAAGATTTTTTGAATTTATGCAATTGTTATGATTTTAGGTCCAAAATATGGTTTTACCAAGCCATCCCCCCCCCCCCTCCCGGACCCAGCAATGATGGCGTTCTTAGTACTAAGAACGCTTCGTTCTGTGGGCGAAAACATCTCGCTACGTATTTGTTAGGTTAAGTTAGTTTAGTTGGCATTAGAAGTGATGGTAGTAATAGTGGGATTGATGGTGATAGTAGTGATGATGGTGATAATAGTAGTGATGATGGCTGTAGTTGTATTGATGATGTTGACAGTAGTAGATATGATGGTGACAGTAGTAGATATGATGGTGACAGTACTAGTAGTAGTGATGATGGTGACAAGTAATGATAGTTGTAGTGATAATAATGACAGTAGTGATGATGGAAGTGACAATCGTGTGAGTATTAGTGATGATGGTGAGTATTAGTGATGATGGTGAAAGTTGTAGTGATGATAACAATAGTTGTGATGATGAAGAACATAGTAATGGTGATGATGGCAGTAGTAGTGATGATGGTAATACTTGTGACAGTAGTAATGATGATGGTTATAGTAGTAGTGATGATGTTAACAGTAGTAATGATGAGTGTAAGATGGTTGTGATGATAGTAGTAATGCTGGTTGATAGTTGTAGTATCATTGCTAGTAGTGATTAAGATGGTTGTGACAATGGTGACAGTAGTAGTGATGATTGTAATTGTAGTAGTGATGATGATCATAGTAATGGTGATGATGACAGTATTTGTGATGATTGTGGCAGTTGTAGTGATGAAGGAAGTAGTAGTGATGATGGTATTAGTAGTGATGATGGTAACCCATCGCAGAGTTGGGTATGCCGTTTTGATTTTGGGCAAAACGGCACGTCTACTTTATTAATATTCTATATAGTAGCAGACGAGTCTATTCAGCTCAATATAACCTGTCAGCTTTAGAAATTTAAATTTGTCATTTAAATTCAACTCACACCACCTAATAGCATGTACTGTATATCTAGAATCCCAGCCACCAATTCCCTTTCATGGTTCCCTAATACTATTCTACCTGTCATTATGTCAGCTCAGGAAGGTCCTTCCTGATGGATAAAGGACTTTAAAACTTTCACTATAAGAATTTTCTCAATCTAAATCGATGGTAGTGGAAACAAGCATTGCGTAATTTTCTAATTAACCGAGGACTTCTTAAATCCCATTTAAAGGGAGGATTTTTCATTTTTCTTTTTAAATTTATCAACTCTGCGTAAGCAGAGTTTGGTATCGCCCCCCCCCCCCCCCCCATATAGTGGGTAACTGGGTACCACACGAAAAAAAAATCTGTCGTCGTCGTCATTGTCGTTGTTGTCGTCGTTGTCCGTCTGTCTCGGAACTCCTCCTAGACCTTTGGACGGATTTTCACCAAATTTCACACGAATATTTGTTGGGTGAATGCGAACGTCAGACAAGAAAGATTTTTTGAATTTATGCAATAGTTATGATTTTAGGTCCAAAATATGGTTTTACCAAGCCCCCCCCCCCCCCCTTCCCGGAATCCCCCCCCTCACCCAGCAATTATGGCGTTCTTAGTACTAAGAACGCATTCGTTCTGGGGGCGAAAACATCTCGCTATGTATTTGCTAGATTAAGTTAGTTTAGTTGGCATTAGAAGTGATGGTAGTAATAGTGGGATTGATGGTGATAGTAGTGATGATGGTGATAATAGTAGTGATGATGGTTGTAGTTGTATTGATGATGTTGACAGTAGTGATGATGATGACAGTAGTAGATATGATGGTGACAGTAGCAGATATGATGGTGACAGTACTAGTAGTAGTGATGATGGTCATAATAATAGTAATGATGGTGACAAGTAATGATAGTTGTAGTGATAATAATGACAGTAGTGATGATGGAAGTGACGATGGTGTGAGTATTAGTGATGATGGTGGAAGTTGTAGTGATTACAATAGTTGTGATGATGAAGATCATAGTAATGGTGATGATGGTGACAGTAGGATACATGATGGTAATACTTGTGACAGTAGTAATGATGATGGTTATAGTAGTAGTGATGATGTTAACAGTAATAATGATGATTGTAAGATGGTGGTGATGATAGTAGTAATGATGGTTGATGGTTGTAGTATCAATGATAGTAGTGATGAAGATGGTTGTGACAATGGTGACAGTAGTAGTGATGATGGTGAGAGTAGTAGTGATGATTGTAATTGTAGTAGTGATGATGATCATAGTAATGGTGATGATGACAGTAGTCGTGATGGTTGTGGCGGTTTTAATGATGAAGGAAGTAGTAGTGATGATGGTGATTGATGGTATTAGTAGTGATGATGGTAACCCATCGCAGAGTTGGGTATGCCATTTTGATTTTGGGCAAAACGGCACGTCTACTTTATTTCTATTTGTTAAAGCTTGCTCCCTAGACATCCATCAAGCTTAAAACAATTCCCCCAAGACCCCCTTCGAAATAAATGTGTGCACTTGTTTTGTATTTATCTATCTATCTATCTATTGCCTGACGCCGTGATCCCCGAAGGGGTGGCCACGAACGAACCGCCCCCATGCACCTCTGTCCCCAGTCAGTCGACGCCCCTCCCCCCAACCAGCACCGCCTTCGTTCATGTAGTTCCTCACTCCATCCTTCCACCTCATATTCGGTCTACCTCTCCCCCTCTGTCCCTCCACCTCGCTCTCGTACACCCTCTTAGTCATTCTCTCGCTTTCCATACGTTCCATATGGCCGAACCATCTCAAGTTGTTCCTTTTCACACTTTCCAGCACATCTACCTCCACACCACACCTCCTTCTTACTTCCTCATTAGTCTGTCTATCCCTCCATGTAACTCCGCACGCACTCCTTAAGTAATTCATTTCCACTGCTCTCACTCTTGGTCTGAGTCTCTCAACCAACGTCCATGCTTCGCTTCCGTAAGTCAGTGTCGGAATTACCACACTGTCATGCAAGGACTTCTTCACTTCCATACTGACCACCCTATTTCTTGTTACTGCTTTTAGCGTTCCTACAACCCTCTTCCCCTGTTGTACCCTCTCCCGCACCTCTTCATCCATAGTCCCATCTTTACTCAACACACTGCCCAGATACTTAAAAGAGTTGACGATCTCCATAGCCTGACCGTTCAGCTTCACCTCACACTCTGTGACTTCACCCCTTTCGAAGACCATAACCTTGCTCTTCCCCGTATTTACCTTCAAATTCCGTTTTTCGCACACTGTTCCAAACTCATTTACCAGACCCTGCAACTCCCATTCATTATCACTCATCAGAACTGTATCATCCGCAAACAGCAGTATAGGTAGCTTCCACTCAATTCCCTCCCTTTTCAGCGATACACCAACATCCACTGCTCTTGATAGTATTTCTTTCATAACTCCATCCATATATACAGTAAACAACCACAGGGACATCACACACCCCTGTTTCAAACCAACATTCAGGTCAAAGAACTCGCTCTGCTCACTCTCCACACGTACTGCCGCCTTTGCACCCTCATACATGCTCTTCACTGCTTTCAGCAACTTGCCCTCTACTCCGTATATTCTAAGTACTTTCCACAAACCTTCTCTATCCACTCTGTCATAGGCCTTCTCCAAGTCCATAAAGGCAACATACACCTTTTGTTTCTTCTCCAGATACTTCTCCACAACACAATTCAGGGTAAAAATCTGATCTACACATCCTCTTCCCTTCCTAAAACCTCCCTGCTCGTCGCCTATCCATTTCTCCGTTCTCACTCTCACTCTCTCAATCACTACCCTACTGTATACCTTCCCTACTACGCTTAGAAGACATATTCCTCGGTGGTTACCACACACTCCTCTTTCCCCTTTGCCCTTATATAGGGGGACTATTATGCCAGTCTTCCAGTCATCGGGTGCACTCCCCTTCTCCCATGCTAGTTTGCACATTTTCCATACCCATTCTATCACTATCTCACCACCATACCTCAACATTTCCCCACACACTCCATCTGTTCCTGGTGCTTTCCCCAACTTCACTCTTTTCATGGCTTCCCACACTTCTGACCTCCTGATCCCCACCTCCTCCTCCACTACTTCTCTTCTTCTCCCTCCCATACCATATCCAGCTATGTTTGCTGGCTCTTCATTCCTTTCATTTAGCAACTCACTGAAGTACTCCCTCCATCTTTCGACTCTCTCTTGCTTCTCGGCTAGCATTCTCCCATTCTTATCTTTCACACCCTTACTGTTTCCCTTGCTACCTTCCCTAACTTTCTTGACTTCTTTCCAGAACAATTTCTTACTCTCCCTCCATTTTACACTCAGATTCCTTCCAAATTCCTCATCTACTCTTCTCTTACTTTCCTTCACTACTCTCTTCACCACCCTCTTACTCTCCACGTACCTCGCTCGTTTCTGTCTCTCGGAATCTTCATTCCCTCTACTACCCAACCACTCTCTATATGCTTTCTTCTTTTCTTCCACAGCTATTCTTACCTCTTCTGTCCACCATGCTGTACCTTTCACTCCCTCCCTCTTCTCCTCACTCCACACACCTCCTCACATGCTGCACAGATCTCATCCTTAAACACCTTGCTCATCTCCTCCACTTCCTCCATAACTTCCAGGTCGAACCCACCTAGTCGTCTTTCCACTGCTCTCCTGTACTCCTCCCTGATTTCCTCCTCCTGCAACCTCTCCACCCTCCTCACCATTCCACCCTCCTCTCGCCTCCCTCCCGCTCTCCTCACCCACTTCTTTTGTATCCTAACCTTAGCTACCACTACATAATGATCAGACAGACCCCCTCCAATACCCCTATACACCCTAGCATCCATCACAGATTTCTTCATTCGTTCATCCACACATACATAATCAATCAATGACTTTCGTTCCACCACTGTCTTATCCTTCATCGTCAACATCCGTTTCCACGTGTACCTGTGGATCATTCTGTGTCGGAAGAAGGTGTTGGCTATCCACATCCTCCTCCCCACACATACGTCCACAAGTGCACTACCATTCCCATTCACCTCTGATGGTACCCCCCACCCAAAAGGCCTTTGACAAAGTTCCCCACAAACGTTTACTGCTAAAACTAAAAGCGCATGGAATACAAGACGGTGTGTTGAAATGGATAGAAAATTGGCTCAGCGACAGAAAGCAAAGAGTAGTCATAAACGGTAAGGCATCAAAATGGACCAATGTAAGTAGCGGGGTACCCCAGGGATCGGTACTAGGACCAATTCTCTTTCTAATTTACATCAACGACATAGATGAGGGTCTCACCTGTACAATCTCAAAATTTGCTGACGATACAAAAATTGCAAATAGCGTACTCTCGAAAGAACAAGTTGACGATATGCAACACAATCTAGATAAATTGTCATGTTGGGCCCAAATTTGGCAAATGAGTTTCAATGCGGATAAATGTAAAGTACTACATATCGGATACCTAAATGAGAAAGCAAACTATTCGATGAATGGCACTCAGCTTAAGAATGTAAACAGAGAAACCGATCTGGGAGTAACAATATCGAGTAACCTAAAACCGAGTCAACAATGTTCAGAAGTTGTTAAGAAGGCAAACAAAATAATTGGCTTTATAGGCAGGTCATTTGAGCATAAATCCAAAGAAGTTATCCTAACCCTTTACAATTCCTTAGTCCGCCCTCTTCTGGAATACTGCGTTCAATCCTGGTGCCCTTATTACCAAAAAGATATAAACAAGCTAGAACGAGTTCAACGTAGAGTTACCAAAATGATACCTAGCCTAAAGAACAAACCATACGAAGAGCGTCTTAGAGAATTAAATCTATTTCCTTTAACCCAGCGCAGATTAAGAGGCGACTTAATTCAAGTGTTCAAAATCATCAAAGGCATCGACAATATGAACTGTAGTAAGTACTTCACTATCGACCAATCTAATTACACGCGGGGAAACGGTTGCAAAATTATTGGTAAATCTTTTAACTCGCACGAATCTAAGAATTTCTTCTTCAATCGAGTTGTCAACTTGTGGAATGGGCTTCCCCGAAACGTTATAGACTGCATCACCGTTGATTCATTTAAACTCCGCCTAGACAAATATCTCGCATCAAACCCGCGACTGACTGCGTTTGTAAATGAATAACTTTATTTTATCCCCCCCTCAGTTACTAACCCATCTGTCCCCTACTAACTTCCTAATCCTGCCACGGACATTAGTTCCAGGGGAGTAATTCCCTTTCCAATGTTCCCTTACCCACTCTAAACCACTGTTTGGACACTTGATCCTCAGTGTTTTGGAGGACAAGCAACCTAGAAGGGTCACTGGATCTGTTGTTGCTTGATTTCCTTTGTACTCCTTTGTACACCCTCCCACCACTCCCTCAACTTTCCTATCACCCACCTTACCATTCATATCCCCAATCAGAAATATTCTTTCGTTCTTGTCAAACTTCTCCAGGCACGCCTCCACATTCATCCAGAACTCCTCTTTCTTTCTTTCAAGTATATCCTCTGTCGGGGCATACACGCATACAATCACCCACGTTTGTATTCCTACTTTCATTCTCACCCACACAATCCTTGAACCCACAGACCCATACTCTCTTACACATTCCTTCCATTTGCTACTTACAAACAAACATGCACCTTCTCTCGCTGTTCCTTCACTCACTCCAGCACACACACCCATTCCACACTCCCACTCTCTCACATCTGAACCTTTCCATTTGGTCTCTGTCATTCCACATACATCCAGCCTGGCATTCACTAACACTTCCAGAACCTCTCTCTCTTTTGTGCCATCATTCATGCCACTAACATTCCACGTAGCCATTCTCAGAATGTCCGAAGGCATGTCCTTAGTCGGTCGTGGTTCGTCAACGTTGGTTCCGTCCGCATCCGAGGCTGTTCGTTCGTTTTTCCTTGCTTCGATATTTTTTCCGGGTGGGGGTCGCAAGCCCACCGACCCAACCTCTTTAGTCGCCTCTTACGACACGCAGAAGGCACGTATTTATATATGTATTTATTTGTTTTTATTTTTTTAGAAAAATTTCAGTTCCTCCTAAATTGCAAGCTCGCACCAACGAAGACAACACATGCAAGTCGAGCCCTCTATAGTAGAGAGGGCACAGTCCTTGAACCACCCCGGGCCCATATCAAAGAGACGACGGTGCCCTGTGGCATAACAGTGGTAACAAGCTGAAGTTGGCCTACAAGTGTGGCCGACCACAGTGTGTAAGATGCTCTAGGGAGACATCCCTTGAAGAGGAGCAACAAGGATCCACGAGAGTTCGCCCCAGGAACCCTGAGATTGCAATGACCCAACCACCATGTGAGTACAAAACCCAGAATCACTCGCAATAATCTTTATTGAGTAATCACTATAATTGTGTCGTGATGCTCTCCTGGTGCCCCAAATCCCAGAGAGACTCCGCTGCACTCTGTAACTTGAATCATATACTGTATATGTTGTGTGCACGGATACTGTAATATCCTGAACAGATTGTCACCCCCCCCCCCCCCCCGCCTCCCCTTCCCTAGCTCGTGAAATAATCTATTCTGCATCCGTAATTATAACGTATATCTATATAGGTATCACCTCCTTCTTCCCTTAGTTAAAATCCAGAATATAATCCGAGCCACACCACCAGAGAAGCGTGTCGTAAATATTAATGATCTCCTCCTTTCCGTAATAAGGTATAGCCAAGTGAGTAATTCAGAAGTGAAGATGTAAGTCGATAGAATCTCTCCCCTTAATGCTTTTTTAATCACCCCAGACGACACGTGTATCCTATAAATATCCTGTGTCCAGAGAGAAAGAGCAAACTTGTCGAATATAGAATTCACGACAATATCCTCTTTTGCTCGAGTAATAAGTAATGTACATCCACGTGTTACCTGTTGCCACCGGAATTATCTAAGTATAGTAATTCCACCACGGCAGCTATTCTGGGTCTTGGTAAAGTTGCATTGTAGCATAAGTGGTGTATGGAATTGTATAATCCAAATGTATCATTGTACATCTATGTTTGATTGTATATAGAGCAGTAACCCCGAGTCAGTGTATTGAGTTAAATATTGAGAATGCACCTGTCGAAATATGAAGTGAACCAAATTGCAGAAAGACGGCCAAGCCTCTTAACGCAGTATTAACCTTCGAAAGAAGCTAGCTCCGACACGCGCATATAATTAAATATAATTTATCCGATTGTCCAGTATGTTTACCCACACATCGAGTGACTCGTGCTGGTATAAACAAGTTAGCTTATTGAGACTCCATGTGTACATCGTATTTTCTTAATTAAGGGGGCCCACCTCGATTTGTGTTCTCTCTCTCTCTGTCTCTGGGTTGTATTCATTTGGACCCATTCATTCTACTGTTTTAAGACTTTTATCCCCATCCAGGTGCCGATTTTCTCCTGGCAAGCGATAGCGAGCCAGCATATTATTTATAATGTATTTCTCAGCAGGCCTAAATTTGTACTTTTTTCGATAGAAAAATATCGCTACAATGCTGGCTCGTTATCGCTCGCCAGGAAAAAATCGACACCTGGATTGGGATAAACGTCTTAAAACAGTAGGCTGAATGGGGCCGAATGGATACAAGCCACAGAAAGAGAGGAAAGGAGAGAGAAAAAGCAGGTGACCCCCCTTAAGTATGCCCTCGCCTATTGTATAATTATAAAGGGAATTGTTTAATTAACTATGTCTATACGATCAGTGTAAACAGGGAGACATTTTATACCAAATTGGGATTCATATACCCCTGTGTTAATCCCTTGAAGCTCTGACGTGTTTTAGCAGTTTATTTTGGCTATCATTAGACGATTTTATGCAGCTTAGGAAGGATCTGCGGGTAATAAAAGGGTAAATAGGCTATCTCAATCACCCCTCTGACTTCCATATATCCTCCCTAATCTGAATAAAATCGTCTAATAATTACCAGAAAACAGAAAAGAAATGCGTCTTGGATCTTGAAAGGGTTAATTATGCATTTTGTGTTACTGTCGAGTGATAATAATAGAAGCAGATGATCTCTCCTGACATTTCAACATTATTGTAATTATATATTTGTTTCCACCAACCAACTTCACTTTTAAACTCAATTAATGAAATCAACAAATACATGTGGCACTCCAAGGACTCGAACCAAGGACACTCACATCTGAAAAAAGAGCTAGCCCTTACTCAGGTTATAAAGTGTAATAATTGTGACCCTGGGTGCGCCATTGATTTAAGGGGAGTCACTGGCTTTTTTTTTTTATCTTTCTCTCCTTTTCTCTCTTTCTCTGGCTTGTATCCATTCGGCCCCATTCAGGCAACTGTTTTAAGATGTTTATCCCCATCCAGGTGTCGATTTCTTCCTGGCAAGCGATAGCGAGCCAGCATTGTATGGAGAAATCCAGCTTCCCCGGAGACGTTTTTCTATCAAAAAATGTACAAATTTAGCTTGCTGTCAAAACAAACAAAATATATATGCTGGCTCGCTACCGCTCGCCAGGAAAATATTGACACCTGGATAGGGGTAAACATCTTAAAACATTAGGCTGAATGGGGCCGAATGGATACAAGCCAAAGAGAGAGGGAGAGAAAGAGAAAAAAAGCGAGTTGGGCTCCCCTAATGTGGTTATATCAATCTAGTAAGGTCAGTGTTCTCTAGTGAAGATAATTCATAGTGAACACTGTTGATTAGGTGTTTTGTAATTGTGTGAGTGAAGTGACTGTGACCATTGTTCATGGCTATATACGCCTATTTTAAATATATGTAATGTTGCATCTCTCTCGTTATTCTATCACTACTACAATAATCAGTGTTCCTCAGAGCTTTCCCAGTGTATAACACCTACTCTACGTAGGGTACGTGGTACCCGTCTTGCAACACAATCCCACCCCTACTATGTGCAATTCTCCAACCAAAGAGTGAAACGTGACTCTCAGTCTTACCTCTATGCAACAGCTGAGCTCTGGAATTCTCTCCCAGAATCAGTCTTTTCCTCTTCCTATGACTCAAATTGCTTCAAACTCCGTGTATCCAGGCATTTTGGCTCGAACGTCCCTTGATTTTGGCCCTGTCACTCTTTCAACTCTTGGGCAGGCACTCGCTACAGACAGTTCTGCCTCACTCACATAGAACAGAAAAATATCACAAATACACGTGGGCTACTAAATGTGTGTATACTCTCAGCCGGGCTCGAACCACAAACAGTCAGGACGATTGTCCATGCTTTGATCAATTTTTCTTTGTTCCCGTCCCAAGTGTTCCCCGTCCACAGTGTACACCTTTCCATACCTACACGTGTACATGAGAGTATCCGTCGCAGGTAGTTGACCCAGGCTAACCGCTAACCCCTTTAAGGGGAGGCAGACCGTTTTTCTGGACCCCCTTCTCCTTAATGTTTAGCCCCACTAGTTTTGAGATTTTAAGACGTTCGGCCCATTAGTTTGGCGATTTTAACACCTTTTCCCCCTTTTTTTCGTTGTCAATTTTAAGACCTGTCGTGCGATTTAGGTGTCAATTATTTCCTGGCGAGCGACAGCGAGCCTGCAATTTTAAGAGGAACCGGCCTTCGGTCGGGGCATTTTTCTACCGAAAAATGTACAACTTTATTTTGAAGGGAGGGGGGGGGGGGGTCCCGGAAGTGTTTTTTCTAAGCTTGACGGAGGTCTAGGGAGAAAACTAAAAAAATATATGAATAAATTAATTAATAGACCAAACAAACGGCCAGTCTCCCCTTAACATGAAGGCCCATTAACTACTCTACACACCACTGAGCCTTACCCAATGCAGCGTATTCCCTCTTGGCAGGCAATATCCATACAAGGGGTGTTTATATATAATGCTGTCTGTATAACTTCAAGGGCCATTACCTGGAGGACTATTTGAGCCGCTCCCCAGTGTATCTAGTCCTTAATGGGAGGTTTTTAGTTTGTTTCCTACTCCTCCAGCAATCTAAAAATGTCACCCCCTTGACCCCCTTTCAAGATAAATTTGTACATTTTTCGGTAGAAAAATGTCCCGGCCGAAGGCCGGTTACTCTTAAATTACAGGCTCACTATCGCTCGCCAGGATAAAATCGACACCTAAAATGACACGAAAGATCTTAAAATTGACAGAATGGGGCGTAAATTCTTAAAATCGACAAAATAATGGGGCGAACGTCTTAAAATCTCAAAAGCAAGGGGGCTAGACATGAGGGAGAAAGGAGTCAAGAAAAAAGTCCCTCAAGTGGAAATCTCCCCTTAAATAAATAAACCTTTTGAATTGTCTTCCTGCCTTAGTTCATGCTCTTATTTGGTATACGTTTAACCCCAGCTGATAGTGCCCATAACTGAGTTTATGCGCTTAAGGGGACAGTGGTTATATTTTGGGGTCTATTTATCTATATATTTATATATTTTGGGGTCTATTTATCTATATATTTATATATTTTGGGGTCTATTTATCTATATATTTATATATTTTGGGGTCTATTTATCTATCTATTTTGGGGTCTATTTATCTATCTATTTTGGGGTCTATTTATATAATTATTCATATATTTGGGGTCTATTTATATAATTATTCATATATTTGGGGTCTATTTATATAATTATTCATATATTTGGGGTCTATTTATCTATCTATTTTTGGGGTCTTTATCTATCTATTTTGCGGTCTATCTATCTATCTATTTTGGGGTCTATTTATCTATATATTTATATATTTTGGGGTCTATTTATCTATATATTTATATATTTTGGGGTCTATTTATCTATATATTTATATATTTTTTAGTTTCCTCGCTAGACCTCCATCAAGCTTTAAAAAATACCCCCTAGACCACATTTCAAGATAAATGTGTACATTTTTAGATAGAAAAATGTCCCAACCGTATGGCCGATTCCTCTTAAAATTACAGACTCGCTACGCTCGCCAGGAAAAAATCGACACCTAAATGGCACGAAAGGTCTTGAAATTGACAACGAAATAGGTCGAAATGTATGAAAATCGCCAAACTAATGGAAGGAACGTCCTAAAATCTCAAAACCAATATGCTAAACACGAGGGAGAAGGAGGTCCATAAAAAGCGAGTGGTACCCCCTTAATAATAGCCACATAACACTTTCCATCAGTTATTATTCTCTTCGTGGCGTTGGTTTTCTCTTATTAGTTCCTATTCTCTTCTCATCTTTGTTTCGTTCTATTAGTTACTCTCTCTCTCTCTTTCTTTAACCCTTTCACCACCATGACGTATTTTTCATCGTATTCTGGTTACCATTAGACGATTTTCTTAGTTTGTAACCTACCTATATGACTCAAACGGGTAAATACGATCTCAGTAAACCCACTTAGTAACATATAGATCCTTCTTAAACTGTATAAACTCATCTAATGTTAGCCAGAATCAAAGGTTATTAAGATGTCATGGTGCTGATTTTTTTGTTCTATGTGATTGAGGGAGGCAAAAGGCAGAACTGCCTATAGCGAGTGCCTCCCCCATACTTGAAAGAGTGACAGGGCCAAAATCAAGGGACGTTCGAGCCAAAATGCCTGGACACACGGAGTTTGAAGCAATTTAAGTCATAGGAAGAGGGAAAGACTGATTCTGGGAGAGAGTTCCAGAGCTCAGCTGTTGAGTAGAAGAAAGTTTGAGAGTAACGTTTCACTCTTGGGTTGGAGAGTTGCACAGAGTAGGGGTGGGATTGAGTTGCAAGACGGGTACCACGTGCCCTACGTAAAGGAGGTGGTATACACTGAGAAAGCTCTGAGGAATACTGATTATTATAGTAGCGATAGAATAGCGAGAGAGATACAACATTGCGGCGGAGAGAGAGAGATTGCAGAGAGTTGGTGAGTGGACGGGAGTTAATGATACGAAAGACCTTCCTTTCAACTTTGTCTAGGAGAGCGATGTGAGAGGAACCTCCCACACATGTGAATAATACTCAATACAAGGATGCACTATGCCCCTGTACAGAGCAAGAAGCTGTGCAGGGGAAAAGAACCCCCTAAGGCGGTTGAGCACACCCAGCTTCTGGGAGGCTGCCTTAGCAAGACTGGTAATGTGGTCCTTCCAACTGAGAGCAGAAGAAAAAGAGACACCAAGAATATTGAGAGAAGATGAAGGATTGATTTTTGTATTGTTGAAGAATAAGGGATAGTCCGCTGGGAGTTCCTTACGGGTAGATAGATGGAGAAATTGGGGTTTGGAAGCATTAAAGGTAACAAGGTTTTCTCTGCCCCAATTGGAGATAGTATTTAGATCAGAATTTAAGAGTTCTATGGCTTCATTACGTTTGTCGTTGAGGGATTGCTGGCTGGGGCATTCTGAAAAACTAATGGAGTAGTGTAAGGTTGAGTCGTCTGCATATGAATGGATAGGAATTGAGGTACAGTTGAGGAGATAATTTATAAAAATTAGAAAGAGAATAGGAGATAGGACAGAGCCCTGAGGAACACCGGAGTTTATAGGGTGAGGAAGTGAACGATGGCCGTCCACAACCGCGGCTATGGAACAGCCAGAAAGGAAATTAGAGACAAGGCACAGATGGAGGGATAGAAACCGAAGGAGGGTAGTTTAGAAATTAAAGATTTGTGCCAGACTCTATCGAAGGCTTTCGATATGTCCAGTGCAATAGAAAAAGTCTCACCGAAGTCCCGAAAGGAGGATGACCAAGAGTTAGTAAGATGTGAAAGAAGATCACCAGTAGAGCAACCCTTAAGGAAGCCATACTGGCGATCTGAGAGCATATTATGAGAAGAGAAATGCTTAAGAAATTTGGAAGCAAGAATAGTTTCAAAAACTTTAGAAAGACAAGAGATGAGAGCAATTGGATGATAGTTGGAGGGTTGAGACCGGTCACCTTTCTTTGGGACAGGTTGAATGTGAGCAAACTTCCAGCATGAAGGGAAGACGTTAGAGGATAGACAGAGACGAAGGAGTTTGCCTAGGCAGGGAGTCAGCACGGAAGCACAGTTTTTGAGAACAACAGGAGGAACACCGTCCGGACCGTACGCCTTATTAGTATTAAGCCCAGAGAGGGTAGAAAGTACATCTTTAGAAGAGATTAGGATATTAGGCATAAGTAAGAGAGAGGAGGGTGGAGAGGGAGGAATAGCACCGGAATCATCCAAGGTGGAGTTTCTAGCAAAAGTTTGAGCGAAGAGTTTAGCTTTGTCAGAGGAAGAAGCGATGGTTGTGCCATCAGAGTGGGAAAGGGGGGGAAAAGACGAGGAAGAGAAATTGTTGGAGAGGTTTTTGGCTAGATGCCAGAAAGCTTGGGAAGAGCTAGAGTTGGATAGTTCAGTGCATTTATTATTGATGAATGAGTGTTTAGGTAGAGATACCAAAGGAGACGAATTGTCCAGTAGAGACGCACTTCATGCAAAAAAACTGCCATGCAAAAAACTAAAGTACCTGAAAAGAAAACAAATACATAAAAAAATACTTTATGCTATTAGTGATGTTCTCAAAGACTACCAGCCTAATAGCACACACATTTATCTTGAGAAAAAATAAACAAAAATAAAAATTAGATTTTCCGGGTATCTCTTAGCCCAAACCTAAAAAAGCGATTTTTTCACAGCTCATTTTGTTCCTACTTTTCTAACTCGGATCGTTTTTCTTTTGTTTCAACTGGAAAGAGCATGTCTTGAACTATACTCCTGCATGGTTTCATGACTCTTGCATGAACGACTGTTCGTGAAAGTGGGTGCGTCCCCATTGGTTCATGATATCGTCCAAAACCAATGGAGACGCATTTTTTCAAACTGGGTTTAGAAGGGCATAAACCGCATGCATGGTAAACCCCAATCTCGCCCCACCTCCTCCTGTATTCATGGTCGAGTTTCCTTTGATGGTGGTGGAGCTACCTTCATTTGACTTCGAGGCCCAATGGAGACGCACACGTGCGGGCCATATAGAGACGCGTCTGGATGGGGTGGTGGTGTGCGTCTCCATTGGTTTAGTGTTATTTATCAAAGTTATCTGCCCTATTTATAATATTATATCTTATTTCAGTTGCAAGAATATTGAATTAATAGTGCATGAACTACAACTACAAACTAACAGAAATGGAAAATAGAAATAAATAGTGTATGAACTATCGAATAAAGACTAAATAATGACAGAAATAATCGTACAATTTGTTTTTGTCACGTAGGTCTAAGTGTGAGCTTTCGATACCCAGCTTCACAACACCCACACACACACACACTCACACACTCAGGGGTCTAAATGTGGCCAAATTGCACTTTTTCATTGACCGTGACTGAACATCAACGAGACATAGGTCTACTTGTTTGGACGTCCCTCTGACTCCCTCACTGGAGTGCCTCGTGCTGCCGTGCGGTGGGGCCAGTGGCACAACCCAGTGGGGGGCGAAGGAGAGAGGGAAATCGACACTCCTTTATTTCTCTCTCCTCCCCCACTTCGCGAATCGGTAATTTGTGGGTTATTTCGCATATTTCTTTGTTACTATGCATCTTATATGCATTCATGTGCTTTGTGGTGATATAATATTGATATATATGAGAGATATAAGCGCTATTGCGTATTTTCCCCCTCCTTTCCTCCCCCCTCCCTCGCAAACTAGCTAGGCAGGGGAAGGGTGGCGGGGTTGCTTTTTACCAACAAATGTGCAATTCTCGACCATTGTAACTTCACTGCGGCGCGATATTTTAAAGAAAATATATAGAGTCGGATGTTGGTTGGTATTCACTACACGTTGATGTAGTTTTCGTAGCTATTTGGAAATGTTGCCAAAAATGGCTTAGGATTCGGGCAGTCTTTCACAATTTATTTTCTCTATAGATGTACAATGTAGGCCCACTATCAGCATGCAACTACTTTAGTTTAAGCTAGAAGTATAAGTGGTATAAATATTATCTACTAAATAATCAAATTACTCACATATTAACAAAAAAAAACAGGCGTTCGTCTGCACTGGACTGGGGTGCGTCTACTTAGGGTTTGGTGGTCATAAGGAGACGCACTTGATATTGGACCTCTTATCTCGGAAAATACTTGAAATATATCAAACATTGACACATTCATTAAAAGAATAACCATTTGGTAATATATCAAATGAGTTTCAAGTTAAAAGAATGAATGAGCTTGACACACTTATTTTTTTTCACACTTTTTGCGTCTCCTTTGGTGCCTCTACCTAAGAGGTTAAGGGGGGTCATCTACTTTTGTTTATCTTTCTCTCCTTTTCTCTCTTTCTCTAGCTTGTATCCATTCGGCCCCATTCAGCCAACTGTTTTAAGACGTTTATCCCCATCCAGGCGTCGATTTCTCTCTGGCGAGCGATAGTGAGCCAGCATTGTATAGAGAAATCCGGCTTCGCCGGAGAAATTTTTCTATCGAAAAATGTACAAATTTAGCTTGCAGTCAAAAAAAAAATATATATATGGTGGCTCGCTACCGCTCGCAAGGAAAATATTAACACCTGGATGGGGTAAACGTCTTAAAAAAAGTAGGCTGAAAGGGGCCGAATGGATACAAGCCAAAGAGAGAGGGAGAGAAAGGAAAAAAAAGCGAGGTAGGCCCCCTTAATAAAACCTTTCTTCCACCTTGTCTGTCCCCCTCTCTTCCTCTCTTTATTTGTCTTTCCATCAGCTCTTGTCTCCTTCTTTCCTATCACCTCTCTCCCACCTTTCCTTTCTTATTATCGCCCTGTCTTTGTCTCTTGCTTTCTCTCATTGTTATTAGTTCGTCCGCTTTCATCCCTTATGTTCCGTATGTCCTTCCTTTCTCTTTGTTTCTCCGTTTCTTTAGTCATGTGTTATTATTTGTAATGTATGTATTATATCAATTATCATTTGCCTTCTGAGTTCTTCCAATTTGCAACTCTTTTTCCACCTTTTCAATGACTGAGTGTATTTGTTTAATAAGTTGTTTTAAGATTATTACTTTTGTGCTGTTGTTAAGTTATCTTTTGTCAATTACATATTGCAGACATTATATGAAAATTCCCCTTTCTTTATCATTTGTAATCCATCTATAACCTTAGAATTATTATATACTTCTTTCTTGGTTATTCCTCTATTTGATTCACTGTATCTTTAGTATTATGCTTTTTATTCCATTTTTTTTCTGATCATACAATTTCCTGCCTGTCTTCCATCTATATCAATTATATTTCCCTCTAATCGTTTCCTACAGTGCAACCAGTTTTATCTCCATCTTCTGTTTCATGAAGTACATTCTTTCTTCTAATTTCCACTGATTATACAAGTTTTTTTCCTAATTGCCTTTTTTGTTTCCTTTCTAACATTGGGGGGTTGTTTTCCTATATATTTTCCACTATTCCTTCTTATCTCTTACAATATGTTAACTTTCATTATTAGTTCACATACTATGTATTCTTTCTCACCGAAATAGTTTTTCTCACACAATCCGATCCTCCTTCCCCCTCTCCCTCTATCTATCTATCTATCTATCTATCTATCTATCTATCTATCTATCTATCTATCCATCCATCCATCTATCTATCTATCTATCTATCTATCTATCTATCTATCATAGTGAACCAACTATGAGATAAATGTGCTTCACAATTCTCTTACTATGTACAAAGTTTTATGTAGCTTTTACGAAATAAAATATTGAGTCTATCTATCTATCTATCTATCTATCTATCTATCTATCTATCTATCTATCTATCTATCTATCTATCTATCTATCTATCCTCTTCAGGAAATGAGTGATATTTATAATTTTATTGTGAAATAATTTACTAGTTCAATCAGTGGTTTTCAGTTTAGAAATAAAAGAAAACCTGTGCAGCCCGGTTGGAATGATCAAGTTTCTCATTTGCACATAATAGCAAGAGAAAATGTTTTGACCTGGAAAATTGAGAGGATGTCCTAATGAAGGTAGTGATCTTGAGAATATGAAGGAAGCTAGGAGGGCATTTAAGAAAGCTTTAAGATATATATATTAATGCAAATGATGAAAACATTAAGAATTAAGGGTTAGCTGAATCATTGTGCAGTAAAACTAATAGTGTTTTCTGGAAAGAGGTACGAAAGGTTAAAAACAATGAATGTTACTTAAATGTTAAAATTGAAGGGAATGTGATGCGAATCGTATTGCCAAGAAATGTTAAAATTAAGTTTGGTTTTAAGTCAGAACACTTATAACTTTTAATATGCTCGTATAAAGGTGAACGAACAGGTGAGAAAGGGTAAATTGCTTGGACAGGTAAATAAATATGATATATATAAAAACAATAATGGAACTAAACTGTGTTAAAGGGTTTGATGGTATACGTTCTAATCACCTGAAGTATTGCCCTGAGAGTATTATGAGAGTGTTATTGGCTAAATTATTTTCGTCCTTTATTGTGCACGGATACTTACCTAATGAAATTATATCTGGAGTAATTATACCTCTAATTAAGGAGAGGTTAAAAGATCAAAGTCCTATTGATAATTACCGGCCATCACCAATCTTTCTGAAAATATTTGAATATTGTCTGAAGTTCAAAATTACTAATTTTATTGTTTTTAATGATAGACAGCATGGTTTTAGAGATAATCACTCTACATTGACTGCATGTTTAATCTTAAAATAAACTGTCTTAAGTTATATATAATCAGACTCAAGCGTATATTCATTGTTTGTAGACTTACGAAAATTAATTTGATAAAGTAAATCATAATAAACTTTTTGATAAACTTTTAAATTTGGGCATCCCTATTTTTTATGTAAATGTTATACTGTATTTTATTTGTATAGGAATCAAATAATAAGAAATAAGCATAAGGATGCTGTTTCAGAACCATGGAAGATAATGAATGGAATTAGGCAAGGTGGAATACTCTCAACTATTTTATTTACTGTATACATTGATGATTTAATAGCAAATTTAGCAAAAAGTAAACTTAGTTGCAGGCTTGGTAATCAAATGAGTAATATAGTTGCTTATGCAAATGACCTAGTTCTACTGGCTCC
>CM064483.1:25597940-25657940 GCA_032716605.1 Paralithodes platypus | reverse complement strand
CACTTTCTTATCTCTTCTCTCTCTCCTCTTTCCCTACCTCCATTTCTTTCATTTATTGATATTCATTATATTCTGTATTGTTTCTTCCATTCTTTATTTGTTATATCTTTCTTTATATAGTTTTGTTATTACATTTCCAATATACAATTCATAAGAGGTAATACTTTCATGTTCTACGGTTATCATGGTCAAGAGTTATACTAATAAATAAAGTAGAGTTCTACTAAAAACTCCATTTTGAGGTGGGAATTTGGCTTGTGTTGCATGGGTCGCTTAAACATGTCCCAATTTGTTGCATATGCCTCCTGGGGCATGGTAATTGAAGTCAGTATGCCACTCCGTACTACTCTGTACGTGAACGGAATTGTACTCATTTACATTCCGTTATACTCAGATTGACTCCGTTGTACTCCATTTAACTGAGCATGTATAACCGACTGCTCTCCGTCACACCCCTGACGAACTTGGTTTGGAAACGGAGTAGGATGGAGTGTTACTCCGTCCTACTCCGCTCTACCCTATTTTACTCGGTTGATTAGTCGCACTCGGCGCCATTTCTCCTGGAATAGCACAGAGTCAACACTCCTGGCAACTCGGCTCCAAACTCCTGGATGTGGAAGGGGGTTTAAATCATGTGTGCTTAATCTATGACACTTTTATTTTTAGAGCATATTTATCAACACAGTTACCTCTGAACCTTTCCTTTTAATCTCGAATTAAATAAGGAAGAGCCATAATAGCTCTTCCTTATTTGATTCGAGTTACAATAATTATTTCTTTGTCAGTATTTCCTTTGTTTTTGGTTGTTTCATTCTAATAGTAAATTTGTCTTACATCAATTGAATTTCTTCTGAACTATTACAATCATATAGCTTTATAATCTTCCCTTTTTTTCTATGATTCTTCCTTTTTTATTTGATTTACTTGTCATCATGTCTTTGTCTTCCGTTCATTATAGATTAGTTCTTCCCTTCTCCTCATTGGTTTGTCTTTTATCAATTACAGTATTTCCTGTGTCTTCCGATAATGTATACCTTTTAACCCTATTTGGTACGAGGGAGGTCTTTTTGGATATCCCATTTCGCTCCATTAGTTTGGAGATTTAAAGATGTTTCATTTCATTATTTTGGCGATAAATAGACGTTTCACCCCATTCAGGCGACGATATTTTTCTGGACGAGAGACCGCGACCCTGTTGGCTAAGTAAATCGGCAGTCGACCAGGATATGTTTTAATCGAAAAAAAATACAAATTTAGCTTGAAGTGGGTTTGGGTGGGCAGTTTTTATTTTTACTTCCTCTCCCTCTTTTCTACTTATTGTTTTGATGTATCTTTATTTAACTTACCCTTTATATCATGCTCTCTGCTTAGTAGCTTTTTAGTATCGTGAGGTCTCCCGTATTCTACCCCCCCCCACACACACCCACTCACTTTATCTCTCTTTCTCTCTCTCTCTATATATATATATATATATATATATATATATATATATATATATATATATATATATACCCGATATATATATATATATATATATATATATATATATATATATATATATCTATATATATATATATATATATATATATATTATATATATATATATATATATATATATATATATATATATATATATATACTGTATATATATATATATATATATATATATATATATATATATACTGTATATATACTGTATATAGGTATATAAGTTTCTTTTATCTGGTTTAATTTTGTTTTGTTCTTGTACTGTCTATTCCGAGTGTTACTTTTTACCTAACTTATATTTTTCTTTTTGATCTAAGACTTTTCCTTTGTTTTTAACTCGTCGAAATTTATCATTTTAATTATTATCTTTTTATTCTCTTCGTTTCGCCTCCTCTCCCATTTTGTTTTATCCCGTCCACCACTGTCCTTTATTCGCAATCCTCCACTTCTACATTCTCCCCTTCCCTCCCTTTCCCCTCCTCTCCTCTCCTCTCCTCTCTTCTCCCCATGTTCGTCTTCTCTCCTTCTCCAGCCCTCTCCTTTCCTCTTCTCTCCATTCCTCCCCCCCCCCCCTCTCCTCCTACTCTAAACATTCTCCTCTCCTCTTATACGATCACTGTTCTTAGTTCAGGAGAAAAGAGAGATTACACAAATATTGATAGTATGCATGCAATACAATAGGGTAGTGGTTGAGAGAGTGGGAACGAAGAAATGGATAGGCGACGAGCAGGGAGGTTTCAGGAAGGAAAGAGGATGTGTAGATCAGATTTTTACCCTGAATTGTGTTGTGGAGAAATATCTGGAGAAGAAACAAAAGGTGTATGTTGCCTTTATGGACTTGGAGAAGGCCTATGACAGAGTGGATAGAGAAGGTTTGTGGAAAGTACTTAGAATATACGGAGTAGATGGCAAGTTGCTGAAAGCAGTGAAGAGCATGTATGAGGGTGCAAAGGCGGCAGTACGTGTGGAGAGTGAGCAGAGCGAGTTCTTTGACCTGAATGTTGGTTTGAAACAGGGGTGTGTGATGTCCCCGTGGTTGTTTACTGTATATATGGATGGAGTCATGAAAGAAATACTATCAAGAGCAGTGGATGTTGGTGTATCGCTGAAAAGGGAGGGAATTGACTGGAAGCTACCTATACTGCTGTTTGCGGATGATACAGTTCTGATGAGTGATAATGAATGGGAGTTGCAGGGTCTGGTAAATGAGTTTGGAACAGTGTGCGAAAAACGGAATTTGAAGGTAAATGCGGGGAAGAGCAAGGTTATGGTCTTCGAAAGGGGTGAAGTCACAGAGTGTGAGGTGAAGCTGAACGGTCAGGCTATGGAGATCGTCAACTCTTTTAAGTATCTGGGCAGTGTGTTGAGTAAAGATGGGACTATGGATGAAGAAGTGCGGGAGAGGATACTACAGGGGAAGAGGGTTGTAGGAACGCTGAAAGCAGTAACAAGGGTGGTCAGTATGGAAGTGAAGAAGTCCTTGCATGACAGTGTGGTAATCCCGAAACTGACTTACGGAAGCGAAGCATGGACGTTGGTTGAGAGACTCAGACCAAGAGTGAGAGCAGTGGAAATGAATTACTTAAGAAGTGCGTGCGGAGTTACATGGAGGGATAGACAGACTAATGAGGAAGTAAGAAGGAGGTGTGGTGTGGAGGTAGATGTGCTGGAAAGTGTGAAAAGGAACAACTTGAGATGGTTCGGCCATATGGAACGTATGGAAAGCGAGAGAATGACTAAGAGGGTGTACGAGAGCGAGGTGGACGGACAGAGAGGGAGAGGTAGACCGAAAGAGAGGTGGAAGGATGGAGTGAGGAAGTATATACCAGGCGGTGCTGGTTGGGGGGAGGGGCATCGACTGACTGGGGACGGAGGTGCATGGGGGCGGTTCGTTTGTGGCCACCCCTTCGGGGATCACGGCGTCAGGCAATAGATAGATAGATAGATAGATGCATGCAATTCCTTTTCCCTTTCAAACTTTCTAATAAGGGAGTAGAGGGTAGAAACTTTCTGCTATGCCATCTTTTTCATCCCCATTTCTTGATGCCGGGTTCTGAAATAACTACTAAAATTAGGTCCAGGCAACCTCGCTTGGATCATAAGGTCGGTATGGTTAGTGTAGTTACGTAAATCACTGTATATGTAACTTCCTTTCCCTGGTCTCTGTAACCCCTTCAAGATACGAGGACGTATTCCTTCTTTTAATTCTGGCTTTTTGAGTTAATGCAGTTTAGGAAGGATCTCTAGGAGTCAAAGGGGTTATAACTATTCGAATTAATCCTCGGGACTTCCCAAATTCTTTCCTATTTTGAGTAAAATCGTCTACTGATAGCCAACATATAAGAAAGAAACGTGTCGTACAATACTAGGAGGAGTAATTGACCTGCGGATTAGGCTGCAGATGATAGAATATTGAGGTTGATCCCGTGGAGTCTTTGAAAGGAAGAGAGAGAGAGAGAGGGGGGGGGGGGAGCAAGGAAGTGACTGAATAAAGATGGGAAGAGAGTAAGGAAGAGGATTGGATAACAAAGGAGCAATAAGCTATCTCTCTCGTTCTCGCTCTCTCTCTATCTCTCTCTCTCTCTCTCTCTCTCTTTCTTTCTCTCTCTCTCTCTAATAATTAACCTGCGGAGTAGTAGAATATTGAGGTTGATCCCGTGGAATTGTTGATGGGGTGAAGGGAGGGATGACAAGAGGTGGATTGGAACGGACCAAATAAAGAGGGGATGAGAATATGGGATGAGTAATGAAGAGGGTAGGTGGATGGAAGAGAGATAATGAGCTCTCTCTCTCTCTCTCTCTCTCTCTCTCTCTCTCTCTCTCTCTCTCTCTCTCTCTCTCTCTCTCTCTCTCTCTCTCATAATTGGCCCGCTGTGTGTGGGAATATTAAGGTTGAGGCCACACAGTCTTGGAAGGGATGGGGAGAGGGGTGGGTGGCCAAAGGGAAGGGAGGGATATTGGGAAAGGTAGGATAGGAAGGTAATATGAGATAATAATAGGATGGTAGGGCAGGAATTAGGTGGCAAGGAAAGGAATACGGGGTGAGGAAGGGAAGGAGGGAGGAAGGAAAGAAGGAGGGGGAGAGGAAGGGAGGAGGAGGAAAGTATGGGAGGAAGGGAAAAGAAGGGAGGTGGGTGAAATAATAATAATAATAATAATACAAATAATAATAATAATAATATGCAAGTCTTTTATTGGGCGATATTTCTCTCTGCCACTTTCTCCGAGATTCAATAGCGCTCCACATACTGACAGTGGTGATGGGCTGGTCTATCAGAGTGAGAACGGAGCGATCTCTGCCATACCCATAGCTTACTCTGACTGTTCCTTTTACTTATATATTTTCTAGATCTCAAGTGACGGCGTCTCTTGCGTGGATTGACCTCCTAATCTACCAAGATTGGAAGCCAAAGCGTCACATCTTTCCTTTGCCCCTCAACTTTCTCTTCATAATTGCTGAGGGGCACAGGGCCCTGGGTGGGGCTTTGGTTTCCCGGGTGTTTCCGCACCCTCCTCAGCTCCCCGCCATGGAGTGGCTTCGGTCACCCAGGCTTTATTGTGGTCGGCAGGGAGGGTTCTGTGGGGGCGCTCGGTTATGGCCTTGGCCTTGCTCGGGGCCTTGGGGCTGTTCGGCCAGGCAGCTTGGGGAAAAACAACAACAACAACAACATACTGACATAGTAGACTACCGTATGTCCCTGAAAGACCATTTCCTTGCTCAATGGAAATGGTACCGGCTACCAGCGTATGCGAAGAATTTTTTTTAATGCCTGAGCCGGGGATTGAATTCAGGTCTCCTGGGTGGAAGACCGAGACTCTCTCCACTTCACTACCGAGCCGGTGGAAGGAACGGATGAAAGGACGGGCACGGAAAAAAGAATAGGTGGGAAGGGTACACTATGACTCTTATTGGTCTTCTTATTGGTCTTTTTCTCCTCCTCCTCTCTCTCTCTCTCTCTCTCTCTCTCTCTCTCTCTCTCTCTCTCTCTCTCTCTCCAGTCTGTCAATAGCGGTCGAACCCAGTCTGTCAGTAGCGGTCGAACCAGTCTGTCAGCAGCGGTCGAACAAGAAGGAAGTGTCTTTCCGAGCTCCGAGCGCCGCCCCCTGCCCCACCCCACCGTGCATGCTGCCTTTCCCCTCTGCCCTCACCAGTATCTTGTAACTTAGTATTACCAATATCCCTTATAAATTCTCATTATCCCCATTCCTCCATCCTCTCTCTCTACTCACACCCTTCGGTCTCTTTCAAATCATCTAAATAACTCTCTTACTATAAACTACCTAACCTATTTTTACATATAAAGCTCTCTTATACACAAATTTGTCTCTCTCACTAACTCTCACTATATAGAACATCCCGAATTACAATCCCCACATCCCATTATCTAAATCCTTCTTGCAAAAATCTTGGTCTGCCACACTCAAGCTATAGAAAAATTCCTCTCTATAAGCTTAAATATCTCCTCCTTGTCTAAATACCTCCTTTGATTTGTCGCACACCAACTCCCAGCTGCCTATCCATTGTAATTCCTAGTTTTCAATAACTCCCTCTCACTCTATCACTCTCATCTCTCTCTCTCTCTCTCTCTCTCTCTCTCTCCCCCCCCCCCCCCCAACCCCAACAAAAGGCACCGCCGTCCCCTCAACAACTTCCGCTTTACGAGGAGTGCCCCACCTGGGTGAATACAGCCCCCCAATAAACTAATTCTCTCTCTCTCTCTCTCTCCTCCCAACTCCCCCTCCCCCCCCCCCAACCCCAACTAAAGGCACCGCCTCTCTCCCCTCCAACTACTCCGTTTTACGAGGAGTGCCCCACCAGGGTGAATACAGCCCCTCAATAAACTAATCCTCTCTCTCTCTCCCTTTCGTTCTCTCTCTCTCATTCTCTCACTTCCATTTTCTCACTCTCGCCCTTCTCTCTCTCTCTCTCTCTCTCTCGCTCATATCTCTCTCTCTCTCTCCATCTCTCTCTCCCTTTCGTTCCCCCTCTCTCTCTCTCTCTCTCTCTCTCATATCTCTCTCTCTCTCTCGCTCATATCTCTCTCTCTCTCGCTCATATCTCTCTCTCTCTCTCGCTCATATCTCTCTCTCTCTCTCTCCCTCCATCTCTCTCTCCCTTTCGTTCTCTCTCATTCTCACTCACTCTCACCCCCCCCCTCTCTCTCTCTCTCTCTTTCTCTTTTCCTCTCATCCCATTTAATCCCCCCCCCCCCCACTCTCTCTGTCTTTCTTCTCCTCTCGTTCCTAGTTCGTCCCCCCCCTCCCCCCCCCCCCGGGCTGCACCGCTCTGAAGCTGCCGCCAAGTGTCAACAAGTACCACCGGGGGGGCCCCCCCCCCCTTCAAACCCCGGTTTATGAGGGGAAATAGGGGTATAAAATAAGGGCCCTAGGACCATCCCCCCCACCCCCACAACCCGTCCCAAATTTCTTTTTAAAGTGCCGACGTAACAGAAACTACCCTCACCCCCCACCAACACCTTGCAACCTGCATCATCAACATCGGAACAACTTTTAAGGGAAGTGACCACTCCAACATTTTGTACCTTTCGTTTTTGCAAATTCTCCCTCACTAACCCCAAATCATGGCACCGATCAGAATTAAATGCCCCTCCTGTAACAAGAACTACTACAAGGAATGGTATCCGCGTCACGGGTATCCAAATGCCAAGTGTTTTATGTGTTTAACTGGTGAAAACTTTTTGCTCTTGGAGTGCACATTAGAAGCACACAAAGCACAGGCTGACGAACTGAAGCGAGATAATCTCACACTAAAGGAGACTGTAGGTGTACTTTCGCATCAAAATTTCTTGCTAAAAGAGCGAGTAAAGGACATAGAGAGTAAGCAAGTCGACGTTGTTAAAAATCTTCAAAAAGAAAACCCATCCAATGATCTATATCAGACAGTAGTCAACAGGCGTAACAAGAACAAATCCCAAGGGAATGGGAAAGCGACACCAGGTATCCCTACCAAAAACGGATTTGCTGTTCTCGCCGAAATCAATGAACACGAGGTAACTGACCACGTGAATGGGAATGGGAATGGAAAAGCGACACCAGGTAACCCTATCAAAAACAGATTTGCACACGAGGTAACTGACCACGTGAAAGCAAGCTCGAAAGGCAAGAAAATTCCTGACAGGAAAACAACGAAACCATCAAATCACGGAGTCAGCGGGAAGGAGAAACTCACCCTAGTCTATGGTGACAGTCTCATGCGAGGTCAAGGAGCTGCCTTTGCCACCAAGAACAGAGGAAAAAGGTCAATAAAGGTCATTCCAGGCGGTAAAGTCGAACATATCTTGAAAGACATAACTAACTCCGCCATACCAGAGGGCACCTGTGTAGTCGTCAATGTTGGCTCAAATGACTGCTTTGATGGAGGTAAGGCCCCAATTAAGACCATAGAAAAAGATTTCGAGAACCTAATTAAAGTCATGAAAAGGAAGACCACGAAATGTGTGGTAAGCGGCGTCATACCCCGGATTAAAACAAGCTCATACGGATAAAATAGAGCCATAGAAATTAACAACGCAGTCAAGGTCACGTGCGAACAAGAGAAGGTACTGTATGTGGACAATTGGACCACCTTTGTAGGGAACTCGTCCCTGTACAGCGGAGATGGCATTCATTTATCAGAAAAAGGCATTCAGCACATGAGTGACACCCTAAATCAAGCAACCTACATTGCCCATGAAAACAACGCCAGTCAGGACCGAGAGATAACTATGCTAATAGACTCCTCTGAGTATTGACATCGCTACCCCCGGAAAAGCCCTCCCACAACCCCACCCAATCAAACTCCACTCGCACAGTTAAGAGAAATAAATAACCCCGCCCAACCCTTCCAAGTCCATCACAACCATTTAAACGAAACCGTCAACCCCAATGGCCCACAAGTTGCGAAAATTTACCTACCTGAACCACAAAACAAACTAAACAACCCCACCCAACCCCATCCAAGCCAACCCAACCAACTGAATTAATTTGACAACCCGCCGCGGCTTCAAGTCACAACCCCAAACCCATCCCCACCAATAAAAAAACAAATCCAGCGCATGCTGAGAGAAATGATATAAAAATAATATCCATAAATGCCTGCTCAATAAGAAACAAAATAGACGAACTCAAATGTCTGTTATTAAATGAGAAAGTTGACGTTATTTGTATAATGGAAACACATCTGAACCTTAAAAATAAAGATCTACTTCATGAATATCACATAGAGCCATATACATTTTTTCATAAAGACCATAACAATGGAAAACAAAGAGGGGGGGTTGCAATGTACGTTGCAACCTACTTAAACCCAGTTGAGGTGACTCTCCCCGAAAGTAATGCAGAAATAGTGTGTGTCAAAATAAATACAAAAAACATGAACTTAAATATCACTACAGCGTACCGACCATACTGTTGCCGATGATACAATTTTTTATGAAATACTAGAGAAAACCCTTAATTCCGACGAAACAGTTTTACTAGGTGAATATAACCTCCCCCTAATTGACTGGAATACCCTGACCGGAAAAAATGCTGAGTCACGCCTAATGACAAGCTTCATCCAGGACAATTTTTTGACTCAACACGTAAAACAGCCGACGCGAGACAGGAATATATTAGACCTCGTAATCACTACCCAAGAAAATCTTTTATCAAACCTGGATGTAGGTGAACATCTGGCAACGTCCGATCATAAAATCTTGAGAATCAACGTTATAAGCAAATATTCCTCAGTAAAAACAACAGGAATGGTTTCGGACTTCAAAAACGCAAATTATGACGGACTTAAGGAATCGCTATCAAACATACACTCAAACCTCATAAATATAAACGAAGTAAATGAACTATGGGGACATTTTAAGTCTACAATTACAGAAGCGCATAAACAATTTGTACCCATGAAACCAAAACGTAATACGAAATCAAGTATGCCCCCTTGGTACAGTAGAGACAATGGCAAGGCAATAAGGAAAAGGAATCAACTCCACAAACTTGTAAAAAATAACACAAACACTGAAGTAATTAAAAACTTGTACAAAAATAGTAGAAGGGAAGTGAAAACAATAATTAGGGCGAACAAACAAAATTACGAAATGACTATTGCCAGAGAAAGTGCCACAAACCCCAAAAAATTATACAGTTACGTAAATAAAAATAAACAGATCAAAAGCGGAATCGGACCGCTAATAGAAGATGGCCAGACAATAACAGGTGACACAAACACGGCAAATCTGCTCAACAAATATTTTGGCTCAGTTTTCACAGAAGAAATTATCGATCATACCCTTGAAAATAACACCTCAACTCAAGTGATAGGAGATTTCACCATCAGTGTTAGCGAAGTACAAAGCAAATTGAGTAATTTAAATGTAAATAAGACCCCGGGACCCGACATGCTCCACCCGAAAATAATTAAGAATGTTAAGGACGAAATAGCAAAACCCCTGACACAACTATTTAACTTATCATTACTACAGGGGATTGTACCGAGTGATTGGAAAGATGCGAACATTACGCCGATATATAAGAAGGGTAGCAAGGCCAAAGCGAGTAATTACAGACCAATTAGTCTAACTTCAATTGTAGGAAAAATCATGGAAAAAATCCTTAGAGATAAGATAGTAGATTACCTCGAATCAAACAACCTAATCAAAATAGTCAACACGGCTTTAGATCAAATAAGTCATGCCTAACAAATTTGATTGAATTTTATAACAAACTATTCACATATAACGACATGACGAAATCACTAGATATAATCTTCTTGGACTTTCAAAAAGCTTTCGACAAGGTGCCTCACCGAAAACTATTGGCTAAACTGGAGAGGATAGGTATCAAAGGTGAAATTCATTCTTGGATAAAAAATTGGCTTACAGACAGAAGACAGAGAGTGGTGATAAATGGAGTGGAATCGGAGTGGGAGCCTGTCACTAGTGGAGGTCCACAGGGTTCAGTCCTTGGACCGGTCCTGTTTCTCATTTACATTAACGATATTGATGTAGGGGTAAACAACACCATTTCCAAATTCGCCGACGATACAAAAATAGGAAATACAGTCCTGAACGAAGATGATAGAAATGCGTTGCAATCTGATTTAAACAAGATATCAGAGTGGTCGAAAAAATGGCAGATGCCCTTCAATGTCAATAAATGTCAGGTGCTGCAGGTTGGTAGCAGAAATATGAAATACAAATACGAAATGAATGGCAAACAAATAAAAACCGCAACGGTAGTAAAAGACCTAGGGGTACTAATATCTGAAAACCTAAAAACTTCCGACCAATGTATAGCAGCTGCAAATAAGGCAAACATAGCATTGGGCTTTATTAAACGAAAATTTACATATAAACATGAAAACGTAATAGTGCCACTGTTCAAAAGTATGGTGAGGCCCCACCTTGAATATGGTGTGCAGTTCTGGTCACCTTATCTGATCAAGGACATTGTAAGACTCGAGTCAGTACAGCGTAGAGCGACGAAGATGATACCCTCATTAAGAAATAAACCATATGAAGAAAGACTTAAACGATTGAACCTGTTCTCATTAAAAAAGAGGAGGTTGAGGGGTCAGCTTATTGAGTGCTTTAAGATACTAAAAGGTTTCGACAAAGTCGATGTAAATGCACTATTCACATTAAACAATACTAATCAAACTCGCGGAAATGGAATGAAATTAAAAACCAAAAAGGCAAACCTAGATGTCACAAAGAGTTTCTTCACCTACAGTGTGGCGACAGAGTGGAATAAACTACCAGCGAGAGTGGTGGAGAGCGACACAATAAACGCTTTCAAGGGAAGGCTTGACCTCTATCTGCAGAGGGCTGGGGTGATATGAAAATTTATGTATGTGTATGTGTGTGCACTGTACAGTATGTATATATATACTGTATATATATGTATGTATGTGTGTATGTATGTATGTGTGTGTGTGTGTGTATGTGTATATATGTATGTACCGGTGTATATATATATATATATATATATATATATATATATATATATATATATATATATATATATATATATATATATATATATATATATATATATATATATGCATATATACATATATAGTTTGTAAGGCCAGACTGCCTAGTAAGGACCTTGAGGTCTGTGTGGTCTGTGTATCTATGTAGCTCTCTCTCTCTCTCTCTCTCTCTCTCTCTCTCTCTCTCTCTCTCTCTCTCTCTCTCTTCGATAATCGTCCGGCAGTGTGAGGTAATATTAAGGTCGATCCACCAGACTTTTGGATGAGATGTATAGTGGGGCAAATAGGAGATGGGAGGAGGTAGAGTGGATGGGAGGGAGTAGGTGTTAGGAAGAGATGGGAGGGGATAGAGTGGATGGGAGGTGGATATGGGTTAGGAAGAGATGGGTGGGGATAGAGTGGATGGAAAGGTGTAGGGATTAGGAGGATGTGGAAGGTAGGTAGAGGTTAGGGAGGGATGGGAGGGAGGTAGGAGTTAGGAATAGATGGGAGAGGGTAGGAATAGATGGGATGGGGAAGGATAAGCAAGGTTAGGGAGACGTGATGGGAAATATAATAAAATAAAAAAGGATGACAAAGAGGACGGAATGAGGGTGAAAACTTTTTGTTATCTCTCCTAACTCTCCTCTTTCCCCTCCCTCTCCTCTCTCTCCTCTCCTCCCCTCCTTTACTCATCTCATCTCCCATCATCTCTCTTCTCCCGTCCATACCTCACCTGACCTCTTCTCTCCTCTCCTCTCCCCTCCTCACCTCCTCTCCCCTCCTCACCTCCCCTCCCCTCTTCTCTACTCCCCTCCTCTCCTCTCCTCTCCCCTCCCCTCACTTCTCCCCTCACCTCCTCTTTACTCCCTCCCCTCCCCTCCCCCCTTTTCCCCTCGGTCTCTTCAATAATTAAAATGTGGTGTGAGAGAATTTTGAGGTTGATGGGATGGCAGGGCAGGTGGAATGGATGGAAATAGATAATGAAAGAGGTAGAACAAGGGAAGGAAGAGGTAGAGTAAAGGGTAGAAGGGGTAGAATAAGGGATGCAAGAGGTAAAGTATGGGATAGAAGGGGCAGAACAAGGGAAGGAAGAGGTAAAGTAAAGGGTATAAGGGGTAGAACAAGGGAAGGAAGAGGTAGAGTAAAGGGTAGAAGGGGTAGAATAAGGGAAGGAAGAGGTAGAGTAAAGGGTAGAAGGGGTAGAATAAGGGAAGGAAGAGGTAGAGTAAAGGGTAGAAGGGGCAGACCAAAGGAAGGAAGAGGTAAAGTAAAGGGTAGAAGGGGTAGAACAAGGGAAGGAAGAGGTAGAGTAAAGGGTAGAAGGGGTAGAATAAGGGAAGGAAGAGGTAGAGTAAAGGGTAGAAGGGGTAGAATAAGGGATGCAAGAGGTAAAGTATGGGATAGAAGGGGCAGAACAAGGGAAGGAAGAGGTAGAGTAAAGGGTAGAAAGGGTAGAACAAGGGAAGGAAGAGGTAGAGTAAAGGGTAGAAGGGGTAGAATAAGGGAAGGAAGAGGTAGAGTAAAGGGTAGAAGGGGCAGAACAAGGGAAGGAAGAGGTAAAGTAAAGGGTAGAAGGGGTAGAACAAGGGAAGGAAGAGGTAGAGTAAAGGGTAGAAGGGGTAGAATAAGGGAAGGAAGAGGTAGAGTAAAGGGTAGAAGGGGTAGAATAAGGGATGCAAGAGGTAAAGTATGGGATAGAAGGGGCAGAACAAGGGAAGGAAGAGGTAGAGTAAAGGGTAGAAGGGGTAGAACAAGGGAAGGAAGAGGTAGAGTAAAGGGTAGAAGGGGTAGAACAAGGGATGCAAGAGGTAAAGTCTGGGATAGAAGGGGCAGAATAAGGGATGGAAGAGGTAAAGTATGGGATAGAAGGGGTAGAATAAGGGATGGAAGAGGTAAAGTATAGGATAGAAGGGGTAGAATAAGGGATGGAAGAGGTAAAGTATGGGATAGAAGGGGCATAAAAAGGGATGGAAGAGGTAAAGTATGGGATAGAAGGGGTAGAATAAGGGATGGAAGGGGTAGAATAAGGGATGGAAGAGGTAAAGTATGGGATAGAAGGGGTAGAAAAAGGGATGGAAGAGGTAAAGTATGGGATAGAAGGGGTAGAATAAGGGATGGAAGAGGTAAAGTATGGGATAGAAGGGTAGAATAAGGGATGGAAGAGTAAAGTATGGATAGAAGGGACAGAATAAGGGATGGAAGAGGTAAAGTATGGGAGAGAGGTAGAATAAGGGATGGAAGAGGTAAAGTATGGGATAGAAGGGGTAGAATAAGGGATGGAAGAGGTAAAGTATGGGATAGAAGGGGTAGAATAAGGGATGGAAGAGGTAAAGTATGGGATAGAAGGGGTAGAATAAGGGATGGAAGAGGTAAAGTATGGATAGAAGGGGTAGAATAAGGGATGGAAGAGGTAAAGTATGGGATAGAAGGGGTAGAATAAGGGATGGAAGAGGTAAAGTATGGGATAGAAGGGACAGAATAAGGGATGGAAGAGGTAAAGTATGGGAGAGAAGGGGTAGAATAAGGGATGGAAGAGGTAAAGTATGGGATAGAAGGGGTAGAATAAGGGATGGAAGAGGTAAAGTATGGGATAGAAGGGTAGAATAAGGGATGGAAGAGGTAAAGTATGGGATAGAAGGGGTAGAATAAGGGATGGAAGAGGTAAAGTATGGGATAGAAGGGGTAGAATAAGGGATGGAAGAGGTAAAGTATGGGATAGAAGGGGCAGAATAAGGGATGGAAGAGGTAAAGTATGGGATAGAAGGGGTAGAAAAAGGGATGGAAGAGGTAAAGTATGGGATAGAAGGGGTAGAATAAGGGATGGAAGAGGTAAAGTATGGAATAGAAGGGGTAGAATAAGGGATGGAAGAGGTAAAGTATGGGATAGAAGGGGCAGAATAAGGGATGGAAGAGGTAAAGTATGGGATAGAAGGGGTAGAATAAGGGATGGAAGAGGTAAAGTATGGGATAGAAGGGACAGAATAAGGGATGGAAGATGTAAAGTATGGGAGAGAAGGGGTAGAATAAGGGATGGAAGAGGTAAAGTATGGGATAGAAGGGGTAGAATAAGGGATGGAAGAGGTAAAGTATGGGATAGAAGGGGTAGAATAAGGGATGGAAGAGGTAAAGTATGGGATAGAAGGGGTAGAATAAGGGATGGAAGAGGTAAAGTATGGGATACAAGGGGTAGAATAAGGGATGGAAGAGGTAAAGTATGGGATAGAAGGGGCAGAATAAGGGATGGAAGAGGTAAAGTATGGGATAGAAGGGGCAGAATAAGGGATGGAAGAGGTAAAGTATGGGATAGAATGGGCAGAATAAGGGATGGAAGAGGTAAAGTATGGGATAGAAGGGGTAGAAAAAGGGATGTATGAGGTAGAATAGGGACTGGAAGGGGTAGAATAAGGGATGGAAGAGATAGAAAGATGGGATGGGGATACATTAACCGGGCAGAGAAGAGGGGAATGGAATGGATGGGATAGGGAAGGATGGATGTTGGAAGGATGGGATAACAGGATGGAACGAGTGACAAGGATGGAATGGTGGGGTAGGAGCGGAAGGACTGGAGATGAATGGGATAAGGAAAGTAGGAATGGATGGGGTGAGGTATAGGAAAAATAGCACTGGATGGGGCAAGGGATAGGAAAACTAGGAGTGAATTGGGAGGATGTGGTAAGGAATACAAAAGGAAGAGATATGGGATAGGATAGAATGGGAAAAACAACTGCACACTCCAGTATGTGATGAGGGTGGAACAAATGATGGATGAAAGTGGGATAGGAGAGGAAGTAAGGGGTTGAACAAGGATAGAGGATGGGGGTTCGGGGTAGGAATGGAAGATATGAGAGATAGGACGGAATGGAGGTGGGAAGGAGTGGAATAGAGGAGGCAATAAAGGGTTTAACAAGCGTGGCAAAGCACCGAAAGCATCCGTCGAACGTCTTAAACAACCCAGAAGTTTGAAACCCTTCTCTTTCTTGCCCCCCTGTTTGCCCTCTCTCTCTCTCTCTCTCTCTCTCTCTATATATTTATATATATATATATATATATATATATATATATATATATGTCTATGATATATATATATATATATATCGCTATCTCTCTCCGAGACAACTCTTTCGGCTGCTTCAGTTAAACAAGTAGAAAAATAAGAAGAATAACAACATCAGTATGAGTGATATCAGAGGTAATAAGCTATTCGTCGGTTCCCGACGGTGGTAATAAGGATGGAGAATGTAATAGGAGTAGGAATGAGAGTCGATAAGGTTGAATGAGAAGGACAAATAAGAGGGGATGAATTAAAGGTGGTGTTAATTGGGGATGGAGCTGGATAAGGAAGGTAATAATATTAATATATATAATAAAGCTAGGGAGGTCAGGTGGGTGGCGTAATTGGAAGAAAAAAGGACTGGGAACACTAAGGAGAAAAATATATGGGGAAACATAACGACTTTCTCTCTCACTCTCTCTCTCTCTGTATATTATATATATATATATATATATATATATATATATATATATATATATATATATATATATATATATATACAGTATATGTGTATATAATATATACAGTATATGTGTATATATACAGTATATGTATATATATATATATACCCTGTTCCACCGACAAAAAAAATACAGCATTATCACTGAAAACAAATAAAATCTTGCACTAAATAATGTGTTTCCATATCTTGTACCAATAATGAGTTAGAGAGCATTTAATTATAATAATAAATGTAGGACTGACAGGGGACAGAGACTTGTCCACACGTCCGAACACTGTTCTCCACCATTCCTCAGGTTGGACTGAACACCTGATTCGGAAAATGATTTATGAAGCACTTAAAAAAACTGAGTATTCTATCTTTTCATAGTAGCGAAAAGAGGTGTACGTAAGTCCAAAAACGCTACATTAACAATAATTGGAAATTTTTATTATTTTACCAACGTAAATATGCTCCCCATATCATTTCTAACTTACTAAAAATAACTGGTGGTTAATAAAACGTTATTAACATATTAAATCCATGTCTCTTTTTTATCTAGCAAGTCATGTAATACTAACCTAGCAAGTCTTGTAACTTGTTTTCAATGCAATTTAGTTTTTTTTTCTTCAGTTGAGAATATTGTTTACAATCTATTTATCTACCTACTCTCTTATTTTGTCGGTGGAATTTCCGAACACCCTGTATATATATATATATCAATATATATATATATATATATATATATATATATATATATATATATATATATATATATATATATATATATACACTGTATATATATATATATATCAGTGTGTGTCAGATAATTTGCGCCTGCTTGCATACATGCACTGCAAGACGCCACATTCCCTGCTTATTAACTTGAGGCAGAGAGAGAGAGAGAGTGAGTGAAAGAGAGAGAGAGAGAGAGAAGAGGTGGTAACTTCTATATATGTGTTCATCACTTTCTAACAAATATTGTCTAATGTTTGCCAAGATCAACCAATAATACGGTAAACCAAATAATGTCATGGTTCAATTATTAAATAATGCCCATATTTTGGCATCTGTAATAAGGAATTAATTTCATGCTAGCTAACAATTTAAGAACTATTCATTCGATTATTTGTATTTGAGTTGTAGAGCTAAGGGAAGATTTCCACTTGAGGGAATTTTGTCTTGACCCCTTTCTCCCTAATGTTCAGATCTATTGATTTCGAGATTTTAAGATGTTGCATTAGTTTGGCGATGTAGGGAACTTTCTCCACATTTCTGTCAATTTTAAGACCTTTCGTGCCATTTAGGAGTCGATTTTTTCTTGGCGAGCGATAGCGTGCCTGTAATGCAAGAGGAACCAGCATTCGGCCGCGACATATACAAGGGGGTGTCATTTTAAGCTTGATGGAGGTCTAGGGAACAAACTAAAACCCTCCCCTTAATGGTCAAGATTTGTGGCCTAATAATAATAAATATAATATTATAGGATAAAAAATAGCCTCACTAGATTGTATGAATTGAAACATGAAACTTGTGGAATTACTGTTAAGGCCAAATGTACACAATGTTGCATTGACCTTTGCATTGCAACACTATTCTAATAATAACCACTTTAGTACGGTGACTCATATTTTATATTTTATTTTATTTTTTTCTTCTATGCGTGTGAAGGATACAAAAGGCAAGTTGCCTGTAACCAGTGCCTACCCCAAAGCCAAAAGAGTAACAGAGCCAAATTCAAGGGATGTTGGGTCAAAATGCCTGGACACATGGAGTTTAAAGCAGTTTAAGTAATAGGATGAAGGAAAGATTGATTGGGGGAGAGAGTTCCAGAGTTCACTTGTTGAGTAGAAGAAAGACAGAAAACTTGCCAATTCTTGGGTTGGAGAGCTGAACAGAATGGGAGGGAGGGGGTATACACTGAGAGAGCTCTGAAGAACACTGATTGTTGCAATAGAAGAGTGAAAGAGATGTAAAATTGCTGCGTGTAGAAAAAGATTGTAGGGAACTAGTAAGAGGAAGTGAGTTGATGAGGCGAAATGCTTTTGACTCTACCCTTTCCAGAAGTGCGGTATGGTGTCAACCTACCCACACATGCGAACAATACTCAATACATGGGCGTACTTTGCCCCGATACAGAGCAAGAAACTGTCCAGCTAACATTAGACGATTTGATGCAGTTAAGAATTACTCATATTCAGATAATATATTCTAACAATAACCCCTTCAGCACGGTGATTATATTTATATCTTATATCATGGCAAACATTTGACGATTTAAGGGGAGATTTTACCGTTATATATTTGTTTACTACCTTCTCCCTCATGTTTAGCCCCATTATTGTTTATAAATTTCAAGACGATTGCCCCTTTACTTTGGCCATTTTAAGACCTTATGCCCCATTTATGCCCGATTTTAATATCTTTCGTGCCATTTAGGTGTCGATTTTTTTCCGGGCGAACCTGAAATTTAGGAGGAACCCGCCTTTGGCAGGAACATTTTTCTACCGAAAAATGTACACATTTATCTTGATGGGGGGTCTTGGTGGTATTCTTTTAAGCCTGATGGAGGTCTCGGGAGAAAATTGAAAACCTTCCCAGAATGCAATAAGGAAGGAACAACATTATTCGGATAGGTTATTGAAGTATTGGTTTCCCCTTTGAATCCTAGAGATAATAATAAGCTGAATAAAATCGTCACATGTAAACCAGAAAAAGACGAACAATACGTGATCGTGCTGAAGGGGTTAAGGCCGGTGTCACACGAGTACTTTTACCAGCGAGTTTGTTGGCAAGTTTTATTATTCTTATTATTTTGTTATTTAATTATTTTGTCATTTTTTATCATATTTTATTATTTCACAATTTATTGTGTAATCATTGTATTATTTAATCATTGTATAGTTGTATCATTTTATAATTTCCATATTGTCTTATTTTATTATTTTATTATTTTATCATGTTGTTTTCTTATTTCATTATTTCATTCTGGTGTAATCTGATTATATAATGTTATTATATTAATATTTAATTATGTCTTCCTTATATCATTTTATCAGTTGATTAGTTTGTAATAATTATATGGTTCACTTAACTTTTAAAGTATGATGACGCAGTTATTATTTTAAATTGTGTTATCTTAAACAATTATTATTTACATGGGCAGTCGTAGAGTTGATCGAGATTTTACCCTATATAATTCCTAGAGGTCCTTTAGAAACAGAATAAGACCGTCTAAAGTTGGCCCTCGTGTTGGTTATTGGGATATTTTGTTGAATTATTATTGAGGATTTTGATTGTGTTTGCCATTGTCGAGCAATGTATGTTAGTGTGTCCCCTGTGCTACCATAAACAGCCTTCCCAGACAATGTATGTTAGTGTGTCCCCTGTGCTACCATAAACAGCCTTCCCAGACAATGTATGTTAGTTTGTCCCCTGTGCTACCATAAACAGCCTTCCCAGACAATGTATGTTAGTGTGTCCCCTGTGCTACCATAAACAGCCTTCCCAGACAATGTATGTTAGTTTGTCCCCTGTGCTACCATAAACAGCCTTCCCAGACAATGTATGTTAGTTTGTCCCCTGTGCTACCATAAACAGCCTTCCCAGACAATGTATGTTAGTGTGTCCCCTGTGCTACCATAAACAGCCTTCCCAGACAATGTATGTTAGTGTGTCCCCTGTGTTACCATAAACAGCCTTCCCAGACAATGTATGTTAGTTTGTCCCCTGTGCTACCATAAACAGCCTTCCCAGACAATGTATGTTAGTGTGTCCCCTGTGCTACCATAAACAGCCTTCCCAGACAATGTATGTTAGTTTGTCCCCTGTGCTACCATAAACAGCCTTCCCAGACAATGTATGTTAGTTTGTCCCCTGTGCTACCATAAACAGCCTTCCCAGACAATGTATGTTAGTTTGTCCCCTGTGCTACCATAAACAGCCTTCCCAGACAATGTATGTTAGTGTGTCCCCTGTGCTACCATAAACAGCCTTCCCAGACAATGTATGTTAGTGTGTCCCCTGTGCTACCATAAACAGCCTTCCCAGACAATGTATGTTAGTGTGTCCCCTGTGCTACCATAAACAGCCTTCCCAGACAATGTATGTTAGTTTGTCCCCTGTGCTACCATAAACAGCCTTCCCAGACAATGTATGTTAGTGTGTCCCCGGTGCTACCATAAACAGCCTTCCCAGACAATGTATGTTAGTTTGTCCCCTGTGCTACCATAAACAGCCTTCCCAGACAATGTATGTTAGTTTGTCCCCTGTGCTACCATAAACAGCCTTCCCAGACAATGTATGTTAGTGTGTCCCCTGTGCTACCATAAACAGCCTTCCCAGACAATGTATGTTAGTTTGTCCCCTGTGCTACCATAAACAGCCTTCCCAGACAATGTATGTTAGTTTGTCCCCTGTGCTACCATAAACAGCCTTCCCAGACAATGTATGTTAGTTTGTCCCCTGTGCTACCATAAACAGCCTTCCCAGACAATGTATGTTAGTGTGTCCCCTGTGCTACCATAAACAGCCTTCCCAGACAATGTATGATAGTTTGTCCCCTGTGCTACCATAAACAGCCTTCCCAGACAATGTATGTTAGTGTGTCCCCTGTGCTACCATAAACAGCCTTCCCAGACAATGTATGTTAGTTTGTCCCCTGTGCTACCATAAACAGCCTTCCCAGACAATGTATGTTAGTTTGTCCCCTGTGCTACCATAAACAGCCTTCCCAGACAATGTATGTTAGTGTGTCCCCTGTGCTACCATAAACAGCCTTCCCAGACAATGTATGTTAGTTTGTCCCCTGTGCTACCATAAACAGCCTTCCCAGACAATGTATGTTAGTTTGTCCCCTGTGCTACCATAAACAGCCTTCCCAGACAATGTATGTTAGTGTGTCCCCTGTGCTACCATAAACAGCCTTCCCAGACAATGTATGTTAGTTTGTCCCCTGTGCTACCATAAACAGCCTTCCCAGACAATGTATGTTAGTTTGTCCCCTGTGCTACCATAAACAGCCTTCCCAGACAATGTATGTTAGTTTGTCCCCTGTGCTACCATAAACAGCCTTCCCAGACAATGTATGTTGGTGTGTCCCCTGTGCTACCATAAGCAGCCTTCCCAGACAATGTATGTTAGTTTGTCCCCTGTGCTACCATAAACAGCCTTCCCAGACAATGTATGTTAGTTTGTCCCCTGTGCTACCATAAACAGCCTTCCCAGACAATGTATGTTAGCGTGTCCCCTGTGCTACCATAAACAGCCTTCCCAGACAATGTATGTTAGTTTGTCCCCTGTGCTACCATAAACAGCCTTCCCAGACAATGTATGTTAGTTTGTCCCCTGTGCTACCATAAACAGCCTTCCCAGACAATGTATGTTAGTGTGTCCCCTGTGCTACCATAAACAGCCTTCCCAGACAATGTATGTTAGTGTGTCCCCTGTGCTACCATAAACAGCCTTCCCAGACTAAGTTTTCCTTCAAGCAAAACAAGTAAAAATAAATAAACATATAACAAATGCCCACCCAGAACCCCTTCAAGTTATTTTTTACATTTGTCGATATAAAAATGTCCCAGCAGAGGCAGGATTTTTTAAGTAATAGACTCGCTATCGCTCGTCCAGAAAAAATAAAATCGCCACTTTTTCTCTTCTTTTTTAGTCCTACGTGTATGAAGGAGACAGAAGGAAAATCTGCCTGTAACAAGTGTCTCCCCTAAAGTTGAAGGAGTGACAGAAAGCCAAATTGAAGGTAAGTTTGAGTCAATATGTCTGGACACACAGAGCTTGAAACAATTTAAGTAATAGGATGAGGGAAAGACAGATAAGGGAGAAAGTTTCAAAGCTTACTTGCTGAATAGAAGGAAGACTGGGAAAATCTGTCCACTCTTGTGTTAAGGAGATGGACAGAATAGGGGTGGGAGTATGTTGAAAGGCGTGTGGCTCGCTACTCTCCGTAACGGAGGACGTACAAACTGAGAGAGCTCTGAAGAACACTGATTATTGTGATAGCAGAAGAAGAATGAGAGAGATGCAACAATGCGGCGTGTAGAGAGAGGCTGTAGGGAATTATTAAGAGGAGAGTTGATGAGACGAAATGCTTTTGACTATCCGTTCGAGAAGTGCGATATGGGTGGAACTTCCCCACACATACTAGCAATACTCGATAGGCCTACATGTGCGCCCTGAATGGGGTGAAGCGTCTTATTATCGCCAAACTAATAGGGTGAACTTTCCAAAGTGATGAAGAGAAAAAACGCGAGATTCAAAAAGACCTCCCTGGGACTAAATAGGGTTAAAATATGAAAATGATGCAATTGAATCAAAGGGTTAACGTGCTAAATCCAGAAGCAGTCACAACAACATTGCTGAATATTGTTGTCAGTAAAAGTGTGGGTGTGCTTCCCTCTCTGTGTTCCAATCCAACTAAAACCCTTCTGTAGCCTACCTTGCAATCCATATCCACATGAACAACCTTTATAAACACTAGCCTGTATATATCCCAATTCCTTACATCACTCACTCTACCCACTCACTCTCTCTCTCTCTCTCTCTATCTGTCTATCTATCTCTCTATATATTTATTTATATATGTATCTATCTATCTATATATATATATATCTATCTACCATCTGGCTATCTATCTATTTATCTATCTACCTCGTCCAGCTTCACTCTCTGCTACCCTAACATCAAATTAATCATGACCGGAGCAGCCTCCACCGTGTTATTTAGGCCCCAGGTTCATATATACAGAATTAAAGGGACGGTACAGTTAAAATCAATAGTTAACGAAAATCTCGGTGATAATTTGTGGTAAATATGCAGAACTGAACGTTAAGGGGGCCCACCTCGCTGTTTTGCTCTTTCTCTCCCTCTCTCTTTGGCTTGTATCCATTCGGCCCCATTCAGCCTACTGTTTTAAGACGTTTACCCCCATCCAGGTGTCAATATTTTCCTGGTGAGCGTTAGCGAGCCAGCATATATATATTTTTGTTTTGAGAGCAAGCTATATTTGTACATTTTTCGATAGAAAAATGTCTCCGCCGAAGCCGGATTTCGCCATGCAATGCTGGCTCGCTATCGCTCGCCAGGGAGATATCGACACCTGGATGAGGATAAAAGTCTTAAAACAGTTGGTTGAATAGGGCCGAATGGATACAAGCCAGAGAAAGAGACAAAATGAGAGAAAGATAAAAAAAAAATCCGGTGACCCCCCTTAACTTCGATATTTCTACGACGCGAAACAAAATCAACTATACTCAATTCACAACAATTAGGCCAGAAAGCTTAACCATCACTCTCATTTAACTGATAAAGAACTAGGTGAAATGGGATGTAAATTTCCACACCTATTTCCTGATTGACTCTTCCCAAATGGTAGACATATCAGCCCGATTGATCTACTCCTCTCCGTGTTTAAAGTGGTTAAGGCTCAAGAAATTATTGTAGTGAATAAACTATAATTACGGGCTATTAAAAACACATTAGGGCAGTCAAGGAATAGTCAGAGTAACTTATTATATTAGGCAGACCGTTTGTTTGGTCTATTAATTCATTTATTCATATATTTTTTTTTTTTTAGTTTCCTCCCGAGACCTCCATCAAGCTTAGAAAAACACCCCCTAGACCCCCCTTCAAGATACATTTGTATATTTTTCGGCAGAAAAATTTCCCGGCCGAAGGCCGGTTCCTCTTAAAATTGCAGACTCGCTATCGCTCGCCAGGAAATAATCGACACCTAAATGGCACGAAAGTTCTTAAAATTGACAACGAAATAGGGCGAAAGGTGTTAAAAATCGCCAAACTAATGGGCCGAACGTCTTATAATCTCAAAACTAGTGGGGCTAAACATTAGGGACAAGCGGGTCCAGACAAACGGTCTGCCTCCCCTTAATGAACAACATTTTAGGCGAACTATTAATGTTGACTGTGTCGTACATTTGGAAGTCTGCTAATGTTGACAGACTATAATATATATAAATGAAATATAAACGGGCGAAACATGGTTGCACTGCACTCTTTCAATGGATAGGGAAAATATTTGTACAAGCTTATAATTATACGTTCAGTATTACTACCCAAATGTTAGAATTCGTTCAATGTCTGTGTGTGTGTGTGTGTGTGTGTGTGTGTGTGTGTGTGTGTGTGTGTGTGTGTGTGATTATAAGCACATTTATGGGAGTGAGGAAAGGATACAAGGCATATGTTGTTATTTTATTTATATTTCAATGTTTTAAGATAATTTGTTAGATGATTCTATCTTATACCTATTTCATATTTTGTCACCAACCAACTATACTTCTAAACTCAATTAATGCAATCAACAAATACATGTGGCACTCCAAGGACTCGAACCTAGGATACTCACACCGAAATTCCGCGCTTTATGCATTACGCTATCTAGACAGATGTCTAGATCTCCGAGGGGATGGCCATAAATGAATCGCCTCTAGACTCCTCTGTGATCCGTCAACCGGCACTCACGCCTGGTCTGCCTCGCCCTCTCTGCCCTAACACATCACTCTCATACACTCTTATAGTAATTCTCTAATAAACTATAAGCACCTCATTACCCAACCATCTTAAGGGGAGATGGGTCGTTTTTCTGGTCCCCCTTCTCCCTCATGCTTAGCCCCATTAGTTTTCAGATTTTATGACGTTCGGCTCATTAGTTTAGTGATTTTAAGGCCTTTCGCCCAATTTCTTTTTCAATATTAAGACTGTCATTTACGTGTCGATTTACGTGTCGATATTTTCCTGGCGAGCGATATCAAGCATGTAATTATAAGAGGAACCGGCTTTCGGCCGGGACATTTTTCTATCGAAAAATTTACAAATTTATCTTGAAGGGGGTTCTAGTGGGTGTTTTATGGAGGTCTAGCGAGGAAACTAAAAATATATATTTATTATATAAATTAATAGACCAAAAAATAGCCACTATCCCCTTAAGGTGCTCCTATTCCAACTCCCCAGCAACATCCACACTGCATCGCTTTCATCATGGTGATTTACATTTATAATATAAAACATTATCTAAGCTTAACATAGACCTAATCACGCCCAAGCAAGAACCAATAACGTTAATAACAAATAACATTATTCATTATAAAGTCGGAACCATATGTTAGTGACCGCCCCAACCACAAATCGAATAGTTCCGAATCACTATTTGACACAAAATAACAGACGATTGAAAAAAGCCATGAGCATCCAATAGTACTATATGTCTGGCATGACGGTACGGTATTTGTTTTAGCACACTATAAGTATCTTATTACATATTACCTAGAGCTAATATACTAACACACCTTCATCATTCCACTTAGAGTTGGGGCTAATTCATATTATAGAGTTCATATGCCTTATACCCTGCGCACAATTCTCTCTCTCTCTCTCTCTCTCTCTCTCTCTCTCTCTCTCTCTCTCTCTCTCTCTCTCTCTCTCTCTCTCTCTCTCTCTCTCTCTCTCTCTCTCTCTCTCTCTCTCTCTCTCTCTCTCTCTCTCTCTCTCTCTCTCTCTCTCTCTCTCATTCCTTCGCCATGTAGGAGGAAGTTGTATATTACTTTGAAACACCGACCACTGCCTCACGCTGATGTACTGTACACCTTATAATACCATGTGTTGTGTTGTGTTGTGTTGTGTGTGTGTGTGTGAGAGAGAGAGAGAGAGAGAGTGAGAGTGAGTGATAGTAAAAGTGAGAGAGAGTTAGTGAGAGTAAAAGTGTTTGTGTGAGTGAGAGAGATAGACAGAGAGAGAGAGAGAGAGAGAGAGAGAGAGAGAGAGAGAGAGAGAGAGAGAGAGAGAGAGAGAAAGGACAGAGAGAGAGTTGTAGTTGTATATTTCTATGAAACAGAGACCACTGCTTCACGAAGATGCATGGTAGCTTATATACCTTGTGTTGGTAGTGTGTATGTGTGTGTGTTATATCTACCATCTGTAAGCTCAGTTACATGCGTAGTTAGTTGTATACGTTCATGATTTTGTTATGTATGCACACTTTTACATGTGCATTAATTTCAAGAGGCAATTTAGTTCCATATATTTAAATTTAGTGTCTTATTTAGCGTGTTATTATTGTTATTATTATTATTATTATTATTATTATTACTATTATTATAATTTTTTACAAAAACCATACCAGCGTTGCCATAATTATCTGCGCAAGTTTGTTGGCAAAGATAAGAAAAGAACATCTCAAGTTTCTCCAAGTATCTCCAGGTAGTTTCACCCACAGGTCCATTCGCCTTCAAGTCATATAGGCTACCCACACTCCAGCTGCTTTGTCCGAAAAATTCAAGACAAAGTAGAAAGAAAAGCCTTTCGTATCACTAACTCTCGCCCACTCACCAACTCTCTGCAATCTTTCTCTCTCTCTCTCTCTCTCTCTCTCTCTCTCTCTCTCTCTCTCTCTCTCTCTCTCTTCGCCGCAATGTCGCATCTCTCTCGCTATTTTATCGCTACTATAATAATCAATTTTCCGCAGGGCTCTCCCAGTGTATACCACCTCCTCTATGTAGGGTACGTAGTACCCGTCTTGCAACACAATCCCACCCCTACTCTGTGCAGCTCTCCAACCCAAGAGTGAAACGCTATTCTCAGACTTTCTTCTATTCAACTGCTGAGCTCTGGAACTCTCTCCCAGAAACAGTCTTTCCCTCTTCCTATGACTTAAATTGCTTCAAACTCCATGTGTCCAGGCATTTTGGCTCGAACGTCCCTTGATTTTGACCCTGTCACTCTTTCAACTCTGGGGGAGGCACTCGATACAAGCAGTTCTGCCTTTTGTCTCCCTCACTCACATAGAAAAAAAGAGAAGATAAGATAACGTTAGTTTAGGTTACATAGGTTAAGATTTTAAGTCGATTAGGTTAGATAAGGTTAGGTTAGTTTAGTCACCATACAATAGGGTGGATACATTTAGATAAGGTCATGCAATGCTATGCTTAGGGTACGATAGCTTATGATACATGTATGTTAGGTAAAGCCAGATTGACCTAAGATAGTCTAAGTTAAGGTTGACTTTCATTGGAATAACTTAGTCTTGGAGTAAGTTTTTATTCTGTAGTTTAGGCTTAGCTCAAAGTCAGGATAGATAGTTAATGGGCTTGCAGTTACTTTTTTGGACCCCTTCTCCCTCATGCTTAGCCCCATTAGTTTTGATATTTTAAGACGTTCGACCCATTATTTTGGCAATTTTAACACCTTTCGCCCCATTTATTTGTCAATTTTAAGACCTTTCGTGCCATTTAGGTGTCGATTTTTTCCTGGCGAGCGATAGCAAGCCTGTAATTTTAAGAGAAACTGGCCTTCGGCCAGGCCATTTTGCTACCTAAAAATGTACACATTTATCTTGACGGGGGTTTGGGTTCGTATTTCTATAGTTTTAAGGAAGTCTGGGAAGGCGTTTTTGTTAGCCTAGGGAAAAAACTAATAATACATTGCTTGAAAATTACAAAAACAATCAAAATGCTCAAAAATAATTAGACAGAATATCCCACAAGACGTTGAACCAGATAGTGTTAAGAGTGAACAAATCAACTGTCAACATTGACGAAACGATTGTGAACGAAAGAAACATAGAGCCTCCTGAAGGTCAAAAGTAATGCTAGGAGAACTCAGGCTACGTTAGCTTAAGATATTATTCAAGGTTTGGATAGTTTAGATATGATAAAGTTAGGCACGATTCGGCTAGTTTACGAAAATATATATGTGACGTTAGGTTAGCCTTGGTTAGACTATATCAAGGTTAGGTTTTGTTTAGGTAGGGTAATGGCAAGGGTAGGATAGCTTAGGTAAGATTATGTTCAGGATAGGATAGCTTAAGTTAGGATAGCTTAGGTGAGGATAGCTTAGTTAGGATAGCTTAGGTTACATTATGTTCAGAGGATAGCTTAGATCAGGATAGCTTAGGTTAGGATAGCTTAGGTAAGATTATGTTCAGATTAGGATAGCTTAGGTTAGGATAGCTTAGGTAAGGATAGCTTAGGTTACATTATGTTCAGGTTAGGATAGCTTAAGTTATGATAGCTTAGATGAGGATAGCTTAGGTTAGGATAGCTTAGGTAAGATTATGTTCAAGTTAGGATAGCTTAGGTTAGGATAGCTTAGGTGAGGATAGCTTAGGTTAGGATAGTTTAGGTTACATTATGTTCAGGTTAGGATAGCTTAGGTTACATTATGATCAGGTTAGGATAGCTTAGGTTACATTATGTTCAGGTTAGGATAGCTTAGGTTACATTATGATCAGGTTAGGATAGCTTAGGTTACATTATGTTCAGGTTAGGATAGCTTAGGTTACATTATGTTCAGGTTAGGATAGCTTAGGTTACATTATGATCAGGTTAGGATAGCTTAGGTTACATTATGTTCAGGTTAGGATAGCTTACGTTACATCATGATCAGGTTAGGATAGCTTAGGTTACATTATGTTCAGGTTAGGATAGCTTAGGTTACATTATGATCAGGTTAGGATAGCTTAGGTTACATTATGATCAGGTTAGGATAGCTTAGGTTACATTATGTTCAGGTTAGGATAGCTTAGGTTACAGTATGTTCAGGTTAGGATAGCTTAGGTTACATTATGTTCAGGTTAGGATAGCTTAGGTTACATTATAACCAGGTAGGGTAGTTTAAGTTAAGATTAGCATAGAAAAGGAGTGACCGAATCAACCCTGAATTTAGGCGAAGTGACCTTGTGAACAAAAATACCTGGTAAAGACACGACCATAGACCTTCCTAGCCCCCTCCCCCCCCCCCCCCCTGGTAATAACTCCGAGCCCCGGCAATATTGTATTACCTTTCCCGGCGCGTTAATTGCGTTACAGGGAACATAACCACATTAGAGAACGCCGCCCCCCTCTCCTATCCTACCCCTCAGGTACAGTGTGATTGTGATATAGCCCCCCCCCCCCCCCTACACCAACCCCTCGTCAGTAACCCCCCCCCCCCCCCAACCCTTTCCTCTCTCGCTCTCTCTTTCTGTCTGTCCCTACCCGTGGTACAGTGCACTGTAGACTGTGGTACAGTGTAGCCCTCACCCATCGTAACCCCTGACCAGACTGACCCCCCCCCCCCCCCCCCACACACACACACTTTATTTAATACATACAGTACACAATTTCGTGCATACCATTCACACATACACACACACGCACACGCACAAACACAAAACACACCCACACATACCCTGACACACACACACCCACCCACACATACCCACACACATACACACACACACACACACACACACACACACACACACACATACACACTGACACATAATACTGTTCTCCCCACCGGTCTTTGGAGTTACAGAGCTCCAGCTGATATTGGTGGATATGCCCTTCTTTCAAATCTATATACTTCAACATAAACCTTACCGGTAGTTAGCATCCATAGACCTATTGTTGCTTGCTTTCCTTTCTAACCCTTTGTATAGATACAAAAAAGCTATATGCCTGACCATACACACTAGAACTGAAGAGTATATAAAAGGTATATACAACTAATGGGTATATTGACAGTGATTTACCTTGCTGTCCTTATATTAGATGGGTTTATTACTGCCAATAAGGATATATGATAATGGCCACTTTAATCACCCTTTTAATACTACTTAATTACTCTTAACATTATTAACAGTATCTAGGAAAATAGTTGTTGTTATTGTTGTTCCCCAAGCTCCCTGGCCGAACAGCCCCAAGTAAGGCCAAGGCCATAACCGAGCACCCCCACAGAACCCTCCCTGCCGACCACAATAAAGCCTGGGTGACCGAAACCACTCCATGGCGGGGAGCTGAGGAGGGTACGGAAACGCTCGGGAAACCAAAGCCCTACCCAGGGCCCTGTGCCCCTCAGCAATTATGAAGAGAAAGTTGAGGGGCAAAGGAAAAATGTGACGCTTTGGCTTCCAATCTTGGTAGATTGGGAGGTCAATCCATGGAAGAGACGCCGTCACTTGAGATCTAGAAAATATATAAGTAAAAGGAACAGTCAGAGTAAGCTATGGGTATGGCAGAGATCGCTCAGTTCTCACTCTGATAGACCAGCCCATCACCACTAGGAAAAGAGTTGCCATCAGTAGTAGTCAAAACCCGCACTCCCTTAAAGGGGTATGGAGGATCAGCAACAAAATGTTTGCTGATTCCTTCGTAGGAGTCAATTCTGGAGGTGGGATTCCCAGTCCCAACCTCCAGGGTCTATCTGCACCACAAAATTGACGGGCGATGGTGTCACCACATATATACAGTATATATATATATATATCTCAAGTATATCTTACACATGCACGTGAGCTACTAAATGTTTATACTCACTGCCGGACTCGAACCACCGACAGTCAGGACGAGTGTCCATTCTTTAATCCACTATGCCTGGAATATTGATCCTAAGACTTGTTATGAATTGAAATACATTCTCATAGTCGGATTTCCCTTCTCCTTAACCCCAGTTGTACCATAGGGTACTACCATAAATGTACCCCCCAGTACCAAGCAATGTGGCCAAAATGGCTTCAGAGGCAAGATATAACAACCTCCCACCTCAAAAGTTGATGAAACACTGACCCAGACAGCCTGTGGAATATTGCAGCCAACCTAAGAAGTGTTGCCAATTCCTTAGAACAGTGTTTACAAGTCATGGTGCCAGCCACTGCCTGATAAGAGCAGTTACAAGGACCATATACTACTGGCAGCTTGCAGCCGTCGCTGGGACTGGGGAGTGATTTATCTACTGACGACTGGCAGCCATCGTTAGGATTGTATGGGTTAATATAAATATGAAAAGGTTAAATATAATTTATCACGCAGTGGTGTAGTGGATTAAAGCTTGGACACTCGTCCTGACTATTGGTGGTTCGAGTCCGGTTGGGAGTATACAAACATATATATATGTGTGTGTAGCTAGGACTAGGATTCGAACCTATAGAGGAAGGAACTTTGTCCACTCTACCACATCGGAGGTTAAAAGGAGGAATTCTGTAATTCTACCTCTGTTCTTACCCAACCTCAACTCGTGTGAGGGAACAGAGGTAGAGAGAGAGAGAGAGAGAGAGAGAGAGAGAGAGAGAGAGAGAGAGAGAGAGAGAGAGCGAGTTTGTTTGCTACCATTCCTGTGCTCTGATGTGTTGGGGAAGAACAGTTGGACAAATATTAGGTTTCCTTCCAAAAAATGTACCTGTATGTATGTGATTTTAATTATAGTGTACTTTAAAACACACACACACACACACACACACATTCTCATCAAATAAATAATCCTTTTTCAGCTAATCCGAGTAAATGTAATCCATATATGTTATTAGTAATATTCTAAGTTAACCATATACCAACAATATACTGTACGTCATGATCATAGGTGTTTAAGATTTGTTTTCCTCGTATAGTATTTTTAGCCTATAGCTGCAAATTCTAAATAAACCGTTGTTTATTATTACACACACACACACACACACACACACACACACACACACACGCACACACAGACGAACTTTTTTTGTAAGGATGTTTCGTATCTAAAGTTTCGTAGCTAATTCACAATTGTTCAGTAAAATATGTACAACGTTTACCGACAGGCAAATTGTAACCCATTATGAACCCTCAAATTGCATATATATATATATATACGAATTTCTGAAATGTATATATTAAGTAAAATATGAAAAGAAGATTTGAAATAATTTGGAATAGATTCGAAACCTTAAGGTAATTATTTATGTTTTAGAGTGTACAACCACCAACAAAAGTACCTCACCTCCACAACTCCAGCGTCAACATTATCTCCTCCTAACCCTCTCAGTTCAATGGTAGAATAATAGCTCTTTTGAATAATATAATACGAATCTCATCAGTCTAGGAAGGATCTGTAGGAGGCGAAACTATCTGAAAATGAAGTAAACCGCAGACTGAGTGATGCGTTGTAAGGTGTGTGATGCCAAGTAAAGTATCAGGATGTTGGATCTCTGCCAGAATCAACAGTTGGTAAGACAGTCCCAAGGTCAAGCTTCAGCTTAAGGGGAGATCTCCACTTCAGGGATTTTTCTCTTGACCCCTTTCTCCCTCATGTTTAGCCCCATTGCTTTTGATATTATAAAACGTTTGCCCCATTAGTTTAGCGATTTTAAGAACTTTCACCCCATATTAAGACCTTTCGTGCAATTCAGGTGTCGATTTTATCCTGGCGAGCGATAGCGAGCCTTTAATTTAAGAGAAACCGGCCTTTGGCCGGGAAATTTTTCTACCGAAAAATGTACAAATTTATCTTGAAAGGGACTCAAGGGGGTGTAATTTTAAGCTTGATGGAGGTCTAGGGCACAAACTAAATACCTCTCCTTAAGAACGAGAATTGACTTTAGGGAGGGTCACCGGCTTTGTTTAACCTTTCTATCCTTTTCTCTCTTTCCCTGGCTTGTATCCATTCGGCCCCATTCAGCAAACTGTTTTAAGACGTTTATCTCCATCCAGGTGTCGATTTCTTCCTGGCGAGTGATAGCGAGCCAGCATTGTATGAAGAAATCCGGCTTCGCCGGAGAAATTTTTCTATCGAAAAATGTACAAATTGAGCTTGTTGTCAAAACAAAAATATATATATACTGGCTCGCTACATCTCGCCAGGAAAATATTGACACCTGGATGGGGGTAAACGTCTTAAAACAGTAGGCTGAATGGGGCCGAATGGATACAATCCAAAGAAAGAGAGAGAGAGAAAGAGCAAAAAAGCGAGGTGGGCTCCCTTAAGGAAAGTATGAAAGCGTAATTCAACTGTCCATAATAAAATGAACACATACGGATTAATAATTATCAATGTTTTCAAATAATATATATATACTGTATACCCCTTTATACCCTTTTTGGGTGTAGCGAGCAAAGACTTGAGAAATACATCACCAGGAATGTACAGTATATATATTAATAAACAGTAAGTGAGAGAGAGAATATTAATTATGATTATAAAGGAAAACAAGCAACAGCATATTTACTGATCCACACTAGGCCACTTGGTGAAGGTTAAGGAATGGGTACCTGTGTGAAAGGTAACTGAAATGTACATTACTCAAGCACAAACACAGACAAACAAGGAATGATGGGAGCTATTTGTTTGTTTGACCTTGGAAAGTTTGGACTACGTAACAGTTTACGATACGTTTAAGTAGTTTGTTCCACAGGCTTACCACTCGGTTGAAAAAAAGGGTTTTGCTTTGTGTGAATAAAAGGCCTTTCTGACATTTATACATTAGTTTCTACTTGTTGGCATTTACATGGTTAAGGCCATTGATGATATATAACACTTGTATCAATATATTTACATGGTTAAGACCATTGGTGATATATAACACTTGTATCAATATATTTACATGGTTAAGACCATTGATGATATATAACACTTGTATCAATATTCTTTCGTACCGTACTTTGTTAAGGTGGGTCACCGGCTATTTTTAGATTTCTCTCCTTTTCTCTCTTTCTCTGGCTTGTATCCATTCGGCCCCATTCAGCCTACTGTTTTAAGACGTTTACCCCCATCCAGGTGTCGATTTCTTCCTGGCGAGCGATAGCGAGCCAGCATTGTATGGAGAAATGCGGTTTCGCCGGAGACATTTTTCTATCGAAAAATAGACAAATTTAGCTTGCTGTCAAAACAATATATATATATATATATATATGCTGGCTCGCTACCGCTCGCCAGGAAAATATTGACACCTGGATGGGGGTAAGCGTCTTAAAACAGTAGGCTGAATGGGGCCGAATGGATACAAGCCACAGAGAGAGGGAGAGAAAGAGAAAAAAAGCGAGGTGGGCTCCCTTAAGCTAAATCGATTGAATCCATATCATCGCTCCTCCTATGACTTATTTCTTTGTCCGGGAATCCTTGAAGTTACTCCCCGATGTTTTTCAATATGCATTGCATAATATGGAAACAATCACTGAGTACAATATTCTAAATGAGAACAAGTCAACGAATTGTACACAGCGGGAAAAACTATTTCGTATTCATACTAAAAAAAAAAAAAAAAAAAAAAAGGATTGTATATATGTATGTATGTATGGCCCAATCCCCACTTTTCCTATTTTTATTTTTATTTGCTATTTTACTCTATTTTATTATTTTTTTGTTTTTATTTTCTTGGGGATGGCCGACTCAAGACAGAGCAAGAACAGGGAAAACACAAAACACAAGACAGAACAACGAACAAACACAGACAAAACACAAAATTCACACACATCTAGATCACCCAGGAGAACACTCAGAGACCAGGGTCACCAAGGTCGCTCCAGCACTCCCCCGGCCCCCGACCACCCGGAGAGGCTCCGATCTCGGCAGGCAGACATGCAGCGGAGCCAAAACCACAAGCCCGCCCACCACACTTTCAGGCGCACCCTTCATATTAATCGTCTCCCCGGGCCAGGCGCCTGATGGACTATTATCTAGTCCAACTTGCGCCCGACCCCTTCCCCCAAATGACCACGTGTTCACTCAACTATTCACAAGCATTCTCCATTCATTCCTGTTTATTACCACTTCCTTTGCCTGATCTATAGTCATTCCTCTATCATCCAAAGTTTGTCTTACACAGTCTCTCCATCTCTTCCTGCCCTCTTATCTCCCCTTTTATCTGACTCAAATATTCTCTTTGTAAGCCTTTCATCTCCCATTCGTTCAACATGACCATACCAGCTCAGCACCCTTCTGTCCACTCTGGCTGACAAATGTTTCTGTTGCCCCACTCTCCTACGTATCTCTTCATTCCTCAATCCGTCTCTACGAGTAACTCCACACATATTCCTCAAGCAGCTCATCTCCATCACATCCAGCTTTCTTCTCTCCTTTTTCTTCAGAGCCCATGTCTCAGCCCCATACATCACTGTTGGCACAACAATTCCTTGATACATTGCACTTTTTACTTTCATTCCGAGATTTCTCATCTTCCATATACTTCCCATTGCTCCGAAAACCTTCCTTCCTTCACACACTCTCTGTTTTACCTCCATTTCCATACCTCCACTCCTGCTTATCGTTTCTCCTAGATATTTAAAACACTCTACTTGTTCCAATATTTCCCCATCCAGCCTCACATCTAGATTCACCCTACGATCACCCCTATTACACACCATTACTTTACTTTTATTGACGTTCACCTTCAGTTTCCTCCTCCCACAAACCACTCAAAACTCTTTGACAACCCGCTGCAATTTCTCCTCAGAATGCGCCACCAATGCTGTGTCATCAGCGAACATCAACTGATTCAACTCCCAATCTCTACCATTTTTTCCTACTAAACCCAATTCTCTTCCCATAGTTCTCATTTTCACCTCCCTCACCACACCATCCATAAACATATTAAACAGCCATGGTGACAATACACAACCCTGTCGCAAACCTACCTTCATCTCAAACCATTCACTCAACTCACCATTTCCTATTCTAACACATGCTCTGCTCCCTTCATAAAAACTCTTAACTGCTTTTAACAAATTTCCTCCAATTTCATAAATCCTTAACACCTTCCACATTGCTTCACGATCCACATGATCATACGCTTTTTCCAAATCCATAAAAGCCCAAAATATCTCCTTATGCTTCTCTAAATACTTCTCGCATAACTGTCTTACTGCAAACATCTGATCCACGCACCCTCTTTCCCTCCTAAAACCGCACTGTTCTTCTCCTATTGCCACTTCCGTACACTTTACTATCCTCTCTATCAACACCTTGCCATACAGCTTTCCAACCACTGATAATAAACTAATACCTCTATAACTTGAACACTCCTGCCGATCTCCCTTCCCCTTGTACAACGGCACAATACATGCACTCTTCCAGTCTATTGGTACCATTGACACAGCAAAGCACACATTGAAAAGTCTCACCAACCAATCTATTATCACATCTCCACCCTTCTTTATACACTCCACAGCAATACCATCCAAACCTTCTGCTTTTCCCGCTTTCATTTGTTTCACTGCTTCTTTCACCTCATTTTCCTCAATCCTTTCATTCATTCCCTGCCACCTGGGTGGCCTGGGTAACCTATCTCCATCACTTGCCTCTGCATGCTTGCTACTTATAATAAGAACCTTCTTTATATTAACATTAATTTGCCAGATCTAGGCTCAGTTTGACATTTTATCGAAATAGTTTTGAATCTGAAGTGTGCCCTATAAACATTTAAATTGTCTTGCAATTTGTGTATTATCGGCAAATTTTAAGATCTTGCGCTAGATTTCATTATCGATGTCGATTATATAAATCATTAATATAACAGGTGCGAAGATCAATCCTTACTTACACTAGCTTGACATCTTTAACGAGCAGTACTCCAGGATCCCCATCATGCATACCTGAAACAAGACACAATCAGTATGAATAAATATATTATATATAAGTAAATACTGCAGGTGTGACGTCATACTCCAACCGTGTTTACCTGAAACAATAGACAATCGTAATAGATAAAGGGATATACGTGTGACGTCATACAGGCGGTCTGTAGGCCTAAGTGGCTCCAGGGTACTAAATGCACCTAAACTAATATAATTTCTAAATAGAATAGAGGCTAAAACACAGATTCGATTAAACGCAATACCAAAGCATTAAAAGCGAGTGGGTGGGAATAAAAAACATATTTTGAAGTAACAAAGGAACACGAATTAAATGAACACCGACATCCGTTCACCTGAAAGCATCCTTTATGCATGATGAATATGTAACGATTGGATTGGAACGGTGTAATAGTTTAATTCTCAATATTGTTCACCCTTTCACTCCAAGGATGATTTATTACTATTACGGTGATAAAAGCACAGAACAATATAATTGAAACAAAAATTGAAAAAATGGCTGTTTGGGGCAGAAGGAGGCCTCCGATCGAAAAGTTGTATGGAACGAAAGTTGTTCGCAGCCCCCCAAAATGGGGGTACGGATGAGGTCAGATCCAAAATCGGAGGTCATTTAGCGGCCGAAATCGAGGTCGCCGTTTAATGAGGCACAGGGAGGTCGAGGCCGGTGATTATGGTAGTAGTAGTATTTATGGTAGTAGTAGTGGTGGTAGTAGTGATGGTGATTATGGTAGTAGTAGTATTTATGGTAGTAGTAGTGGTGGTAGTAGTGATGGTGATTATGGTGATTACCCGGGCAACGCTGGGTACCCCTGCTAGTCTATAGTATTAAATCAGTTCGTGTGTCTGTCTGTCTGTCTGTGTGTTCTTAAGAGGCGGCCGCAGTTTTGGACCTAGGGAGCTGAAACTTTGCATGTGGGTGTCAATTGACCTGGGTCAGGTCATTGAGGAGGCGCGGCCACGATCGGAGGTCGTTTCGAGGCCGAAATTGAAAAAAAAGTTAAAACAAAAATGGCCGTTTGGGGCAGAAGGAGGCCTCCGATCGAAAAGGTGTATGGAACGAAAGTTGTTCGCAGTCCCCCAAAATAGGGGTACGGATGAGGTCAGATCCAAAATCGGAGGTCATTTAGCGGCCGAAATCGAGGTCGCCGTTTAATAAGGCACAGGGAGGTCGAGGCCGGTGATTATGGTAGTAGTAGTATTGTGATGATTGTGGTAATAGTGATTGATGATGGTGATGATGGTGATTATGGTAGTAGTAGTGGTGGTAGTAGTGATGGTGATTATGGTGATACAGTATTATTATTAAATTTAAACCCGGGCAACGCTGGGTACCCCTGCTAGTATATATATATATATATATATATATATATATATATATATATATATATATATATATATATATATATACATATATATATACAGTATATCGTCCAGTACGGTACCGGTAATGTTTACGGTAGTAATTTTAGAGTTAACGGTATGAATGGACTGCCTCGCAAAGACCAAAGAGTCTGGCTAATCTGTATATCTAAGTAACTTTTTAAATGTCTGTATGAATGTATTTACTGTATGCCTGCCAATATCCTTATCCATCAACCCGTCTATTAAATACAGTTGTTTATATATACATATATATATATATATATATATATATATATATATATATATATATATATATATATATATATATATAAATATAATATATATATATATATATCACCAATTGATAATAGAAGGCAAATACATTGGCATGTGTTAATTATATACGGCATACTCTGTATATACAGATGTATATACATTAATTATATACATTTTCTATTGACGGGAATTGGTTGCTTTTAAAATTTAAGATGTTCGGCCCATTAGTTCGGTGATTTTAGGATCTTTCACCCCATGTACTTCGTCAATAGTATGACCTTTCGTGCCATTTAGATATCGATTTTTTCCTGGCGATCAACTACAACAAAATGTACACATTTATCTAGAAGGGGGCTTTTTTTTTTTTTTTTTTTTTTTAATCTTGATGGAGGTCTAGGAAGGAAACTAAATATTTATATGTAAATAAATTGATCAATCAATAAACCTTTCCTCCCCAATTATAATTTGTCCAATATATAATAGCTTAATATGTCCGTGAGCAATCCATAACTTAATGAGAGAGAAAGAGAGAGAATGAGTGATTGTGAGTGAGAGAGAGTGAGAGAAAGAGGATGAATGAGTGAGAGTGAGTAGGAGAGAGTGAGAGTGAGTTTGGGAGTGGGATAGAGAGCGAGAACGAGTACATGCTCTAACTACAGTGTTTCCAGGTGAACAGTAAGTTATTAATTTATATAATACCATAATAAAGTTGATAGCCTACATCCCAAGTATATATATATGTATTTACAGTATCTATCTATCTATCTGTATGTCTGGTTGTATTGATCAATCTATATGTCTACATATCTGTCTGTATCTACCAATTTAACTGTGTATACAATCAATCTACTGTATATATATTGGCGATGGGCTGGTCTATCAGAGTGAGACCTGAGCGATCTCTGCCATACCCATAGCTTACTCTGACTGTTCCTTTTACTTATATATTTTCTAAATCTCAAGTGACGGCGTCTCTTCCGTGGATTGACCTCCCAATCTACCAAGATTGGAAGCTACAGCGTCACATTATTCCTTTGCCCCTCAACTTTCTCTTTATAATTGCTGAGGGGCACAGGGCCCTGGGTGGGGCTTTGGTTTCCCGGGCGTTTACGCACCCTCTCAGCTCCCCGCCATGGAGTGGCTTCGGTCACCCAGGCTTTATTGTGGTCAGCAGGGAGGGTTCTGTGGGGGCGCTCGTTTATGGCCTTGGCCTTACTCGGGGCCTTGGGGCTGTTCGGCCAGGCAGCTTGGGGAACAACAACAACAACAAATATATATATATATATAGTATATATATATAGATTTTATTATATATATATATATATATATATATATATATGTATATATATATATATATATATATATATATTTCATCAAAATCAATCAATCAATGTGTCTTTCTCAAACAATCACACCATATACCAATCTAAATATCAATCTACTTAAATGGCCTAACCCCTCCGCCCCTCCCTCTAAATATAGCCAGTAGGGAGGGAGGGCGTAGGGAAAGCCGGTCAAGGTTATAATATCCGATACTGATCAGCTGGACTTTGTAACATGGTGTATGGCTCATTTATGGTGTGTGTGTGTGTGTGTGTGTGTGTGTATGCGTGTATGTGTGTTTATGTGTGTGTGAAAGAGAGGGACTGAGTGAGAGAGAGAGTGTGTGTGTGTGTGTGTGTGAAAGAGAGGAAGTGAGTGTGTGTGTGTGTGAGAAAGAGTGTGTTTGTGAGAGAGAGTGTGTGTGTGTGTATCTATCCTATAAACAAACATGCATCGTTCATTTATGGTATGTTCGTGTGTGTGTGTGTCTGAGAGTGAGTCAGAGTGTGTAAGAGAGAGAGAGTGAGTGAGTGAATGTGTGTGTTTGAGAGAGAGAGAGTATGTGTGTGTAAGAAAGTGTGTGTGTGTGTATGTGTCTAGCCTTTAAAACATGTATCGTTCGTTTAGATTATGTTCGTGTGTGTGTGTGTGTGTAATAGTTTAACCCTTTCCCTGCGGGAAACGTTCCGGAACGCCATGGCAATTTATAGCAATTTCCAGGCTTCAAAAGTCTGTAAAAGCCGTAGAAATAGAGTGTCAGTGGGCAGGACCGCGAGGGACCCACCTCCGACTGTCAGCACATCCAGCCGTGCACTGAGGCAAACTGAGGTCCCAGACCAGGGTCTCAGCAGTGTTGCCAAGCGCTATATTGCTATTGCTAATAATTAGCGAGTTTTCCCCAATGTCTATGGTAGCGCTGCGGGTGAACCCCGTGAGTTAGGAAGCTCATTCTAGTGTCATTTTGAAGCTATTTTTGTCTAGTTTTAGGCAAAATACATTTCATTTCATGCAGACACTTGAATAATAATTCAGGAGTGCCTGAATATGCCCTAAATAGCCCAATTATCCCCGCAGAGAAAGGGTTAAGATTCGCAATGTGAACACAGTATTTAAACGCCATACATTACGGTTATACTCAGTTAATATTCGGATAATGTACATATTATACGTTTTCAGATTTTCCCCAAACGAAATATAATCGATTAATGATAGCCAGAACACAAGAGAAAAATGCGTCATCATATTCAAAATGCCAAAAATAAAAACATCAAAGCAAATAGATATTTATACAAATCTAACTGTCTACGATTCTATCTATCTATCTAGACACTCTCACACACACATATACACACACACATATACTGTATATATATATATATATATATATATATATATATATATACTGTATATATATATATATATATATATATATATATATATATATATATATATACAGGGTATATATTATATAAACATATAATATAATACTAAATATAGCCTAGGGTCCCGCTCCACAAAGCACATCCTGCAGAATGAAATATACAAAATGTATGTTACAACAAACGAATACAATCTGAAAACATTAACACAATCTGGTCCGACTTCTTTGGGAGTTATGATATTATGGTGTTTGGGGGTGTGGTGAAATTAATAAAAATAGATTATAAGTAAGTTCAGAGATATTTCGTATCGAGGCCGTTCTATAGTATCTGTGCCCCATGAATATTCTTTCCTCTCACTTAAAGATTAGGGTACCATAGTGCGGTGGGAATATGAACATGGTTAGATTAATATCCAGTATTCGAGAATGGATAATAAGTCGTAGGCGTGTGCACAAACCTTTAACCGTCTTGGTGGTGTAATGGTTAAGGTGTCTAAAAATCTGTGTGTGATAACCCAGGTTCGAATCCCGGTTGATCAAAATTTTTTTTTTTTTTTTTTTTAAGAGACAATGAACGGAGGAAGGAAAAACACAGATAAAAACAAAAAGGTCCATGTGCCTAAAGGCATCCTCCATTCATAAAATGTTTGTAACAACTGGATTTAAACATTTGTAGATTGTAAGTTTGTGGAAAGCAATTCGAGGGAAGTGAATTCCAAAGAGTAGTAGCTCTGGGGATAAATGAATTCTGATAAGCAGAAGTTCTGCATTGTGGAGGAGAAAGTGTAAATTCATGGGCGCTCTCAGCTGCCCTAGTTCTACGGGGAAAGATGTGGAGAGGCGGCACAATTGAAGCAAGTTCCTCGGAACAATTGCTGTGAAAATATCTGTAGAATAATGCAAGGGATGCAACGTTTCTTCGTATGGATAATGTAGGAAGGTCCTGTGTGATAGCAGGGTTATTGATTAATCTATTAGCTTTATTTTGAATGTTGTCCAACTGCCGCAATGCAAGCACTCCACTTCCACCCCACAGAGGTGAACAGTAATCCATCTGAGAACGCACATGACTTTTATATATTACGGCCAACTGCTCGTCAGTGAAGAATTCTCGAACTCTGTACAGGAGTCCCAGTTTTTTAGAGGCATTCTTAGCAATGCTTCTAACATAATGTGTCCAGCTCAAGTTAGTAGTTAATGTTACACCGAGAATGTCAATACTAGGGGAAGTGGGAATATTTTCATAATTCAAAATATATGGGAGTCAGTGAGATTCTGTCGGTTAGAAAATTGAATGTACTTGGTTTTCTGTGCATTAAAGGAAACTAGATTTCCTTGTCCCCATTCATTAATTCTAGAAAGGTCCTGGTTCAGAGAAATTGCAGTGTTTATTTTTGAATTTATAAGATCGGGTTGGGTGAAAGAATTGGTAAATGTGAAGGAACTGTGGAGTGTTGAGTCATCTGCGTAGGAATGTATTGGATTATGAGTGGTAGATATGAGATCATTGATATGAATGAGGAACAGAGTTGGGGCCAAAACTGATCCCTGGGGAACACCAGCATTTATTGAGTGAAATTGAGAATAAAGGCCATCTACCATTACACGTATTTTTCTGTTATGACGATAAGAAGAAATTAGTGGAACTAATGATGCAAGGCCGTAGTGTGACATCTTCGACAATAAGGATTGATGCCAGACTCTATCAAATGCCTTTGATATATCCAGTGCTATTGTATGTGTTTCACCATGTTGGTCTGTAGCTTGGTTGATTTGATGCGTAAGAAGGCAAAGAATGTCTGCAGTTGATCGACATCGTCTAAAACCATATTGCCTATCACTGATTAATTTATTATTCTCAAGATGCTTAATTATGTGATTATTTAATATAATTTCAAAGACTTTACCAAGAGTGGAAGTTATAGCTATTGGTCTGTAGTTTGATGGATCTGAAGAGGCACCTTTTTTAGGAACTGGATGGATGTTTGCTTCTTTACAAGGTACTGGGAAGCATGAGGTATGAGTACACAGACGGAACATTTTTGCCAATACAGGAGCAAGCACCAAGGAGCAATTCTTAAGTACGGTACTATTGGAGGAATTTCATCTGGACCAGGAGCCTTATCTACTGAGAGATTCTGCAAAATAGTTTTGACATGTCTGGTGTGGATCTTAAGTGAGGGAATTTCAGGCGAATTAAAATTAAGTACAGGGACATCTTGATTTATTTCATCTAAGGTTGAGTTGGTGGAGAAAATATCCGCAAGAAGGTTAGCTTTACCTCGTGGGTCACTTACAAGATTGCCAGTCGGAGATTTTATTGGTGGAATGGATGAAGCAGTATGAGTTGGATTTGAATGAGTTAAGAGTAGACCAAAATATTTTGTTATCATTTGGATTATTTAGAAGTTTATTTGCCTGCTTGTGGAGAAAGTTTGATTTAGTTAGGTTTAATACAGTTTTGGCATGATTTCTGATGTTTCTAAAGTAATTAAAGGCTTCATGTGTTTTTGATCTTGTGTATGCATTGTAGGCTATTGCTTTTTGTTCAGTTACTCTAGCACAATTATGGTCAAACCATTTCGGTGAATTCTTTTACTGTACTTTTGATGAGGAATAAAAGTTTCCATTCCAATTTTTACAAAATCTTGTATGTGGCTCAAGGTGGAGTGTGCATCATTAGAAAAGAAAGAGGTCCAGGGAATATCAATAAAGAAACCTTGAAGACCCTCCCAGTCTGCCCTATCGTAATGCCATTTAGTCACCAAAACAGGTTCAGAGTGGGAAGGTGTGGTAGGTGATAGACAGGTGGCCTGTATCAGACAGTGATCAGAAGATCCAAGCGGGGGACCTCACTGTAACATCATAATTTTCTGAATTGGTTGTTAAAAATAAGTCCTGTAGGTGGGAATTATGATTAGGATTATCTGGTATACGGGTGGGTTGGTTGACTAGTTGATTGAGATTAAATGAGTCTGCAAATAGCTCACATTCAAGACCAGCATCATCAGTCCTGGCTGAATGAGTGAGCCATTCAACATTATGGACATTAAAATCACCCAACACAGTGATTTCAGAAGAAGCATTTAAGTTGAGGACACTGAGTTGTGAGGACAGAGAATCAAAAAGACTTTGCTCTGGAGGAGTATTTGGGGAACGGTAGATGCAACATATGTATTTAAATTTACTAGCAGAAATTAATTTGTATATAGAATAATCAAAATAGGGACAATTGAAACTAGTAACCTCCTCCAGGGCAATTTCAGATTTTGCGAAGCAACATACACCTCCTTTAGGTCTGAAATTTTGGAGCAGTTGATAACCTGGAAAATTAAATCTAGACGTGTCAGATGTGGATGTTACTTGAGTCTCTGTCAAAAAAGGAGAGTAGGGGATTCTGCTTGAAGAAATTGGTGTACAGAATTGATGTTAGAGTGAAGTCCCCTTATATTACTAAAGAAAAAGCTGCACCGACGAGCAGCTTTGGGACGTTGCAATGCTCTTGACACAGTCGCATGATGACGGCCAGGAGGGCCCTGTGTCAATGACCCAACCCTGCCGGGGGTGGATATCCGAGGGACCACCAGGTTTGCTCTTAACAATTGTACTGCCATATTTATTAGGTAAGTGTATGGTGTTACATGTATGATATCTAGTGGGAAGAGTAGTGTTTTATGGATAGAGAATAGCGATGTAGGGCAATGTCGTGAAGTTGGATGTGTATGTTATATAAAGAGGGTTTTCCTGATACCCCTGATGTGTGAGGCAGAAAGATATGTATCCAGCTACCAAGGCCTGGGAGAGAAAATGGAATTCAGGCTATTCCCTGAGTCTCCCGAAACCTTGGCGGTAGTACTTCCCTGGGCGGGGCTGCCTACCCCTACTACCTGACAATAACATATGCTTTCATAATATATGCTTTCATTAATTTCATTGGAGGTGTTTGTGGGTGTGGTGAAATTAATAAAAATAGATTGTGTTTCATTATTATTGAGGATTTTACTTATTTTCGCCATTTTCGAGCATAGTACTTTGTTCTTCCCAGAATTCCTTCAAAGAAAAAAAAACTCACCCAGATTCCCTCCAAGCTATATATTAACATTTGTTTATAGCAAAATGTCCCAGCCGAAGGCCGATTTCTTATGTCACAGGCTTGGTAACGCTCGCCCAGAAAAAATCGATACTTGAATGAGATAAAGCGTCTTATTATCACTAAACAAACTAATGTGGTGAAACGTCTTAAAATCTCCAAACGAAAGGAGGGAAACAGGGTAGGTCCAAAATGACCTCCCTCGGACCAACTAGGGTTAACTGAGACAGGACACAGAGCTTGGTGATATATATACTGTATGAAACGTAATATCCCATTTTAAAGAGGAACACTTATAACAGGAGAGAGAGAGAGAGAGTGTGTGAGTGAGTGAGAGATTGTGTGTGTGTGTGTGTGTGTGTGTGTGTTTGTGTGTGTGTGTGTGTGAATTGAATTTAATTTAATTCAGTTTATTTGCTCAGACCTTTACAAAAAGTATGGAGCACAGCCCCTTACATTACACATGTACAATATGCCTTTGCTGACTAAATTAGCGTACACGTAAATACACTGGTACATCTTAAACAAACCATATTAAATGTCCGACGATTTTATTTATCTATACAAATTAAACGTTCTTTTGAGAAAAAGTGAGATTCTTCATAAATGTTAAGTTAGTATTATTCATTAACAGTATATATTTATACTGTGTTGGCTTATGCCTGTAGTAATGAGAAATATATATATTTCTTAACTGTGCAATATCCTCAATTTGACAAATAAACAACAAATTAAATTCGTCCCCCACCACATTCTCATTACATTTAGTACATACCCTGTCCTCTCTTATCAATATTTCTGAGTCTACCAGTTATAACTGGTAATTTATTATTACTTGCTCTCAGTTTACTTATAGCTAGTCTCTCTCCCTTATCTAATTTTAGAAGATAATCCTTCATACCGAAAACAAATTTATAAGTTATATAGCTACTACAAATAGCCTTACTCAACAAATTACTATTCCATGTTGTTATCCATTGATCTTTAAGCTGTTGTTCTATTGCCAATCTGAACCAGGCTGGGTTTATTACATTTTGTGACAACCAGACTCCAGACATCCCACAATCATTACAAATACTTTTAACACAATTCAACCAAGGTGAAGTATAAACACCAACCTGATCCAAATGTAACAAACACTTGTACATTATGTAACTTAACTTACTTGCTTTACCAGTAATTAATCTCTCCCAGTAACCCATCATTGAACACTTAATATTTATGTCTACAGTATAGGATATTCACCAAGTTCACCATACACTATGGCATTACTTGTATACTTATGAACATATTATGTATGCTTTAAAAACTTCAAATGAAGCTGTTCTAATTATCTAATACCATAATATCCCCATACCTCAGTGTGTGTGTGTGTGTGTGTGTGTGTGTGTGTGTGTGTGTGTGTGTGTGTGTGTGTGTGAAAGAAAGGAAAACATTAAACAAGAATGGGTAAATGAAAATGAATACGTAACAAAGAAGTGAGAACGAGTGTCGTGTACATACATATGTTCGTATGATTGTGAACGTATTGGCGTGTACAGTATGTGCACACAAATCCATGTGTACGTACGGTGTCAAGGCATGATTTTGGAACTAGTGGTGTGAATAAATGACAGACTGTAATAGTATAAAATATATATTTATATATACAGTATATATATATAGCTCGATTGTGGGCGTATGATGATGGGCGTGGGTGGGTGTGGTCCTAAAACTGCCATTATACCATATACCCGTTGACAACCAGGTGATAAAATATAGTGTATAGCCTGTGAAGCCGTGACGTAATAGGTGACATTAAAATTGTGCATACCAGAGAGAGTGTGAGAGTAAGAGAGAGAGAGAGAGTACGTGTGTGTGTGTATGTGTATGTGTGCAAAAGAAGTGAGAACAAGTGAATGTGCACTCGGTCAACATTCCACCTGGGCTACTTTCGATTTATTCAGTCTTGGAGTTTAGTAAATTTGGCAACAAGGTGTGTGTGTTCGTGTATACACTTACTCTACAAAGGAGTACAAAGGAGTACAAAGGAAATCAAGCAACAACAGATCCAGTGACCCTTCTAGGTTGCTTGTCCTCCAAAACACTGAGGATCAAGTGTCCAAACAGTGGTTTAGAGTGGGTAAGGGAACATTGGAAAGGGAATTACTGCCCTGGAACTAATGTCCGTGGCAGGATTAGGAAGTTAGTAGGGGACAGAGGGGTTAGTAACTGAGGGGGTGATAAAATAAAGTTATTCATTTACAAACGCAGTCAGTCGCGGGTTTGATGCGAGATATTTGTCTAGGCGGAGTTTAAATGAATCAACGGTGATGCAGTCTATAACGTTTCGGGGAAGCCCATTCCACAAGTTGACAACTCGATTGAAGAAGAAATTCTTAGATTCGTGCGAGTTAAAAGATTTACCAATAATTTTGCAACCGTTTCCCCGCGTGTAATTAGATTGGTCGATAGTGAAGTACTTACTACAGTTCATATTGTCGATGCCTTTGATGATTTTGAACACTTGAATTAAGTCGCCTCTTAATCTGCGCTGGGTTAAAGGAAATAGATTTAATTCTCTAAGACGCTCTTCGTATGGTTTGTTCTTTAGGCTAGGTATCATTTTGGTAACTCTACGTTGAACTCGTTCTAGCTTGTTTATATCTTTTTGGTAATAAGGGCACCAGGATTGAACGCAGTATTCCAGAAGAGGGCGGACTAAGGAATTGTAAAGGGTTAGGATAACTTCTTTGGATTTATGCTCAAATGACCTGCCTATAAAGCCAATTATTTTGTTTGCCTTCTTAACAACTTCTGAACATTGTTGACTCGGTTTTAGGTTACTCGATATTGTTACTCCCAGATCGGTTTCTCTGTTTACATTCTTAAGCTGAGTGCCATTCATCGAATAGTTTGCTTTCTCATTTAGGTATCCGATATGTAGTACTTTACATTTATCTGCATTGAAACTCATTTGCCAAATTTGGGCCCAACATGACAATTTATCTAGATTGTGTTGCATATCGTCAACTTGTTCTTTTGAGAGTACGCTATTTGCAATTTTTGTATCGTCAGCAAATTTTGAGATTGTACAGGTGAGACCCTCATCTATGTCGTTGATGTAAATTAGAAAGAGAATTGGTCCTAGTACCGATCCCTGGGGTACCCCGCTACTTACATTGGTCCATTTTGATGTCTTACCGTTTATGACTACTCTTTGCTTTCTGTCGCTGAGCCAATTTTCTATCCATTTCAACACACCGTCTTGTATTCCATGCGCTTTTAGTTTTAGCAGTAAACGTTTGTGGGGAACTTTGTCAAAGGCCTTTTGAAAATCAAGGTATATAATATCTACAGCTTTACTCTCATCGTAGAGGTTGAGGATATCGTGGAAGAAGTCTAAGAGGTTTGTTAAACAGGAACGTTTTTTACGAAAGCCGTGTTGAGTATCTTTAAGTATGTTATTTTCCTCTAAGTGATTTACGAGTCTGTCTCGTATGACCGTTTCTAGCATTTTACATACAACTGAGGTTAAGCTAATTGGACGATAGTTACTGGATAGGGATTTGCTGCCTTTTTTGAATATCGGTGTTACGTTGGCTAGCTTCCACTGATCGGGCATAGTTCCAGACTGCAAGGATTTATTGAATAGTAATGTCAGTGGTTTAGAGAGCTCATCCTTAGCTTCCTTTAGAACTCTAGGCGAGATTGTATCAGGTCCAGGCGTTTTATTTACCTTGAGTTTATCTAAACAATTCAATACTTCTCTCTCTGTAACGGTGATATTGCTTAAAACATCTGAATTATCAATCTGAATCGGCGATGGTGTAGGGATATCACTGAGGTCTTCTGTTGTAAAAACTGATGCAAAGAAGGTATTGAGGGCATTACTCATTTGTTCTTCGTCTTTGGTGTATTCTCCATTTTCATCGACTAACGGTCCAACAGTTGAAGTAACTACTTTTTTCTTTCTGATATAACTATAGAATTCTTTCGGGTTTGTTTTACTTTGATTCGCAATATGTAACTCTAAGGTCTTTTTACTTTGCTTAATTAACTTTTTGGCTTTGCGTCGTAGCTCTACAAATTTCAGCCATTCTTCGTCATTTTGTGAGGATTTTAATCTATCATTAGCAAATTTTTTAGCAAGCAGGCAGTTTGAAATATCTTTATTCCACCATTTGGGCTTATTATTATGGCCTGGACGCCGAGTTTTCGATGGTATGCAGTCTTGCACTGCTTTTAGGTAAGTGGCTTCGAATAACTTCCAAGATGTATTTATGTCGTTATTGTGAATTAAAAAGCTCCAGTCAGTTTCTTTAAACATAGCTCTAAGTTTATGGAAGTTTGCTTTCTTGAAATTAGGGACTTTTTCGATGCTACTATTTGGTTCGTTACTAGTAAACTTTAAAGTGAAAGTTATCGTACGATGGTCGCTGTTACTGAATTCATCACCAACATTCAAATTCTCTATTAATTCTTCTTTTGTTGCAAGTACAATGTCAAGAACGTTATTACCACGGGTCGGCGTTCCAACAAATTGATAAAGCGAACTCTCTTGCAAGTTCGTATACAAGTTATGTCCGGAGTGTGAAGTAAGAGTATCGCCCCACTTGGTCACAGGTAAATTAAAGTCACCAAAAATTACGGTATCTTGCGAGTTACTTATATCTGCAATTTGTTCGTAAATTTCTCGGTCAGTTTGCACTGATTGAGCTGGAGGTCTGTATATTAATGCAAGTATTTTTTTGGTACCTTTATTATTCTTTATTAGCACAAAAGATGCGTCGACGTTCACAATTTGAGGTTTTGACAAGAGGGTAGGGTTAAGACTTTCTTTGATATAAAGTAAAACGCCACCTCCATTTCGATTTATTCGGCTTTTCTCAAACATTACATAACCGGGAAGTGAATACTCTGCTAAAAAGTCTCTATCTTCTGTATTGAGCCAAGATTCTGTTATGCCAATCACATCATAATTTTCTGTAAACACTAGCTCCTCTAAATCTGAAAATTTATTGCGTATGCTACGAGCGTTTGCATAGAAAACCTTTAAATTTGTTATTTTAGAACTCACGGAACGCGCTTCAATAATATTTTTGGTTCTTGTCGGATCTACATTTATGTTCATGGCTGTCCTCGGTCCTCGCTGTCTCCGGTCCTTATCGCTGGTGGTCCTCGGTTGCCTCTGATTTTTTCTTGGCGTTGGATGATTTATGTCACTGCTGCTTCTTCTCGGATGGCGTTTTTTGATCCATGGCTGCGGACTGCTTCGTGTAGGAGACGACCCATGCGTGCTGAACCCACAGGGTTTAGATGAGTGCCATCCTTGCGGAACAGAGTAGGCTGGTTGTAGAAGTTGTCCCAGAGGTTGATGAATTCAACTTCTTCCCTCAGACACAAATGTTTTAGTCGGCTATTTGTGCTGAAGGCCTTGTCGTAGAATTTGTCAGGTGCGTCGATCTTGGGGAGAATGCCTGAGATGATGATATTCCTTGACTTGTTTTTGTAGTGCTGGATCATCTTGCGATATTTATCCATCAACTCTTCGGTGTACGTGTGTATGTGTGTGGCTGTAAGTAAAGGTGTGTGTGGACGAACAATCGCCTATAGTGAGAGGTGGTACATACTGCACTAAACAATTCTAACTTGTTTATGAAATATTTTGAAACCTTCCCTTTAAAAACACCCCCAAATCAGTGTTCTCCCTAATTCAATGCTCACCGTGTCAAGTGCATCATATACTAATGTACAGCCAAGATCATAATCGCGACGCACCCAATTTGAATTAGTACCGAACCTAACAATGCACTACATTATTATAAAGGGTGTCCCGCGAGTTTTGTTAGACACTTCCAAAAATAAAAGATTAAGCCATTCTGAGTAAAATTGTTCCATTGGCATAGGCTTTTTGAGACCTCTTTTTGTAGCTATGGCCCATTAGTGTTAACATTTTTGGGTTTCTTGTATTTGTTCACCCAGTTTTCACCCTAGAAAATGGGATAGGGAAGGATATATAGTGTATATTGAAGTATCGCACTAATTCTTCAAATAGACACCAACAAATCTGTTGTTGTTCTCTTAATTTTCCCGTGGTGATGAGTTGAATATTACAAGTCTACAACAAAACCGCTTATTCAACGCATTGCCACGGGAAGATAAAGATAAAGAATGTAACCAAGGATTTTGTTGTAATTATAGAGAGGATATAATTATACCACACATCATCATGGACTATGCAGATCATCACTTTCAAATAAAGAAAAAGAAGGGGTACCGGTATAAATGGCAAAACACGTAAAACTGCTGGGCGAAGACGAGATTTTTTTTAGCTTTTCATCAGTTTTAACCAATTTCTCATGTAAGGAAAATTAATAGAGAAAACACTAAGTAGTGTATGATGATATCAATACTTTATAAATGCACCAAAAAACTTACAATAGCTCTTTTCTTCTTCCTGTGATGATGAGTTGAATATGAGGTTTTGTGTGTTCTTTTATAATATTCAACTCATTGCCGCGGGAAAAGAAGGGACGATACAGTGAAGTTATTGGAGTCACTTTGAAGTGTTGATACCAAGTTTCATCATACACTTTCTTGTTATTACCCTAGCCTTCTTTTCTTGAAGAAAATCCGGGTTAAAGATTATGAAAAACGTCAAAATGCTGGTTTTAATGGACCATTGTTGCAAAAAAATGCCCCCAAAAGCCTGTCTATGGAACATTTATACTCAGAATGACAATCTTTCATATTTGAAAGTATCTAACAAAACTCTCGGGACACCCTATAGATCAGATGTGTCAAAACTTTAAATGTTCAAAGATTCGAATGGTGAAAACTTATTTATGCTGAGAATTGTACCAGCAACTTGAAAAAAATGTAACCTTCTTTTAATAATTATTTACCTAGAACATCTTTACCGTGGGTTCAGTTAAGCAGTTCGAGGATTCATAAAGGGCTATGCTTACGTTCTTGAGTGTATAGACGTGTATGTGACACAGAGGAGGGCAAATGGAATGTAAAGTGGCGGCGCCAAACAGGCGTGGACCACCGGGCGATAACTGACAGCCCTCAACTACAACCACAGGTGTGTTTGTTTGTGTGTGTGTATGATTCTAGAATAACATTAATAAGTATTTAAACGTTAAAAGTAAGGTGATAAAGTATATAACCTGTAAGAGAATGACGTAATAGGTGACATTACAATATTTATAGATGCCAGTGAGAGAGAGAGAGAGAGAGAGAGAGAGAACGATGGGGTGTGTATGTAGGAGTGTGTTGGTATTTGTGTCAATATATTGTACATTTTAAAGCCAATTTTGAAAGAAAATTGTGAGGATCGTCCAATAAAAGATATACAACTTTTCACTGTAGGCCAGGAATACTAATGATATCCTAATGATAAAGGCAAGAGTGAACATTAACTAGTGAATCTCAGTAATTTGATCTTACTGGCTCAGTCCTCATCAGTTTATCATAAGTGTTGTTCTCAAAGTCGTCTAGACTGTACGTGCGCGTGTGTCTGTGGGTTTGTAGGTGTGTGTGTGTGTGTGTGTGTGTGCGTACAGTTGCGCAAACATGAACTCGAGACAAGAGATGTGGTGGTTGAGGGTTCGAGGACGCAATTATTTATCAACTCTGCGTAAGCAGAGTGGTATCGACCCCCGTATAGTGGTACATGCAAACCAAAATGTCTGTCTGTCCGTTTGTCCGTCTGTCTGTCCGAGAACTCCTCCTAGACCGTTTGACGGATTTTCACCAAACTTCACACGAACCTTTGGTGCGTGAATGCGACGGTAATTAAAATAATATTTTTTGAATTTGTGCAATAGTTATGATCTTAGGTCCAAAATATGGTTTTGCCCCCCCCCCCCCCCCTTTTTCAGGACCCCCACCGCCCATCCTGTACCTATTCCCTGTGTATGTGTGTGCCCCGTATCATACACATGTCTCAGATGTGATGATAATAGTGAGACGTATGTCTGTCTTTCCGAAAACTCGTCCTAGACCGTTCGACGGATTTTCACACAAACTTCCAACGAACATTCGGTGAGTGAATGCGACGGTAATTAAAAAAATATTTTTTGAATGTGCAATACCCCCCCCCCCCCCCCAAGCCAACAGTCGTGATACGGTGATTGTGAAACTAGTTGTGATAGTTGGTGGTGATAGTAGCAGTGATGATGGTAGTAGATGATGAGGATAGTAGTAGTGATGATGTTGAAAGTATTGGTGATGTTGGTGGTGGTTACTGGAGATGACCCGAAAACAAGTCGCCCCGCATTTGCTAAGTTAAGTTAGGTTAAGTTAGTTTAGATGACATTAAAAGTGATGGTAGTAACAGTGGGGATGATGGTGATGGTGAGAGTAGTAGTAGTGATGATGGTGATAATATTAGTGATGATGGTAATAGTAGTGATGATGGTGATAATTGTAGTGATGATGATAGTAGTAGTGATGATGGTGGTAATATTAATAATGATGGTAACCTATCGCAGAGTTGGGTATGCCGTTTTGATTTTGGGCAAAACGGCACGTCTACTTTAGTTTAGTTGACATTAGAATTGATGGTAGTAATAGTGGGGATGATGGTGATAATAGTAGTGATGATGGTTGTAGTTGTAGTGCTGATAATGACACTTGTGATGATGATGACAGTAGTAGATATGATGGTGAAAGTACTAGTAGTAGTGATAATGGTCATAATAGTAGTGATGATGGTGACAAGTAATGATGACAGTTGTAGTGATAGTAGTGATGATGGTAGTGACAATGGTGACAGTATTAGTGATGATGGTGAAACTTGTAGTGATGATGAGAGTCGTAGTGATGATGGTAACCCATCGCAGAGTTGGGTATGCCGTTTTGATTTTGGGCAAAACGGCACGTCTACTTTATTATATTTTGCAATCACTAGGCGATGGTATTCGGTTTAGGATTAAATTGTGTTAATTAGAATGTTGAGATAGTGTTCACCCCTTTGATAATTAGAATGTTGAGATAGTGTTCACCCCTTTGATAATTAGAGATCCTTCCTAAACTGCATACATAGTTTAAGGGGAGGTATTTACTTTGTTCCCTAGACCTCCATCAAGCTTAAAATTATACCCCCTTGAGTCCCTTTCAAGATAAATTTGTACATTTTTCGGTAGAAAAATGTCCCGGCCAAGGGCCGGTTCTTCTTAAATTACAGGCTCGCTATCGCTCGCCAGGAAAATATCGACACCTAAATGGCACGAAAGTTCTAAAAATTGACAGAAATGGGGCGAAAGTTCGTAAAATTGACAAACTAAATGGGGCGAGCGTCTTAAAATCTAAAAAGTAATGGGGCTAACCATGAGAGAGAAAGGGGTCCAGAAAAAATCCCTCAAGTGGAGATCTCCCCTTAATGGTAACCAAAATAGCACACTGAAACGCGTCATCTTATCCTAAGGGGTCAAGCTCTAAAAGGTTTATATAATGAAGACGAGTTTAACTTTACCCTTTTTTATATGGCTCTACTTTTGTCATACTCACTCACCATTTCGTGGACAAAATCCATCAAAAAGGTAAGACATGACCAGTTCGCCTAAATCCATGTTGAGAATCTGTAATTAAGTTGTGGATTTCCAGGTAGTTAACTATCTTTTCCCTTCTAAAAGTTTTACTATGATAGAGGTAAAGCTAATTGGCCAATAATTCTTGGAACACTCGTGATCCCCTTTCTTAAAGATTAGGGTTTCATTGGTCAGTTTTCAGTCTTCAGGGACCTCTCCAGTTTCTAGTGATTCATTGAAGATTTCTGCCAAGAAAGGTGTGATTCCATCTCGCACTTCTAGTACAATTCGGGGAAGAAAACCAGTTGGGCCAGAAAACTTGAACCTATCTAACCTGCTTATTATTTTTGCTACCTCCTCTGGGGTACATCAATTTGTTTTCTAAGAACTTCACCCTCATGCACTAATCTTGGACTTTGTATGTCACTGGAATTTTCCTTTGTAAATACTGAGGCAAAATAATCGTTTGGGGATTTAGCTATCATAGTGTCTGAGGTTTGTAGATGGTCTGTTGGATCCTTTAGAGGTCCAATGGCTTCCTGCTGTTCACATAGTTGAAGAACTCTTCAAGACTCTCTTTGCAGAGGCCTACAACCCTGAGCTCTTCATTCCGCTTTGCTTCCTTTATAAGAAATTTTACTCTCCTACACATATCTTTGAAGGAATCTAAATATCTTAGATTTTGACTTCTTTTGGCCTTTCTGTATGCAACCTTTCTCCGTCTAATTGCTGAATCTATGTCACTTATGAACCATCATGGTTTTGGTGAGCCTGATTTGGCAAGTTTAGTGGGAACAATTATTGCAGTGTGTTGATCCATAAACTGCTGTTTGAAGGAGCACCAAATGGTATTAACATCCTCACCCTTAAGTCTGATCTGGGATAAGCTTCTCCGAAGACCTTCAAAAATTTTCAACGGAAATCTAGTTTTGTACTTTGAGAACTGGTAGATTTGCTACAATAGGTGCGAAAAGAGAACTTAACTAGATTGTGATCACTACCTCCGAGTGATTTCCCAACAGATAAGCTGGTTACACTTTTGTCTTCAGTGGTGAACACAAGATCTAGTATATTATTGCCTCTAGTTGGCTCGTTCACCCACTGGGTCAAAAAGTTATCATTGGCAAAGTCCACAAGATGCCTACCTTCAGCATCAGCAGTTCTTGCTTCCCAATTTACCAGGCAATTAAGATCCACATATTGATGTAGAGGTCTGTACACCAAAACAACCCTATGTAGATAGAGTTACCTTCAGTGATATCTGTTCCTAACAGCTCATATTATGACCGGATCTTGCAGTCAGTTGATTTTAGAAAATCCGGGGCCTTCCTTTATGGTCCGGTCTTTGTGGAACATTCTATATCCAGGTATTTCACATTCCCCAACATAATCTCTGGTATCACTGTGAATCCAGGATTCAGTGATAACCAATACATCGAAGCACTCTGTAGACAATAATGCTCGAAGTCCGGTGAATTTAATCGTTATTGACCTGGCATTAAGGGGGGATGGGTCGTTTTTCTGGAACCCGCTTCTTCCCCACGTACAACCCCATTAGTTTTCAGATTTTAAGACGTTCGTCTCATTAGTCTGTCGATTTTATTACCTTTCATCCCATTTCTATATGAATATCAAGACCTTTCGTGCTATTTAGGTATCAATTTTTTCCTGGCGAGCGATAGCGAGAATGTAATTTTAAGAGAAACCAGCCTTTGGCTAGGACATTTTTCTTCAGAAAAATTTACAAAATTATCTTGAAGGGGGTCTAGGGAGTGTTTGTTTAAGCTTACTGAAGGTCTAAGAGAGGAAACAACAAAATATATTAATACATACATATAAAGACAACAAAAAATAACCCTTCCCATTAAATACTACCTACTATCTGAAAGGGATTTAGATTTTTCCTAGAACCCCCTAGTTCACCCCGTTTCCCGCAGGGTAATGGGTGCATTTTCTATCGCCCATTGATTGTGTGGATTATCAGAGGTATTGCTGTTCCCTATATGTGGTGCATTCTCACCTGAGGTAGAAGAACCACTATCTAGGGGTTCTGATATTGGCAATTGAAGAGTACTCTTAGAGTGAGCCGTGGGTTATCTCTTGTTCTACTTGGGCACTCTGCCATTGGGTGAAAAGTATTCTTTCTTTCAGAGGGACTAACTCCTTTTGTGAGACCTCTCTTTGGGATCTGGGGATTAACCCTTTACCAGCGACGTGTGCTATATTTTATTCTATCTATATTTTGACAATATTATGCAGCTTAGGAATGATCTGTGGTAGTTAAAAAGGTTGATTGAGATATATGGAAGCCTGATTATTGTTAGAGGTCCTTTCTAAGCTTAATAACATTGTCTAATCATTGTCAGAATATAATTAAAAGGATGCCACTGGTACTGAACGGGTTAACCACTGGTGAGGATTTATACTTTTCATGCTGAGGGATGCTTTTCACATTATTGTTTGCCCTCAGCAAGCTGTAAAGATCTTACCGCTGATGTTTAGGTGCATATCGTCACAGAGGTAGATATTGCACTTTCCATAGAACTCAGAGAGAGAGGTACATAGAGTTACATAGATACACAGACTGCACAGACCTTGCAGTCCCTACATAGCGAACCTCTAAAATGGAAGAAATCAGCCTTCAACCGGGACAAGTTTCTATAAACATGTATAAATATAACTTGATTGGTTCTTAGTGCGCATTTTTGTATTTTTGTTTTCAGTTTGAAGGAAGTCTGAGAAGGGACAAACTAATATACAATGCTCGAAAAAGGCAAAGGCGAGCAAAATCCTCAATAATTATCAAACAAAACATCACAATAACTCACAATAACCCAGACAGTGTTAAGGAATTGAGTGATATCGAGTTCCTTTCTCGCAAATCAATACTCGGTTCATTGGTGTTCGTTCAGTATTGGAGAGAGAGTGTGTCCTTTTTCACATGATTCAGAATATTATAGTAAGTCTCCCTCTCACACATCAACACACAAACACAAACACACACACAGCTCACACATACACACACATGAACACATAAACACAGAACCCCCTCCACACACACACACACACACACACACACACACACTCTCCAGGATATCGACACCCACGGTATCACACATTTCGCAATCGCTCTCATTCATGCGTAACTCCTCTCTTTCTCTTTCTGTCTATGTATGTCTGTCTGTCTGCCCCCCTCTCTCTCTGCTTTGCTATCCTTACCATCTACATTGTGGCAAAGTTTATGTTAGCATTAAGTCCGGATTGCCTACACACACACACACTCTCCGTAGCTCTCACTCACACTCATTCTCTCTCTCTAACACACACTCACACACACACACACTCACAGTAAGATCAAAGAAAGTAGCAGCTATGAGGAAAGAAAATAATTTGTTAGTTAAGAGAGTTCAAGTCTTTTTATTTTAGTAATTGTGTCGCTATTCAGAAGAAATATACATTTAACTCAATAACTGTCTCTCTCTCACTCTCTCTGTTGGAGAGGAGAGGGTCCTATGCTTTGCTCTAGCCTTACCTTTCATTCAGTAACATACTTTGTTAGAATTAAGTCCAGACTGCCTAGTAAGGGCCCGCAAGGTGAGTGCAGTATGTGTATGTATGTAACTACATGTAACACTCTATCTTTCTCTCTCTGGCGGTATTTTATTTATTTTTGTTTTTATTTTTTTATTTTTTTTCTATGTGATTGAGGGAGGCAAAAGGCATAACTGCCTATAGCGAGTGCCTCCCCCATAGTTGAAAGAGTGACAGGGCCAAAATCAAGGGACGTTCGAGCCAAAATGCCTGGACACACGGAGTTTGAAGCAATTTAAGTCATAGGAAGAGGGAAAGACTGATTCTGGGAGAGAGTTCCAGAGCTCAGATGTTGAGTAGAAGAAAGTTTGGCAGTGAGGATATACAATGTACTGTACATAATTATACAACCCGGGAAGAGAGCATCATGGGTATTACACACACACATACACACACCACAACACACACTCACACACACACACACAGGACAGTGAGGATATATATATATATATATATATATATATATATATATATATATATATATATATACTGTATATATACAGTATATATATATATATATACTGTATATATATATATATATATATATATATATATATAGTATACACACCATGGGAGGAGAGCTGCCATGGGTAATACATGCTGACATTATCCCAAACAGAAGGTCAGTCTCAGTCTCCTCCTCCTCCTCCTTCGTTGTCCTCCTACTACTGGCCCTCTTCCTCCTCCTCCTCCCTTCCTTTGTTGTCCTCCTACTACTGGCCCTCTTCCTCCCTTCCTTCGTTGTCCTCCTATTACTGGCCCTCTTCCTCCTCCTCCTCCCTTCCTTCGTTGTCCTCCTACTACTGGCCCTCCTCCTCCGCTCATCCTTCGTTGTCCTCCTACTACTGGCCCTCTTCCTCCTCCTCCGCTCATCCTTCGTTGTCCTCCTACTACTGGCCCTCTTCCTCCTCCTCCTCTCTTCCATCGTTGTCCTCTTACTATTGGCCCTCCTTCTCCTCCTCCTGCTCTTCCCCCCCCCCTCCTTCGTTGTCCTCCTCCTCCCTTTCCTCTTCTTCTTCTTGTCCTCCTAGTACTGGCCCTCTTCGTCCACATCCTCTTCCTTCTCCTTCTTCTCCTCCTTCGTTGTCCTCCTACTTACTTGTGGTGGGTTGGGATTACCTTTCTGCTTTACTATCCTTTGCTCTAGCTATAGTCAATTAATTATAAGTAGGCCAGAAATCGTGATCCCTAATCTCGGTCACTCAAAAGGGGCTGGAGTAAATAGGCTATTGCTGTCCACACCTAATCCCTGGCTGACTCTGCCCATATGGTATAAATATTTTCTTGATTAATCTAGTCGTTTTTTTAGTTATAGAAGTTAGTGGTTATGATTGTTGGCCTATTTACAACGAATAGACTATAGTAGTTAGTAGCTTAGCAGTGTAGATATCCAAACTGCCCAGTGAGGACCAATAGGTGTGTTGCAGTATGTGTAAGTCCTTTGTAGTCCTTTGTATTCCTCCTACTATTGACCCTCTCTTGTTTACCTCTTCTCCGGCTTGCCCCCATCCAGAACCGGGGCGAAGCATGTTAGAGCTAGTGTTATTCCCCTTGTTTTTGGACTGGAATATCCGAGAGAGAGAGAGAGAGAAAAGGAAGAGAGTGAGAGAGAGGAGGAAGAGAGTGAGAGAGAGATAAGAGGAAGACGGGGAGGGGGGAGCTATGCCCTACAATACCACATGACTACCAACATCATTAAAAGTCAGGCTACATAATATTATAATGTCTGGGGTTTGGGTGGCCCACGTGTCTGTAGGGGGGATGGTTCATTTTTCTGGACCCCCTTCTCCCTCATGTTTAGCCCCATTAGTTTGCAGACTTTAAGACGTTCGACCCATTAGTTTGGCAATTTGAAGACCTTTCTCCCCATTTCTTTGTCAATATTAAGGCTTTTTGTGTCATTTAGGTGTCGATATTTTCCTGGCGAGCGATAGCGAGCCTGTGAGTAAAGAGCAATCGACCTTCGGCCGGGATATTTTTCTATCGAAAAGTGTACAAATTTATTTTGAAGGAGGGTCTGGGGTGGGGGGGGGGGGGGATGCTTGATGGAGGTCTAGGGAGGAAACTAAAAAAATAATAAAAATATACATAAAGGAGCAAATAAATACGGCCATCCCCCCTAAAGGAAGTCCAACCCTCAGAACAAACAAGGAAGGTTGACACACAGAA
>CM064483.1:25428089-25597840 GCA_032716605.1 Paralithodes platypus | reverse complement strand
GGCCCTTCGATAATCTGGTACTTTTCCGTGCTCACGTTTTCTTTGTCATTATTTACTGTTAAAGACACTATCTATGGTCACTAGAGCTAAATTCCGGTCCGATTTTAACGCTATTTACCAGTCTTTCATTTGTCGTTAGAATAATATCCAGAATGTTATTTCCCCTCGTTGGGTGTTCTACGTGTTGATAAAGGGCACTTTCCTGAAGATTAGCATATAGATCATGTCCCGCGTGAGCATTTAGTGGTTCGCCCATGTTGGGACTGGCAGATTGAAATCGCCAAATATTACTGCTTCTTCCTGACAACTTATTTTTGCTATTTGATCATAGCGTTTCTCGTCAGTGTCGGGTGTTTATGCAGGCGGTCGATACAGTAGGCCAATTATTATCTTGCTTGCTTGATTATTTATTTGAACGTAACTAGTATCAATATTATTTATGGCAGGTTTGGTTACCTCGATTGGGTGAAGATTACTTTTAACATATAGCAGATTAACACGTCCCATTCTATGGGATCTTTCGCAGCTGAAGGGAGTATAACCTGGTAATGCGTATTCCGCCAAAAAATCACGCTTTTCCGTGTTGATCCAAGATTCTGAAACACCGATTATACAACATTCCTCCATACATCCAAGTGCTTCCAGGTCTTCGAATTTATTGCGTAAGCTGCGTGCATTAACGTAGCAGGCTGTGATATTAGTTTGGATAGAGTTTATAGTTGATATGGGGTAGTTTATGTCGTTGCTACTGCCCCTGCTCGGTTGTCTTTTTTTGATCTGAAAGTGCAGACTACATCATGTAGGAGTCTGCCTAGGCGTGCTCCTCCGACGCTGAATTCAAATGGCAGCCATCATCCTGAAAGAGAGTGTGTTGATTGTAGAAATGGTCCCAGAGATTGAGATATTCGACATCTTCCTGTGAGCAGAGGAATTTAAGTCTGTTATTAGTACTGAACGCCTTATCGTAGAAACCGGTCTCTGCATCGATCTTGGGAAGAATGCCTGAAATGATTATGTTACATGACTTACTCTTGTAATGCTGGATTGCCTTACGTATTTTTCCATCAGTTCCTCTGATCTGGTGCGCATTACATCGTTCGACCCTGCGTGAATAACGAACAGGGTGTTCTCGTCAGCGTTGATGGTGACATCGTCGAAGGCTGCTGTGATGTCGTCCAAACCTGCACCCGGTATGCAAAAACGCTTTCTGTGGTTTGGGACTCTTCCACAGAACTCTTCAAGTTGTCCTAGTAAGATGGAGTCTCCAATGAGCCTGGTCTCCTCAGTTTTCGTCTCCTGTTTCTGTCAGAATCTGGTATTTATTAAATGTGGTGACCGGCAGATGTGACCTCCTTTTTGATTGCCTCTCCCCATTTCTACGGGAGTAAAGCTGGTGGGAGAGACTCTGGAATTTTGAGGGATGGAGGGGTGTTGTGGGGGGCGGGTGGGCAAGCTGGTGGGGGTGTTAGCGGCTGGACAATTCTGGGTGGGGAAGGAGATCTAGGGGGAGAAGAGAGGGCAGTTGCGTTGTCTTGGCTAGACACCTGCACTGGTAGTCCTACATCATGCTGGGTTTCTGGTGTTGCGGCGATACATTGAGGAATTTGAAACAAATTCCGGCAAAGAGTAGAATTCCTTCTGGAGTTTGACATAGTGGCTTTTACTTCGTTCAGACCTTCTAACAGATGTCGGCGGTTTTCGCACAGCCTGCATTCCGGGTTGGAGAAGTAGTCACTGAAGTATTGTCCAGCGAATCGACCTGTACACTGCTCGCAACGTTTCAAGTTCGAAGGCATTTTGGCTGCTAAGATGATATAGTATTAATTTAAGATACAGTTTCAAAAGCCCTGTGAAAATAAATGAAAAATATATGTGAGATATGTTAGTAAGAAGATACTATGTCGAGAGCCTGTAAAACTATAGAAATATGTGTTTGACTTTTATGATTACATGAGACTAAAAAAAGAGAAATATTGGTTAGTATGAAGGCATACAAAATATAGTATGTGGTAGACCTAGTGGGAGTTTGTTGGGCCTGTTTACATGGAGGTAATAGCTATCTCAATTTTGATATCAAGAAGCTAGCCTATTTACGATATTTTAATAAAACATAAAATATTTGACACAGGTAATGGAGTGATTTGTATACTAAAAAAAAAAAATACAATAGTTTGGGAGAGAAAGACTAAAATATACGACAAACAATTTGTTGTCTGTCAGAAGATAGGAAGATAAGTTTACTAAGGAGAAAAACAAAATAATAATATAAAAGAAAGAAGGAAAACAAAATGAACACTTATGCATTGTTAGCTGGTATTCTGGTTTGGCGGCTCCAGGTCCTCCTCACAGTAATTAGCGTGGGTAAGGTAGTATTGGCGGGAAACTATCACGCGATCACTGAAGCGTGGCTATATAGCGCGTTGCTATATATTTAACACCCAATGACGGGAGCGTCTATACCGCTGTAGTTCACACACACAACTGACCTCCTCACAGTAATTAGCGGGGGTAAGGTAGTATTGGCGGGAAACTATCACGTGATCACTGCGGCGTGGCTATATAGCGCGCTGCTATATATTTAACACACAATGACGGGAACGTCTATACCGCTGTAGTTCACACACACAACTGACCTCCTCACAGTAATTAGCATGGGTAAGGTAGTATTGGCGGGAAACTATCACGTGATCACTGAGGCGTGGCTATATAGAGCGTTGCTATATATTTAACACACAATGACGGGAGCGTCTATACTGCTGTAGTTCACACACACAACTGACCTCCTCACAGTAATTAGCGTGGGTAAGGTAGTATTGGCGGGAAACTATCACGCGATCACTGAGGCGTGGCTATATAGAGCGTTGCTATATATTTAACACACAATGATGGGAGCGTCTATACCGCTGTAGTTCACACACACAAGGCGGGAGAGGAGGAGAAGGGAGGCGGGAAGTGGGAGAGGAGGAGAAGGGAGGCGGGAGAGGAGGAGAAGGGAGGCGGGAGAGGAGGAGAAGGTAGGTGGGAGAGGAGGAGAAGGGAGGTGGGAGAGGAGAAGGGAGGCGGGAGAGGAGAGGGAGGCGAAGGGAGGGGGAGAGAGGAGGAAAAAGGGAGGGCGAGGAGAGCGGAGAGAGAAGGGAGGAGGCGGGAGAGGAGGAGAAGGGAGGCGGGAGAGGAGGAGAAGGGAGGCGGGGGTCGGGAGAGAGGAGAAGGGAGGCAGGAGAGGAGGAGAAGGGAGGCAGGAGAGGAGGAGAAGGGAGGCGGGAGAGGAGGAGAAGGAAAGGCGTGAGAGAGGGGGAGAAGGAGGCGGGGGAGCGAGGAGGAGAAGGGAGGGTGGGAGGCGGGACGAGAAGGAGAAGTTGAGGCGGGGAGAGAGGAGGAGCAAGGGAGGGCGGGAGAGGAGGAGAAGGGAGGTGGGAGGCGGGAGAGAAGGAGAAGTGAGGCGGGAGAGGAGGAGAAGGGAGGCGGGAGAGGAGGAGAAGGGAGGGGGAGGAGAGGAGGAGAAGGGAGGCGGGAGAGGAGGAGAAGGGAGGTGGGAGAGGAGGAGAAGGGAGGCGGGAGAGGAGGAGAAGGGAGGTGGGAGAGGAGGAGAAAGGAGGTGGGAGGTGGGAGAGGAGGAGAAGGGAGGCGGGAGGGGAGGAGGAGGGAGAAGGGAGAGGAGAGAGGAGGAGAAGGGAGGCGGGAGGAGGAGAAGGGAGGTGGGAGAGGAGGAGAAGGGAGGTGGGAGAGGAGGAGAAGGGAGGCGGGAGAGGAGGAGAAGGGAGGTGGGAGAGGAGGAGAAGGGAGGCGGGACGCGGGAGAGGAGGAGAAGGGAGGCGGGAGAGGAGGAGAAGGGAGGCGGGAGAGGAGGAGAAGGGAGGTGGGAGAGGAGGAGAAGGGAGGTGGGAGAGGAGGAGAAGGGAGGCGGGAGAGGAGGAGAAGGGAGGCGGGAGAGGAGGAGAAGGGAGGTGGGAGAGGAGGAGAAGGGAGGCGGGAGAGGAGGAGGAGAAGGGAGGCGGGAGAGGAGGAGAAGGGAGGTGGAAGAGGAGGAAAAAGTGGAGTTGGTGGAAGATATAGAGGAGGGAAAGGAAGAATATTAGGAATACGAATGAGGAATATGAGTTAGAGAGGAAACAGATCCGTAGACAAATAAGTATTTGGCATTATACAACAACATTAATAACTGAATACTAATATCGAAAAAATTATATATTATTTAAAAATATATTAATCATTAATCATATTAAAAAACGAGGGATGAAATAGTTAAAATAGGCGTTGCATAAATTATATATATACAGTATATATATATATATATATATATATATATATATATATATATATATATTGAAGATAATACGAACAAGATAAATTAGAAGAAGAAATTAATGAAGGAAATTAAGAATGCTGATAGTGAAGTATCAAATGAATATATCTATCTATTGCTTGACGCCGTGAACCCCGAAGGGGTGGCCAAAATGAATATGTGAAGGAAGATAAAATATGAGATTTGTGTTAGAAAATTGGTGACTTAATGTGGTGCTTTGGGGGGAGAAGAGAAGGAAAAAGAATAGGTAACAACACAATATGATGAACACAAATCAGCTGCATACGGCACACAAAATTAACCCTTTCAGGATACGAGGATTCGTTTCTTTATTTTAATCTGGCCATTAATAGGCGTTTTTATGCAGTTTAGGAAGGATATTAAGGAATTGAAGGGTTAAAAACTATCCCAATTAACCCTCTGACTATCCTAATTAACCCTCTGACTTCCAAAATTCCTTACTAAAATATAATCGTCAAGTGAGAACCAGAATATAAGGAAGAAACACGTTCTCGAATACTGAAGGGGTTAAACAAGTACTGAATTAAGAAGTGCAAATATTTAAAGAGCAGGTTACCTTGTGGGAATATAAAACAAAAACATGAATCAAACTCGAAAAAAATAATAGGTTGCATGCCAAGATGAAGAAAACATGTGAAGATGGACAACAACAACAACAACTACTAGGCCTACTACTGCAATTATTAATAAGCAAACACGAATGTGTCGAATGAAGAGTGACTAAGAAAAAATAATAAATATAGAAGAGGGTAATGATGAAGAAAGACGATTTCTATATTTTGAGGCGAGATGATATAATGTGCGGAGGAAAAGAAGAAGTGAGACAGGGTAAGACAAATTGGTGACCTAAAGGAATTGCTGGGGGGGGGGGGGGATTGAGGGAAGAAAAGAAACACAGGAAATGAAGACGAAGAAGAAGATGAAGACGAAGAAGAAGAAGAACCATAAGGACGAATATAGAGAATGACGACGAGGAAGAACTAAAGAAAGTGGGTATTGATGAAGAAAGACGACCCTTGTATAGTGGAGCGAGAAAATAGTGTGTGGAGGCAGAGGAGGAGAGAGAGAGAGGAAAAACACGTGACTTGGGGAGGACAAATGAGTGACTTGAAGGAGAGGCTGGGGGAAGAAAATAGATAGAAGAAAATGAATCAGAATCAGAATCTTTATTTCCATTTTATATAATGGTTATTCTTTTAATTATGTACAATGGCTCACATTGAAATATATAAAATATAATACATACAGGGGTATACTGTTTAGTTTAAAATTAATAACATATATACAGAGATAAATAAGTACATACATCCGAGTTTTATTTATGACTTAAGTTGATTATTTAAAAGATATAATTTCAGTTGTTTGCTAAAGAAGGATATGGAACTAGCGTCCCTTAAGTGATGTGGAAGACCGTTCCCAAATTTAGGCCCAGCCACCTGAAGATATCTAGTGCCTAAACATGTATTAGATTTAGGAACATACAGTTGTTGTTGCTGTCTGGTATTAACAGTGCATATGTCACTTACAGTAGGCAGTTGAAATAGCCAGTTAGGTAGTGTTTTATTGATTATACGATAAACTGCTAATCCTATATCTAAGTTGTATTTATTTTTTATGTTAAGCCATTCCAGTTCCCTCATATACGGTGTTACATGGTCATATTTAGCACCTCCTAGTGCCACCTTTGCGGCAAAGTTTTGTAGTTTCTGCACACGTAACTGTGTTGAATTTGTTGTACCCCATATTTTTATACCACAATTTATTATGCTCAAGACCAGTGATTGTATAACAGTAATCCTTGAGCACTTATTTAGATGATCCTTAATGCGATTGATGTACATTAACAAACCAAAGATCCTCTTGCTCATTTCACTAATATGTGTGTCAAACTGCATATATTTATCAAAATATATACCCAGATTCTTTAGAGAGTTACTTGGTAAAATATGGGTGCCGTCAACCTGTATGGAAGTGTCACAGGGTATACGTGACAAGAGTCCTCTGGTACCAATAAACATACAGTGAGTCTTTTTAGTGTTTAACATTAGACAATTCATATGAAAATACGTTTTTACACGGTTTAAGGTTTCTTCGCTTCTGTTAATAAGATTTTCAATATTTTCAATGCAACCTGTGTGGACAAATTGAGTATCGTCAGCATACTGTATGATTTGACAATCTGGAATGTAGTGCGAGAGATCATTTACATATATTATAAATAATAATGGACCTAGTATAGATCCCTGTGGGACTCCATATGAGATTTCGAGCTTTTCAGAAATATGATTTCCAATGCGAACAGATTGTGTTCTCTTCTCTAAATAACTTTTGATCCATAAAGGGTTAATTCTTAACTTGATACATTTATTAATTAGTATATCATGGCAGACACTATCAAATGCCTTTGATAGGTCACATAGCGAGACTAAAGATACTTTTCTTTTATCAATATTTGCATATAATGTATTTGATAGTGTTAAAAGAGCAGTTTCAGTTGATAAATTAGATCTAAAGCCATGTTGGGTGTTACTGAGAAGCTGATAACCTTCTAAATGTTTCCCAAGCTGAGATGCGATTATCCTTTCCTGTACCTTAGAAAGTATCGGTAACAGAGCTATTGGACGGTAATTACTAGCTTCGTGTATGTTACCAGACTTAAAAATAGGGACAACAACAGAATGTTTCCATGATTCTGGGAAAATTCCCGTTACTATTGAAGTATTTATTATGCAGGTTAAATACGAGATGATTACTGAAAGAGAGTCTCTTAGGAAACGTAAGGGAATGCCATCAGAACCGTACGAGTTAGTATATTTTAAGTGTTGTACTACCAAAATAATGGTATTACTATCTGTGGGTTCCGGTCGAAACATATTTATTTGATTTATATTATCACGTAAGTCCGTATCTTCCAGATGACAGACCACCTGTCACTAATATTTCAAAGATACTGCTGAGATTTTTCAAATGTATCCTTACCAACATTAGCAAAGAAATTATTAAATTTGTGAGCTTTAAGGTCATTATTTTCGTTATCATTCATATGTAACACATTACTGGTCTTTTTAGTATTTGGGACTAATTCTCTCAGAGTTTTCCAAGTGGCTTTTGTATTACCTCTTCTCTCTTCTAACTGTTTGTTATAATATGAAGAGGAAGGAGAAGAAAATGGGTGAATAGGAAGGCGAAATATGAAGGGAGGGGAGAATAGATGAGGGTGACGAAATATAAGACGAAGTAGAAGAAGAAATTGAAGAATAAGAAGAAGAAGAATGAGAAAAGACGACATAACTTGTGGAAGATAAGAAAATATGAGACTAGGGAGGACAAATGGGTGACTTGAACGGATGATTAGAGGGGGTAAAGGGAAGACAGAAAGACCTACTGTAAGTAGATCAAGAAGAAGAAGAAGATCTAGATGGAGAAACGAGAAGGGTGAGTAGAAAGGGGAACAATAAATAAAGAAAAAGTAAAGGAGGATGACGAAATAGAAGATGAAATTTATGAGTGAGTTGGAAGCGAGAAATTAATGAGAGGGGAAAGAGATAAGGGGAAGGAATATGAAGATGATGATGATGAAGACGAATCAGAATAAGACGAATAACAAGATGAAGTATAACTGAAGGATAATTCTAAAATAATAGAAGCACCGAAAGAAAAGTAGAGGCAGGACAAAATATCCGACCAAATAAAACATAAAAGACAAAATATAAGGATGGAATACTAAGTGAATAGAGAGTGGCTGAATTATAAGAATGTATTGGTGGGGATGTATTAACACTATCATAGCCGATGTCTTATTAAGGATTTTGCATGCTTTTGCCATTTTCGAGCAATGTATTTTAGTTTGTCCCCTAGGTTAACAAAAACGCCGTCCTAGACTTCCTTCAAACTATATAATGCCTAACCATGGAGTCCCCCTCCAAGCTAGGCCTAGATGTGTACATTTTCGATAGATAATTGTCCCGTCTGAAGGCCAATTTTTTTTAAAGTTACAGGCACGCTAGCGCTTACCCAGAAAGCAAATCGACAGCTGAATGAGGCTGACGATTCTTAGTATTACCAAACTAATGTAGTTAGGCCTAAATGTTTTAAACTAATAGAGGGAAACAGTGGAGGACCAAACATATCCCCCTCGGACCAAATAGGATTAAGAGGGGAGTGAAAACATAAAATAATGGAAGATGAAAATGAAGAAGAAAAAATTAAGAAATGGAGACAAATGAGGAAAGACTACTCCCCTTATAGCGAGTCGAAACAAATATTATCTGAAGACAAATTATATTAAAGGGATTATTGGGGCGAAGAAAGGAGGAGGAGAAGGTGAGTGAGACGGAGGCGGAGGAATGGAGGAGAGAGAGGAGGAAGAAGAGAAATGGAGTTGGAATAACGAACAAAAGCTCAGTATGCGTATGCAAATGCTAGTCGAAAAATGTAGTTTGGTGTGTATTTAATGCAAGCTAATATAATATAACTCATAGAAGGAAAGGAAGACAAGACGGCAAGTTAGGACGAGGAAGGAAGGGAGATAGAGGGAGAAGGGGAGGTGAAGGTAGAAGAGGAAGGAAGTGATGGATGGAGAAGGAGGTGAAGGAGGAAGAAAGGGAGAGAGTGAGCACAGAGGGTACAAAGGAGCACACAGGAAGTCAAGATACAACAGGTCTAGCAACCTCTCGAGGTTACTTGCCCTCTAAATTACTGCTGCTCAGAGTATCCAACAGTGGTTTAGAGTAGGTAAGGGACATTTGAAAAGGGAAGTATATTGGCCCTAGGACCAATGTCCCTGGCAGGGTTAGGAGATGTTAGTAGGGAACACTTTGGGTTAGTATAACATAACATAGTTTAAGACAGTGATCCTTCATGTATCGGGGGGAAGGTGAGTAACATCTTGGTTATATATTTATAAATGTTGTGATCCTCGATGTATCTGAGGAAAAACATAATAAATTATTTACAAATGCAGCCAGTCGCGAGTTTAAGGCAAGGTGTTTGTCGAGGCGATGTTTAAAGAAATCAACGGAGCGACAGTCTATACCATCTCGAGGAAATCCATTCCACAAGCTGATAACTCGATTAAAGAAAACATTAATTCTTAGATTCATGTGAGTTAAAAAGAGAGAGAAGGGGATGTGGAGGAGAGAGAGGGAGGACGTGAAGGATGGGAAAAGAGGAGGGAGAGGAGGAAAAAGGAGAGGGAGAAAGAGGAGGGATGGAGAAGGAAGTGAAGGAGGAAAAAGAGGAGTCGGAGAGAGAGAGAGAGAGTAAAATGGAGGAGTAAGGATTAATTCAAAAGTTAAGGCTTTTTCTTCTAGGCCCTCTTCTACCTCATATTTAGCCTCGTTAATTTTGAACTTTTGAGACATTGATCCCATTAGTTTTATGATTTTAAGACCTTTCGTGCCATTTAATTGTCGATATTTTCCTGGCGAGCGATAGCGAGCATGCAGATTGGGAGGAACCAGCCTTCAATAGACAAATCTAAAGACGAGAAGGAGGGATAATTCGCAGCCTATTTATAATGCAAGAGATTTCGGAAATATACAAGGACAGTCGCTAGGATGACTCGGCTGAGCCTGTTTCCTAACCCAACCTAACCTAACATTACCTTATCTTCTCCACGCAACCAATATTACCGAACGTATTTACCTTATCCATTCTCACTTAACCTATTCCCTTGTGGCTGATTTCTCTCAGAGGCCGAGTTTTCTTCGTCCGACTCCTCTCAGAGGCTGATATCAATTAGTTTTTTATTGTAAGACTTTTCTCAGAGGCTGAGTTGAATGAGTTCTCTTCATCCGACCTTTTCTCAGAATCTGTGTTGAATGAGTTCTCTTCATCCGACCTTTTCTTAGAATCTGTGTTGAATGAGTTATCTTCATCCAACTTCTCTCAAAGGCTGAGTTGAGTTAGTTCTCTTCGTCTGACTTCTCTCAAAGGCTGAGTTAAATAAGTTCTCTTCCTTCAACTTCTCTCTAAGGCCGAGTTCTATTCGCCCGACTTTTTTCAAAGGCTAAGTTGAATTAGTTCTCTTCGTCCGACTTCTCTCAAAGGCCGAGTTCTCTTTGTCTGAGTTCTCTCAAAGGCCGAGTTCTCTTTGTCTGACTTCTTCCAAAGGCCAAGTTCTCTTTATCTGACTTCTTTCAAAGGCCGAGTTCTCTTTGTCTGACTTCTCTCAAAGACTGAGTTTTCTTTATTTGACTTCTCTCAAAGGCCGAGTTATCTTCGTCTGAGTTCTCTCAAAGACCGAGTTCTTTTTATCTGACTTCTCTCAAAGGCCGAGTTCTCTTCGTCTGACTTCTCCCAAAGGCCAAGTTCTCTTCGTCCGAACTTTTCTGATACCCTTATTTATAGTTTGAGCCAACGAAAATAATAATATGTAAGGGTTATAGGATTAGAAATAGATTTAGACATTTTACTTTCATAAAATGTTGAAATATCTTGCTAAATAAAATGAACAAAATTACACTTCATTGTGCACATACCGTCAATAGAGAGCATTAACAGTAACATTACTTTATGAAAGTACACATAGCGATATGTGTTGACAATTGTAAACACTAAACCCATATAATATGGAAAAAGTACAGCAATAAACAATATACATAACAACCCGTTTTTTGGAGAATACCGAGAGGTAAAACAAAGGAAGCAAAAGTATTTCACAAAATAAGTTAAGATATGCAGGTGGTAAAAATGAAGACTCAATGAGTGGGTTGGCTCTGCGAAGGAAATATGCAAATTGAAATATCAGCTTTGACAGATATGATAAAAATATAAAACCTCAAAATATTGTTTGTGTCATTGAGCGGGATTGGAAGAAAGTGGGGTATGTGTGGGGGAGTGGTCTTGCTACTGGATTGGTAATAATATTATTAAGATATCCGCTTCAAGTCCCCCGATGTCATTTTTTTTTTTTTTTTTTTTTTTTTTTTTTTTGCCAGACGCCGTAATTCCTGAGAAGGGGTGGCCATGAACATTAGGCGTTTGTCACAAATCGCTAGGTCAAGTTGCCCGGGCTTGACATCTACCAGTAACATTTGGCATTGCGGGCTGGAACCGCCGACCATTTGATCAGCATCCGACGCTCTACTGATCATTCATGCCTCGGCTCGCGATGTCACTGGGAAGGTATTATTGGGATAGAATTAGTGTTGTACTTAGTTTCAGTGCATCACCAGAAAGCCCACCGACACTCCATACAAATACCCTCGCTGTTTCCAATATATTAGCATTCTATGAATATTCACATGTTCAAAATACATGTTATGTGGGCAGTTCCTAGTGAGTACGCAGCTCAATAGGTGGCGTTTGAGAGAATGAAGTGTCCGAGATTGTGAGATGAGAGAGCAAGACAGTGGCGATGAAGCTTCGAAAAGTCAGAGTTGCAACGGGCTACAAGGGGACAACCTGGTGTCATAGGTCACAAAGGTAAGACCTCGAACAAGCCGCTCGGTTGTAAGACTCGAACTGTCTTGGTGTCTCACTCACCATCTGTAATTAGACCTCCTGACTTCGCCGTGTTAATCTGAGCAGTTGAATCTACAGGCTGTTAAACTATACTGTATATACAGGCGAAATTACACGAAGATACTCTCCGGGCAATCTAGTAGCCACATTTTTTTTTTTTTTTTCTGATTTACATTCGGGGTCCAGTTACGGTTGAGCTAGCAACCCTCCCCTGTGAAATTAAACAAGCTAGATAATTGAACGTATTGCCTCGGAATATGGAAGCATTTAATTCGTGTCCACCCTTTCGGTAGTCAAGCCATGTGGCAATATACAGATAGATAAATAGATAGATAGATAGACAAATAGTTGCTTACGTGAACTGGAACCCGTTTGTGAGTTTATGTATGGAAGTGAACATAGCGCAACAGTCATAAGTATAATTTGTTAGAAGGCCGATTATTGATCATCTGAATTAAGGGGGTGCATTTTCTGGACCCCCTTCTCTCTCATGTTTAACCCCATTTGTCTTGAGATTTTAAGACGTTCACCCCATTAGTTTGGCTATTTAAGACCTTTTGCCCCATTACTTGGTCAGTTTAAGACTTTTCGTGCTATTTAGGTTTCGATTTTTTCCTTGCGAGCAATTTGGGAGGAACCAGACACTCTATCTAACGAATTATGCTCACATATACTGTATTTCGAAGGGTGATCTTGGGGGTATATATTTTTAAGTTTGATGGAGGTCTAGGGAGGAAACTATATACATATATAGAAATAACAATAACAATGATATTTTAATATAGAATACACAAGCCAGAATTCTCCCCTTAAGTATTGCGTCACACACTACACTTAAAAATCAATCTTGCCGTATTTCCTTCCATAACTACAATGACAGAATGGGAACGACTTCATGCAAGCAACTGGACTTTTACATTGATATTACCAAGTAGACTAAAGATGGATTGTTTTGCACCGACAAGGGTATGAACAAGTTATATAAAATCATTGGGTATACTGGCAGTGATTTACCTTAATATCTGTATATTAGAGGGTTTATTTCTATCTGTACCTTTATAAGATTGTATTATTATGGGTACTCATTTTATATACCAGTTTTGTTGTCTATGTGTAAGAAGGAGTCAAAAGGCAAGCTGCCTGTAATGAGTGTCTCCCCCAAAGTCAAAGGAGTGACACAGGGCCAAATTCAAGGGACATTGGGTCAACATGCGAAGCTTAAAGCAGTCTAAGTCATAGGATGAAAGAGAGATTGATTGAGGGAGAGAATTCCAGAGTTCACTTGTTGAGTAGAAGAAAGACTGAGAAATGCTGCCTATTCTTGAGTTGGACAGCTGGTCAGAATAGGAGTGGGACTGTGTTGCAAGGCGGGTGCCTCGCATTCGCCGCAAGGGAAGGGGTGTGCACTGAGAGAGCTCTGAAGAAAATTGATTGTTGCACTAGCGATAGCAGAGCGAAACAGATGCAATATTACGGTGTGGAGAAAGAAATTGTAGGGAACTAGTAATTAAGGAGGAGGTGAGTTGATTAGCAAAATGCTTTTGACTCTACTCTTTCGAGAAGTACAGTATGGGTGGAACTTCCCCACACATGCGAACAACACTCATTACATGGGCGCACTGTGCCCCTATACAGAGCAAGAAGCCGTGCGGGGTTGAAGAACCCACGGAGACGGTTAAGCACACCTAATTTCTGGGAAGGTGCTTTAGCAAGATTGGTAATATGATCTTTCCATGAAAGGTCAAGTGAAACAGATACACCCAGTATATTGAGAGGGTTGATTTGCGTATTGGTGAAGAATAATTGATTGTCTTGTGGAAGATTGCGACAGGTAGATCGAAGGAGAAATTTGGGTCTTGAAGGCATTGAAAATAACAAGATTTTCTCTGCCCCAATCAGAGACATTTTTATAATTGTAAGCGGATGAATTTTTAGAACGCTTTATTTCAGAAGCTTCCAATAGACTGAAAGTAGAATAATGTAAAAGTGTGAATAATTATCAACAAATATTACTGAAGGTGCCAAGATAGTCATTACCAAAGCAAAATCGCCAGGAAATGTTATCTCGTGAATCCCTCCCCTTCTTAAGTATGGCATTTATCCAGCCTAATGATATAATGAGGGAGGGGGACTACATTCACCTTAGGACGCACCTCTGGATGCACTATATTCTTTATCCCTTAGAAAATACGATGACGCATTTCGTTTCTGTGTTCTGGCTATTATTAGACGATGTTAAAAGTATGTGGAAGTCAGAAGGTTAATTGAGAGAGTCTTTACCCTTGTAATTCATACAGATCCTTCATAAATTGTATAAAAAAAAAAAAAAAAAATCGAAATGCATCATAATCTTCAAAGCCAAAAAATGTGGGTTGATGATTGTATGAACAGGGTAATTACAATGCCAATAATAATTTACTCATATAAAGGTAAACTATATGGGTAGAAAGGTAAATCATCATCAAATTACGGTACTCAATTATATTAAATTCCGGTGCCATTTGTATGCCTTTGATATATACCGTGTATATCAATATTTACCGTCAGACTCCGAGAGGTGTGTCCAGGGTTTAATATAATCGTCTATAGGCCAACTTGAATTTGATGAAATGTACTGCATGTAGTATAAAGTAAATAATACCAAAGTTATATAAACCTCGTAATGTTAAAAAGGTGTACAGTACGGTATGTCTAGATAATGTTTTCCATATAGTTCTGAAAGTAAGAATCAGGAAGCTAATACAATGTGATGCAACTATATAATAATAACCTAATAACCCAAACTGAGTAAAATACGAACGAAAACAATTCTGACGTGTAAAAAAAAACAATTTGAGGGAAAAGGGTCAAGTAAAAGAAAAACAGCATGATAAAGGTGTAACAAGATAGTTTGTGAGACAGGAAGGGAGAAAGAGAGGGGAGGAGGAAGGAAGAAAGGAAGAGAGAGAGAGAGAGAGAGAGAGAGAGAGAGAGAGAGAGAGAGAGAGAGAGAGAGAGAGAGAGAGAAGTAAGGATATAGTAGGAGAGGGTCAGACAATGAACATTAACTGGTGTAGGGTGTTTGTAATGAGGAGAGAAAGTAATACAAGAGTTACAAGGAATAGATAGTATCTCGAAGTCAACATCTACATCCCATGCGTGATGTCACGATTTTACAAGACTAACAAATTTCGGCGAGCTACCAGAAATTTGAGTATCTGGTGGGTCTACTTGTTAGTGTATATATACTTTGGGTTTGACAGCATGGATTGTAACATGCTTAGCTTCAGTATAAATACAACACGAAAGCATGGTTGGATGCTAGAACGAAATAGGATCCTCAGAAATATAAACTTTTTTCAAATAAAAGCTCGGGTCAACCTGGAACAAACTTCGCTCAGAAGTGTTAAAAACGTTTTTCAGTAAAGCAGTTGAAAAAGATAGCAGATAGTATTTTGTAAATTCTGCAATGAGTAAAGTCCACACAATCTTTCTATTTCCACTTAATATTATCTCCCAGGCATGTACCGCAAGGTCACGACAACATAGGGAGAATGTCGTTCCACTTTGTTTTTCCATTGTTAACTCATACTGGTAGAAGCTTTGCATATTTTATGGCTAGACATTCAAGAAAGCACTATATTAAGAACAAGTAGAATATGAAAAAAAATCAATCGAGTCCATTAATTTTGTAATTATATTCGATATAAATATGCAGACGAAGAAAGCTCATGCCCTGCAGCCGCTATACTTATACTATATTCACGCCCAAGTATAAGTATATGTCGATGTATGTTTACTGTATGTCTTGAATTAGGTTTGGTTACGTTGGTTGGGATAGTTTTTATCATCAAAGTATTTCAAATACATCGAAATAGAATCGTGATTCGGTGTAAATGTCAGGGCATAGCGGCTGCGGCCATGCTTTCCCCGTAGACGAAAGCACAGTTGTCATAGCGAACTCTCTTATAGAGCATTTAATATATTACCCAGGTCTATTATTGTATGCTGGTGAAAGTTTTAATAACTAAACCAGACAAAAGCTGTTTTTTTTTTAGGTACTCATGATAGCGGTGAAAAAGAAAACAAATTAAAGAATATGTCAGTCATAATAACGGGGTTCGTGTGTGTCTGTGTTCCCGAGTGGCTAACGGTGTTGCCATATTTCAAAGTATCTTTGTTTTCTTGTTCTTTTTTCAATTGTGCAGTACCTACAGTACAATCATACTGCATGTACCCGGGTACGTTGTGGTGACTACATTTAAAGGAAGTTTATACTGTTCAGGCAATCATGTGTTAGTGGGAGAATGTTAATGGGAAAATAATAATGAAGACACTTAAATTATTGTATGCGCCAGCTGTCCTAGTGTGCGCCGCCCTCTCGCTCTTGGCTACCACCACGTGGCCTATATTCCGCGTATATCACTATCTTATGACACAGTAAACACCCCCATGACCAATATATCGCAACATTAACCCAATTTTAAGACAATTCACCATAATCTCATTATGGAACACAATAGGTTAGCATGACGAGTCGATGACTGGCCAAAACTGCATGCAGACAGTATGCAGAGACCTTGGCTATGATTTTCATACAACGATTTTATCCCGAAAATGATATAATAATGACTCCTTACAGTGGTGACAAGCTCACAAGATACTGTCATTAGACTTAATCGCAACTAAATATAGTATACTTCAATGAAAGACATGTTATTCAGCTTTTCAAAGCCACACATCCTTAGATTCTTCAGGTTTGTATATGATATAGCGCTACTGTCCCAGGCGTGACGTCACACTGGATGTCGGTCCATCGGAGGTTCCAATTTTACTTCGGTGAGTTAACTTCTTGTATGTATATAAACTTTGGTCAAACCAGAGGAGTCTATGGGTCAAACCCATCAACTATTTTAAAGACTTCAATTGGTAGACCTCGTAATTTACACGTTTCCAATGATGACACCTATTAACCTCTGCCGAGCTTCATAGATCACTCGTTTAATCTATGGAATAAGCTTTGTGACCGTAGCTTGAACTCTTTTTAGTTTTAGTCGCTCTATATATTACCTGAGTGTCAGAGTGCTGTAGAGTGTGAGGATTATCTCCTTAAATCTATATATAAGCTGTCCCTGTTTATGCTTTAATAAAGTCTGGGCTTTTTTTCAACTTCAGTGAACTACTTGGAAAACTTAATCAGAACACCAAAATCCTTATCCAAGTTTGGTCACTTTCGGAATCTTTCCCAATTGTGATTAGATGATTTGGGATTTACTTGGCCGTTATGCATTAGTTTATAGTTGTTTTTGTTGTTGCTGTTCCCCAGGCTGCCTGGCCGAACAGCCCCAAGGCCCCAAGCAAGGCCAAGGCCATAACCGAGCGCCCCCACAGATCCCTCCCTGCCTACCACAATAAAGCCTGGGTGACCGAAGCCACTCCATGGCGGGGAGCTAAGGAGGGCGCGGAAACACCCGGGAAACCAAAGCCCCACCCAGGGCCCTGTTCCCCTCAGCAATTATAAAGAGAAAGTTGAGGGTCAAAGGAAAAATGTGACGCTTTGGCTTCCAATCTGCCAACCTCTAGGTTGGGAGATTGGGAGGTCAATCCACGGAAGAGACGCCGTCACCTGAGATCTAGAAAATATATAAGTAAAAGGAACAGTCCGAGTAAGCTATGGGTATGGCAGAGATCGCTCAGCACTCACTCTGATAGACCAGCTCATCACCACATGACTAGAACCCAATCCTCTTAGCATCAGCTAGGAACGGCCCTAGAAAGCCGCCTTTGGCGGGGGGATAGCTCCCCTATTTCAACCCCTTTCGGGGGTTGAAATAGTTTATAGTTGTTCATAATGGCATCTGCCATGTCTTACACCATTCACCCAGTTTGTTCAACTGCACGTTTAATATCATCTGCAAACCTGTGGACCTATGGGATACTGTGTAATGACATTCAGCAGAGCAATATTGATGTCATTGACATATATAATATACAGCAATGGGCCAAGGACAGATCCCTGTGGAACTCCAGAAGTGACAGGATTCCATTTAGAAGAAACACCATGGAATACAACTTGCCGCAGTCGGTCTGTAAGCCAACTTTGTATTCAATTAGTTACCTTAGTACTGACACGAACTGTCACTTATGACATTAGCCTATAATGAGAGCGAGAGCATAACAGGTAATCTCATTGTAATTTAAATAGGTGGGTAAAACGTTAGAAGCTGTAGTATGTAAGGCATAATTAATTTCTACAAAATAAGACTTCCAGTGTAATACCTTTTTTTGTTTTATATATTCTTTTTGTTACATATTTTAGGACGCAGATGGTAGTAAAACGTTTTGTGAATATTATAGTCTACCGGTATATAACAACCTTGCGTAATATATTGGAGAATTGCAAGTGCCAACAAAGTTGAACTGTGTGTTTGTTTGTCTGTCTGTCTGCTTGTCTGTTTGTAAACAATAGATTTCTGAAAGTTATCAACCGATGTTCACAAACAAAATTGGTTGGCAGATAGGATATGCTCCAAGGAAGAAGTGATTCCATTTTGGAGGCGATCGGTAGAGCGCATACCTCCGCCAGTGTAGGTAGAGGTACTGGCTCTCCCGAGTGCCCCTGTTGTTATGATTTGTAATGCTTAGGTAAATGTACCATATGTACAGTCGCGGTCATTGGTGCTAATGCTTACATGAAGCTGTCTCAGGCTGAATTGAATCATCTCCTTATTAATTATTTCCCACATATTTGCATTTCGGAGGTTCGTTTAAGAGAGGTCACCTGCTTATTTTCTTTTGCTCTCCATTTCTCTCTTTCTCTGGCTTGTATCCATTCGGTCCCATCCAGGTGTCGATTTCTTTCTGGCGAGCGATAGCGAGCCAGCATTGTATGGAGATATCCGGATTCGCCGGAGAAATTTTTCTATCGAAAAATTTACAAATTTAGCTTGCTGTCAAAACAAAAAATACATATATGCTGTCTCGCTACCGATCGCCAGGAAAATATTGATACCTGGATGGGGGTCTATCTATCTATCTATTGCCTGACGCCGTGATCCCCGAAGGGGTGGCAACGAACGAACCGCCCCCATGCACCTCTGTCCCCAGTCAGTTGACGCCCCTCCCCCCAACCAGCATTTACCTTCAAATTCCGTTTTTTCGCACACTGTTCCAAACTCATTTACCAGACCCTGCAACTCCCATTCATTATCACTCATCAGAACTGAATCATCCGCAAACAGCAGTATAGGTAGCTTCCACTCAATTCCCTCCCTTTTCAGCGATACACCAACATCCACTGCTCTTGATAGTATTTCTTTCATGACTCCATCCATATACACAGTAAACAACCACAGGGACATCACACACCCCTGTTTCAAACCAACATTCAGGTCAAACAACTCGCTCTGCTCACTCTCCACACGTACTGCCGCCTTTGCACCCTCATACATGCTCTTCACTGCTTTCAGCAACTTGCCCTCTACTCCGTATATTCTAAGTACTTTCCACAAACCTTCTCTATCCACTCTGTCATAGGCCTTCTCCAAGTCCATAAAGGCAGCATACACCTTTTGTTTCTTCTCCAGATACTTCTCCACAACACAATTCAGGGTAAAAATTTGATCTACACATCCTCTTCCCTTCCTAAAACCTCCCTGCTCGTCGCCTATCCATTTCTCCGTTCTCACTCTCACTCTCTCAATCACTACCCTACTGTATACCTTCCCTACTACGCTTAGAAGACATATTCCTCGGTGGTTACCACACACTCCACTTTCCCCTTTGCCCTTATATAGGGGGACTATTATGCCAGTCTTCCAGTCATCAGGTGCACTCCCCTTCTCCCATGCTAGTTTGCACATTTTCCATACCCATTCTATCACTATCTCACCACCATACCTCAACATTTCCCCACACACTCCATCTGTTCCTGGTGCTTTCCCCAACTTCACTCTTTTCATGGCTTCCCACACTTCTGACCTCCTGATCCCCACCTCCTCCTCCACTACTTCTCTTCTTCTCCCTCCCATACCATATCCAGCTATGTTTGCTGGCTCTTCATTCCTTACATTTAGCAACTCACTGAAGTACTCCCTCCATCTTTTCGACTATCTCTTGCTTCTCGGCTAGCATTCTCCCATTCTTATCTTTCACACCCTTTACTGTTTCCCTTGCTACCTTTCCTAACTTTCTTGACTTCTTTCCAGAACAGTTTCTTACTCTCCCTCCATTTACACTCAGATTCCTTCCAAATTCCTCATCTACTCTTCTCTTACTTTCCTTCACTATCTCTTCACCACCCTCTTACTCTTCACGTACCTCGCTCGTTTGGGGGTAAAAAGCTTAAAACAGTAGGCTGAATGGGGCCGAATGGATACAAGCCAAAGAAAGAGGGAGAGAAAGAGAGAACAAGCGAGGTCGGCCCCCTTAATCAGTTCGAGGCTTCAGTATGTACCGGAAGTAATGACCGTGACTGTTAACCCCTTCTGTACCGACAACCTCTTTTGTAGTCATTCTGGCTCTATTTTAGCGATTTTGTATAGCTTAAAAAGGATATATGGTAGTAAAACAGGTTAATTAAGATAGTTCGAAGCCCATTAATTGCTGGAGGTCTTTCTTAAGCCCAATAAAATAGTCCAATAGTTGCCAGAATATACCCAAAGGACGTCACCGGTAATGAAGGTGTTAAGGGGAGATTTTTAGTGTGTTTCCTAGATTTCCATCAAGCTTGAAATTACACCCCCTTGACCCCCTTTCAAGATAAATTTGTATATTTTTCGGTAGAAAAATGTCCCGGCCGAAGGCTGGTTCCTCTTAAATTACAGGCTCGCTTTCGCTCGCCAGGAAAAAATCGACACCTAAATGGGACGACAGGTCTTAAAAGTTATATAAATATGGGGTGAAATGTCTTAAAATCGCCAAACTAATGGGGCGAACGTCTTAAAATCTCAAAAGCGTTGGGGATAAACATGAGGGAGAAAGGGGTAAAGAAAAAAATCCCTCAAGTGGAAATCTCCCCTTAACAATTAGTGAGCACAATACGACACAAAGGCTGTAGCATTACCGGTGTTCAGTATACAGTACACTGCAAAGGTTTTAATTCAAATATATCTTATTATGAAAAACAAAATAGTCAGATATACAGTATAGCAAGTCAAATTAGTGAAGCTTATTTTGTTTTCATAAGCTTCACTGATTTGTCTTTCATGACGGAACACATTCGTAATAAAAGCAAACACGTGTTCCTGAAGTCTGATATAATAATATATTCGATATGATGTGCGAAATAGTTATTGCACACTGAGCATACGTACCAATATTGTTACAGTGTGTGTGTTAAAAATTGCACGCACTTACTGTTCTAAATTGCACGCACTTATTGTTCTACATTGCACGCAGTTACAGTCAGATAATGCACGCACTTAATGTTTTAAAATGCACGCACTTATAGCTCTATATTGCACGCACTTACTGTTTTATAATGCACGCACTTATTGTTATATATTGCACACACTTATTGTACCATAATACACGCACTGACTGTTCTATATTGCTCGCACATACTGTTATAATGTACGCAATGATTGTTCTATATTGCACGCACTTACTGTTATATAATGCATGCACTTACTGTTCTATAGTGCACGCACGCACTTACTGTTATATAATGCACGCACTTATTGTTATATAATGCACGCACTTACTGTTTTATGTTGCACGCACTTACTGTTTATTGTTGCACGCACTTACTGTTTTATGTTGCACGCACTTATTGTTATATAATGCACGCACTTACTGTTTTATAATGCACATACTTACTGTTTTATATTGCACGTACTTACTGTTTTATAATGCACACACTTATTGTTATATAATGCACGCACTTATTGTTTTATAATGCACATACTTACTGTTTTATATTGCACGCACTTACTGTTTTATAATGCACACACTTATTGTTATATAATGCACGCACTTATTGTTTTATAATGCACATACTTATTGTTATATAATGCACGCACTTATTGTTATATAATGCACGCACTTATTGTTATATAATGCACGCACTTACTGTTAAATAATGCACACACTTATTGTTATATAATGCACACACTTATTGTTATATAATGCACACACTTATTGTTATATAATGCACACACTTATTGTTATATAATGCACACACTTATTGTTATATAATGCACACACTTATTGTTATATAATGCACACACTTATTGTTATATAATGCATGCACTTATTGTTATATATTGCACGCATTTACTGTTTTATAATGCACGTACTTATTGTTATATATTGCACGCATATAAACCAAAGTACATGCTCTTACAACACAATTCGGGTGTCCCATATATAGTTAGTTCTATGCACCATATAATTATTACTCATTCAGTAATACCTACCTCTACGTAATCGTGTTGTAAATAATAGTAAACCATTGTGTGATTCCTTCTGCAATCAATGTTATCAGACATTATGATGATTGTATATGTGTTATTCTACCTTCAAACAACTTTATTATGCTTACGTGTTCTTTTTTCATTTATTTATTTATTTATATATTTATATATTTATATTATTATTTTAAATTTTTTGGTTTGCTCCCTAGACCTCCATCAAGCTTAAGGAAACACAATCAAGACCCTCTTTGAAATGAATTTGTACAATTTTCGGTAGAAAACAGATCCGGCGTCGAAGACCCGTTCTTGCTGAATTTCAGGTATCGAAAAAATAAACACCTGAATGGCATGATAGGTCTTAAAATTGACAATGGAATGGGGCAAAAGGTCTTAAAATTGCCAAAACTAATGGGGAGAACGTCTTAAAATCTCACAACAAATGGGGCTAAACATGACGGAAAAGGGGGTCCAGCATGAAAACCCTTAACTCATTTAACCCTTTAGACCCCACAAGTCCTACCTAAGCTGACTATAATCGTCTAATGGTAGCAAAATATAAAGGCAAATTGCGTCATCGTATGCTAAAAGGGTTAATTAATATGATCCATCAACTGTATAAAATATCAAAAGCAAGTACAATAAGGGCTTAGCGTTTGATATAGTTAGTAATCTCGTCAAAACATTATCCGGTATTCACTAAAATGAATGATTCTGAAAATGTTTTATTGCATATTTCTTTGGAGGGATTAATAATTGTGCGATAAATAATAGAGAATATGCTAGTATGATAGATAGATGGATTGAAAGAGAAACTATATAGATCTAAGGAGGTGTAAACTGAGGAACCCATAAGCAATCTTAGGCCTTTTTGTTATCTATTGATAACAATAATATCAGCTTGATTTTTGTAATTTTAATTTTGGTATTTTTTCAAGCTTTTATTATCCATGAGAATAATGTAATACGTTGGGGCAATAATGTGACATTATGATAAACTAATAATGACTTGCTAACCCAAGAGTGAATCGATTTTACCAAGCTTGCTTCTACTCAACAAGTAATGTCTGGAACTCTCTCTCTCAATCTGTCTTTCCCTCATCCTATGACTTAGACTGCTTCAAGCTCCGTGCCTCCAGAAATTTTTACTCGAACTCATCTTGAATGGTCTCTATCGTTATTTCAACGTGTTTGTGTGTGTGTGTGGGGGGGGGGGGGGGAGGGGGGGGGTTGTTACAGACAGCTTTGCCTTTTGTCTCCTTCATACACATATAAGATAAATGCTATGACAAACTTTGGTAGCCATTTATAGATACCTACCTTCTAACGTCAAAGTTTCAATCCTGAACTGAGGGGCTAAAGTACGGTAACTTCAAAATATCCTACCACTATTGAAACTCTGAAGGGTTGTTGAAGACTATTAACCCCTTGCGAATTATGATGCATTTTGACATATTATTTTGGCTATTATTAAACGAGTTTACTCAGTATTTAAGAACGTGTAGGAGCTAGAGAGTCAATTGGGATAGTTTTTACCCCTTTGAGTGTTAGAGATCCTTCCTAAATTACATAACATCGACAAATGATAACCTGAATAAAGTGTGTCAAATGCGTCCTCAAATACTGAAAGAGTTACCACGGGTCTTTTATATTTCTAAATATATTTGCGATTGAGGACAAATATGATTGAGCCACATTTAATTGAGATATACAGTATTTATTCCTACAGGTCCTTCCTAAAATGGTCTAATGTTAGCCAGAAGGGTTAATACTAACACTTAATTGACCACTTGCGAGCTCCAGGCAATATGGTACACAGTAGGCTACACTTAAATAAATAAATCGACTTGATGAATTCAGGCAACGAAGCAAGTTAAGTTAAGGGGGGTGACCTGTTTTTGTTCTGTTCTTTTCTATCTTTCTCTGGTTTGTATCCATTTGGCCCCATTCAGCCTACTGTTTTAAGACGTTTATCCCCATCCAGGTGTCAATTTCTTATTGGTGAGCGGTAGCGAGCCAGCATATTTTTATTTTTGTTAGACAGCAGGCTAAATTTGTACATTTTTCGATAGAAAAATGTCTCCGAAGCCGGATTTCTTCATATAATGCTGGCTCGCTATCGCTCGCCAGGAAGAAATCGACACCTAGATGGGGATAAACGTCTTAAAATAGTTGGCTGAATGGGGCCGAATGGATACAAGCCAGAGAAAGAGAGAAAAGGACAGAAATAATAAAAAGCAGGTCACCCCCCTTAAATCAACTGTCATCTTCCACCTGGAATGAAGCCGGTCATACAGTGAATAATTTATCCTTTGAATACTGTGGAAATGGTGGTTTTGGAAGATTGAGTCTGAGATGGAATGGTTGAAAATATATCAAACATTGTGTTGTTTTGTTCATGTAATCGAATCCAACGACGTTCTATGAACAATATTCATAACTAAGCATAACTAACTTTGTCAAAATAATAATGTAACTATACTGAAGGGACTATTTTTGGCCTAGGTTTGCATAGTGTCTTGTTTGATACACTGTTACTGAACGTAACGAAATCGTCGTATAGTGTTAGCCAGACTATAAGACAACAAAAACATACTGTATATTGAAGGAGTTATATAAGCTTCTTCACTGTGAGACTTCACTATGTAATATTAGCCAGAATAAACTTAAATATGTGTCATCGGTATCAAAAGGGTTAAAGGCATGGAGTTAACGTTTAAACCTGCAAACAATCGGCGTAATTTTCGTAATGAATATATAGTGCTAGTAAAATATGAGTTCTATTAACCCGCACAGGAGAGAAGGCAGAGAGGAAAGTAAATATGGAGTGATTAATGAGGTGTGCAGTGTAGTTCGAGAGCTAAGGAACCCGGCAGAGTGTGAGGAAGAGTGGGAGAGAGTATGATGAGGGTGCTTGGATTGTGAGTGTGAGAAAAAGTGTGTGCGTGTGAGAGAGCGAGAACGAGAGAGAGAGAGAGAGAGAGAGAGAGAGAGAGAGAGAGAGAGAGAGAGAGAGAGAGAGAGAGAGAGAGAGAGAGAGAGAGAGAGAGAGGAGCATAACGAAACAATAATATGCGTTAAAGAGAATAGAGAAAGAGTCTGGGTGACGATGATGAAACGAAGAGGAGAGAGTGAGAACAAAAAATAGAGAACCATTTTAGAGAATGTTTTGTGAAAGAAGATTAGAGGGAATTAGGAAGGGATTATAGAAGGGCGTGGAACAAAAGTATAAAGTGATTAATGAGGTGTGCAGTGTACGTCGAGAGACAAGAAGCCCGACAGAGAGAGAGAGAGAGAGAGAGAGAGAGAGAGAGAGAGAGAGAGAGAGAGAGAGAGAGAGAGAATAACATATTGATAAGGAATGTTTACGAATGACTAGGTGCTTGCCCAGGGTTCAGAAATGATACTGGTTCAGGTTGTTATTTTATTAAGGGGGGTCACCGTCTTTTTTTAATCTTTTTCTCCTTTTCTCTCTTTCCCTGGCTTGTATCCATTCGGCCCCATTCAGCCAACTGTTTTAAGACGTTTATCCCCATCCAGGTGTCGATTTCTTCCTGGCGATCGGAGACATTTTTCTATCGAAAAATATACAAATTTAGCTTGTTGTGAAAAAAAAAATATATATATGGTGGCTCGCTACCGCTCGCTAAGAGAATATTGACACCTGGATGGGGTTAAACGTCTTAAAACAGTAGGCTAAATGGGGCCGAATGGATACAAGCCAAAGAGAGAGGGAGAGAAAGAGAAAGAAAGCGAGGTGGGCTCCCTTAAACGTTACTTGGTCGGTTAGGCATCGATGGTGGCGTAGGGAACCTCACAGGGCTGTGAGCCTGTGATGCAGAGGGTATTGAGGGTACAGATATCAAAGCCCTCATAGTCTGACGATGTCATGGTTCATCAGGTTGGCGTCATCGTAGCTGGAATTCAAAGGTGTTCTTGGGTGACTCACAAGTTGTACACAGTTTGTTGCATCTGTGGCACAGTTTCTAGTTAGCAACGTGTTGTGACTGGTGAAACACACAACATTTCGCTTTGGCAATGCACCTAGAATGTTGTGTAATGCAGCATTGGCCATATAGACTCTTAAATCTATAAGGGAATATCTTGTCCGAGACACGGAAATGCTTATGAGACACGCAGCTTCCGGTGGCCCTCCTTGCTGGGTGTCAACGAATCGTTATTTGCACAGGAATTATGTTCATAGGCGTAGTGCATAAGTGCACTGATTTTCGGTGTGAGCGTCCTGGGTTCAAATCCCCAGACTGCCACATGGATTTGTTGATTTAATTAATTGAGTTTAGAAGTAAAGTTGGTTGGTGTAAAGAACATAAGAATAACATAACAAAACTGAAGATTGTGGATGAGTAGCCTTTGCACTTTGCCTGGAGTCGTTTCATAATAAAGGGAAGCTCGTGAATAGGGGGAGTGAGCGGCTAATGTGCCTTTGTGGATTCCTTAACAGTGGTCTAGGGTCGCACATGTTTACCTTCGTGTCTCCTTTGATCACCAAGGTGGGATTACTGGAGTCATGATTTAATGACATATCAGACAGTATAGCATTAATAAGAATAGTGAAGAAAGTATAGAATAAGGGAAAGAGAGAGACCAATGGAGAACAATTTAGAAGTACGGTAGTATTTTTTGAGAAACAAATATTAGAGAAGGTAACTTATTGATTATGGAATAGTACATACTAAATTTTGGATTATGAGTTTATTCAACTTAAGGTTGATAATTTAGTTAAGGTGTTAAGGCTTTGTTAGGTATATTCTTCTGTCCAATATATTTTTCCTTTTGCACCTCGATCAGATGGCGCCAATTGTGTATTTATTTTCTCTACCATACTTTCAGATGATATTTTTTATATTATAAAGGGTCTGTTAGAGAGTTAAATCTATCTATTTATCTATTGCGAGACGCCATGATACCCGATGGTTGGCCACAAACGAATCGCCCCATGCACCTCTGTCCCCTGTCAGCCCACAGCCCTCCTCCCAACCAACACTTCTTTGACTCATATATCTCTCAACTCCATCCTTCCATCTCACTAACGGTCTATATCTCCCTCTCTGTCCTTCCATCTCACTCTCGTATACTCTCGTAGTCATTATTTTGCTTCCCATACTTTCCGCATGGCTGAACCATCTGGTGTTCTCTTTCCCACTTTCCAGCACATCCACATTCACACCACACCATCCAACGCCAAGAAAAAAACAGAGGCAACCGAGGACCACCAGTGATAAGGACCGAAGACAGCGAGGACCGAGGACAGCCATGAACATAAATGTAGATCCGACAAGAACCAAAAATATTATTAAAGAGCGTTCCGTGAGTTCTAAAATAACAAATTTAAAGGTTTTCTATGCAAACTCTCGTAGCATACGCAATAAATTTTCAGATTTAGAGGAGCTAGTGTTTACAGAAAATTATGATGTGATTGGCATAACAGAATCTTGGCTCAATACAGAAGATAGAGACTTTTTAGCAGAGTATTCACTTCCCGGTTATGTAATGTTTGAGAAAAGCCGAATAAATCGAAATGGAGGTGGCGTTTTACTTTATATCAAAGAAAGTCTTAACCCTACCCTCTTGTCAAAACCTCAAATTGTGAACGTCGACGCATCTTTTGTGCTAATAAAGAATAATAAAGGTACAAAAATAATACTTGCATTAATATACAAACCTCCAGCTCAATCAGTGCAAACTGACCGAGAAATTTACGAACAAATTGCAGATATAAGTAACTCACAAGATACCGTAATTTTTGGCGACTATAATTTACCTGTGACCAAGTGGGGCGATACTCTTACTTCACACTCCGGACATGACTTGTATACGAACTTGCAAGAGAGTTCACTTTGTCAATTTGTCCGAACGCCGACCCGTGGTAATAACGTTCTTGACATTGTACTTGCAACAAAAGAAGAATTAATAGAGAATTTGAATGTTGGTGATGAATTCAGTAACAGCGACCATCGTACGATAACTTTCACTTTAAAGTTTACTAGTAACGAACCAAATAGTAGCATCGAAAAAGTCCCTAATTTCAAGAAAGCAAACTTCCATAAACTTAGAGCTATGTTTAAAGAAACTGACTGGAGCTTTTTAATTAACAATAACGACATAAATAAATCCTGGAAGTTATTCGAAACCACTTACTTAAAAGCAGTGCAAGACTGTATACCATCGAAAATACGGCGTCCAGGCCATAATAATAAGTCCAAATGGTGGAATAAAGATATTTCAAACTGCCTGCTTGCTAAAAAATTTGCTAATGATAGATTAAAATCCTCACAAAATGACGAAGAACGGGTGAAATTTGTAGAGCTACGCCGCAAAGCCAAACAGTTAATTAAGCAAAGTAAAAAGACCCTAGAGTTACATATTGCGAATCAAAGTAAAACAAACCCGAAAGAATTCTATAGTTATATCAGAAAGAAAAAAGTAGTTACTTCATCTGTTGGTCCGTTAGTCGATGAAAACGGAGAATACACCAAAGACGAAGTACAAATGAGTAATGCCCTCAATACCTTCTTTGCATCAGTTTTTACAACAGAAGACCTCAGTGATATCCCTACACCATCGCCGATTCAGATTGATAATTCAGATGGTCTAAGTAATATCACCGTTACAGAGAGAGAAGTATTGAATTGTTTAGATAAACTCAAGGTAAATAAAACGCCTGGACCTTATACAATCTCGCCTAGAGTTCTATAGGAATCTAAGGATGAGCTCTCAAACCACTGACATTACTATTCAATAAATCCTTGCAGTCTGGAACTATGCCTGATCAGTGGAAGCTAGCCAACGTAACACCGATATTCAAAAAAGGCAGCAAATCCCTACCCTGTAACTATCGTCCAATTAGCTTAACCTCAGTTGTATGTAAAATGCTAGAAACGGTCATAAGAGACAGACTCGTAAATCACTTAGAGGAAAATAACATACTTAAAGATACTCAACACGGCTTTCGTAAAAACGTTCCTGTTTAACAAACCTCTTAGACTTCTTCCACGATATCCTCAACCTCTACGATGAGAGTAAAGGTGTAGATATTATATACCTTGATTTTCAAAAGGCCTTTGACAAAGTTCCCCACAAACGTTTACTGCTAAAACTAAAAGCGCATGGAATACAAGACGGTGTGTTGAAATGGATAGAAAATTGGCTCAGCGACAGAAAGCAAAGAGTAGTCATAAACGGTAAGGCATCTAAATGGACCAATGTAAGTAGCGGGGTACCCCAGGGATCGGTACTAGGACCAATTCTCTTTCTAATTTACATCAATGACATAGATGAGGGTCTCACCTGTACAATCTCAAAATTTGCTGACGATACAAAAATTGCAAATAGCGTACTCTCAAAAGAACAAGTTGACGATATGCAACACAATCTAGATAAATTGTCATGTTGGGCCCAAATTTGGCAAATGAGTTTCAATGCGGATAAATGTAAAGTACTACATATCGGACACCTAAATGAGAAAGCAAACTATTCGATGAATGGCACTCAGCTTAAGAATGTAAACAGAGAAACCGATCTGGGAGTAACAATATCGAGTAACCTAAAACCGAGTCAACAATGTTCAGAAGTTGTTAAGAAGGCAAACAAAATAATTGGCTTTATAGGCAGGTCATTTGAGCATAAATCCAAAGAAGTTATCTTAACTCTTTACAATTCCTTAGTCCGCCCTCTTCTGGAATACTGTGTTCAATCCTGGTGCCCTTATTACCAAAAAGATATAAACATGCTAGAACGAGTTCAGCGTAGAGTTACCAAAATGATACCTAGCCTAAAGAACAAACCATACGAAGAGCGTCTTAGAGAATTAAATCTATTTACTTTAACCCAGCGCAGATTAAGAGGTGACTTAATTCAAGTGTTCAAAATCATCAAAGGCATTGACAATATGAACTGTAGTAAGTACTTCACTATCGACCAATCTAATTACACGCGGGGAAACGGTTGCAAAATTATTGGTAAGTCTTTTAACTCACACGAATCTAAGAATTTCTTCTTCAATCGAGTTGTCAACTTGTGGAATGGGCTTCCCCGAAACGTTATAGACTGCATCACCGTTGATTCATTTAAACTCCGCCTAGACAAATATCTCGCATCAAACCCGCGACTGACTGCGTTTGTAAATGAATAACTTTATTTTATTCCCCCCTCAGTTACTAACCCATCTGTCCCCTACTAACTTCCTAATCCTGCCACGGACATTAGTTCCAGGGCAGTAATTCCCTTTCCAATGTTCCCTTACCCACTCTAACCCACTGTTTGGACACTTGAATCTCAGTGTTTTGGAGGACAAGCAACCTAGAAGGGTCACTAGATCTGTTGTTGCTTGATTTCCTTTGTACTCCTTTGTACCTTTCTCTTACTTCCTAATTCGTCTGTGAGAGTAAGTGAAACGCGGGTTGTAGAGTCCTCAGACTTTATTATTTCAATGGAACTAGCGTATAAACACTGAATTTAATTTGAACCCTTTGAGTATATAATGACTCAGGTCTTCACTATATTTTGATATAATTTAGACTATTTTATTCAGATTAGGACATACGTGTGGGGGTTAAAGCAGACTTTACCTCTCTAATTCATATATTGTAGAAAGCATGCCAAAACTGAGTGAAATTTCCTAATTTTAGACAGGATAAAGTGAACCTGCATAAGAGTGTATACTGACAATGGGTATAATGACCATCAATGTTTAATATAACCAAATAGAATATATCTGAAAATTAGTTTTACCAGAATGTTAATGGAAAAGCTTGTATATGAGTTTCAAAATAATATTAATCCTATATCGCACTGGAAGTAAAATTATCAACTTATTATTTGATTAAAAGAACATATAATTTTGAGCTAGAAAAGTCCAGTACATTATAATAATATATATCATATATTATTTAACATAATTTTTATCCAGAACGTTTGGAACACTCTACTAAAGTTTATTGCCCCAGATGGGACGCCACAAATACCGGTAACTCCATGTTCCTATTTACTACTTGGTGTACAGAGGCATCGTGAGACATAATGCCCCAACACATCCTCTTGCCCAAGATCGAACGCGAGTTCTATTGTTTTTGAGCAGAGCATGCTACGAACTATAACCTAGTTACTATAAGTAGGCCAAAAGTGTGATTATTACCTCTTGTAACTCAAAAAGTAGCTGGAAAATTGTGGCTGCTACACCTATTACTGGTTAACTCTTCCCAAATGGTATAAATTATAGCAGCATTGATCAAGTCCTCTTTGATTAATAAGAAGTTAGTGGTCGAAATTTCTGGCCAAATTATAGTGTACTGGTATTGGCCCCCAAAACCACCACCATAGGCCTGCCAGTAGAATTTAACCCTTTCAAGCTCCGATACGCATTTCTGTTCTGTTTGTCTGGCTATTATTAGACGATTTTATTCAGATTATGAAGGGTATATGGAAGTCAGAGGGTTGATCGAGATAGGTTTTACCCTCTTAACTCCCACGAATTCTTCTTAAGTGGTATAAAATCGCCTAATGATAGCCAGGATAAACTGTCAACACGCGTCATGATCCTCCAGGGGTTAATCCGTAGTGGTGCTCTAGTCGTTCAAATTACTTTTTCATGTTATGTTGTCCAAAAATTTATTGGCTGTTTTGAGTACTTGACTGAACACAAACTTAGTAACTTAGCCTAATATACCCCAATATACCGGCTGATACTTCTGATAATCCGGTACAGTGTAGTCCATATTTGTAAACACTTTAATGAAGATATAGGGTGGAACAAAATATAATCCCATTAAGGGAGGTCACCGGCTTTTTTGTTTGATCTTTCTCTCTTTTTCTCTCTTTCCCTTGCTTGTATCCATTCAGCCCCATTCAGCCAACTGTTTTAAGACGTTTATCCCCATCCAGGTGCCGATATCTTCCTAGCGAGCGATAGCGAGCCAGATTTGTATGGAGAAATCCGGCTTCGCCGGAGAAATTTTTCTATCGAAAAATATACAAATTAAGCTTTCTGTCAAAACAAAAATATATATATGCTGGCTCGCTACCGCTCGCCAGGAAAATATTGACACCTGAATGGGGGCAAACGTCTTAAAATAGTAGGCTAAATGGGGCCGAATGGATACAAGACAAAGAGAGAGGGAGAGAAAGTGAAACAAAAGAGCGAGGTGGGCTCCCTTAGGACGAGAGAATGCGTCTTGATAATACAGAAAGTGTTTAATGTGGAGGCAGAGTTCTCCTGATGACTGTGGTGGATCAGCTGTGGTATAACACATTACACTTGGTATCCTAACTAATAATGATGATACCTATACGTTAAGGGGAGGGGTTGGTTGGTTATGGATCACCTTCTCTCTCATGTTTAGTTTTGAGAGTATAAAACGTTCGCCCATTAATTTAGCTGTTTTAAGACCTTTTTCCCATTTCTTTGCCAATTTTTAGACCTCTCGTGCCAATTAGGTGCCGATGTTTTTCTGTATCGAGAGCCCTCAAAATGTAAAAGTATATCTCGAAAAGGGATCTTGGGGATACTGTTTATGTTTCATGGAATCTACGGGATATATTAAAACAAACTTTCCTTAATAATGGCGAAACACAATTTAGTTATGACGATTAATAAGTTTTGCTATTAGCCCTTGTGTCAAAATAGTGATATATCGATGGCCATAAACGCACCATTATGGAGGGTAAAATATGTGAGCGTTTTATGATTGAGGTTCACAGGAGTAATTAGCCACATTATTACACGCCCTCTATTGGCAGAATCACGTCATTATGTTTGTTGAGTGGTATTAATGTCGTACACGTATATTTTTTATCCGATTTATTTTTGTTTTTCTATTGTAAATGGGTCGGGTATATTTCTCAACACATCCACCTGTTACAAGGCTGTTTTTTTATTATATTATGTTACCTACACACACACACACACACACACACACACACACACACACACATATATATATATATATATATATATATATATATATATATATATATATATATATAGAGAGAGAGAGAGAGAGAGTGACATTGAAATGGAAAGCTCGAAAATCAGACACTAGTAATCAAAATAATTGATTAAGCTTGTACAGTTTGTTTGTCAATATATACACACAAATTAAAATAATAACATAAATAAATCTCGTCCTGTAAATGTGGGAAGTGTAGGTAACTGTTCAATGAACAGAACATGAACCTGGGACAAGTGCTGTGACCAAGGGACATAAATTAATGCTTTCATGGATTTATAGCTATTTTTAAAGGCGAGGTTATGAGTTTAGCCGTTTTAAATAGCGGTATTGTTGTTTGAATTCGTTAAGGCCATTCACTCTCATGTATACAAAGCGTTGAGCTGCTGTGGTGGTTAAGGGGTGATTTGGTATTTACTGGCCCCTCTTCTCCCTCATGTTTAGCCTCATTAGGTTTGATATTTTAAGACGTTTGCCCCATTATTTTTGCGATTTTAAGTTATTTCGTCCCATTTCTTTTGTCAATTTGAAGACCAATCGTGTCATTTGGGTGTAATGTTTTTCCTGGCGAGCGATAGTGAGCCTGCAAATCAAGAGGAACTGTTTTCCTACCGAAACATGTACAAATTAACCTCGAAGGTGGTCTTGGGGGCATTTTTAAAAGCTTGATGGAGCACTTGGAAAAAAATAAAACACTCCACACTGTCACTATCAGTATAGGTAGTTCGCCAAAACAACAACACTCCACACTGTCAGTATCAGTATAGGTAGTTCGCCAAAACAACAACACTCCACACTGCCAGTATCAGTATAGGTAGTTCGCCAAAACAACGACACTCCACACTGTCAGTATCAGTATAGGTAGTTCGCCAAAACAACAACACTCCACACTGTCAGTATCAGTATAGGTAGTTCGCCAAAACAACACTCCACACTGTCAGTATCAGTATAGGTAGTTCGCCAAAACAACAACACTCCACACTGCCAGTATCAGTATAGGTAGTTCGCCAAAACAACAACACTCCACACTGTCAGTATCAGTATAGGTAGTTCGCCAAAACAACAACACTCCACACTGTCAGTATCAGTATAGGTAGTTCGCCAAAACAACAACACTCCACACTGTCAGTATCAGTATAGGTAGTTTGCCAATACAACAACACTCCACACTGTCAGTATCAGTATAGGTAGTTCGCCAAAACAACAACACTCCACACTGTCAGTATCAGTATAGGTAGTTCGCCAAAACAACAACACTCCACACTGTCAGTATCAGTATAGGTAGTTCGCCAAAACAACAACACTCCACACTGTCAGTATCAGTATAGGTAGTTCGCCAAAACAACAACTCCACACTGTCAGTATCAGTATAGGTAGTTCGCCAAAACAACAACACTCCACACTGTCAGTATCAGTATAGGTAGTTCGCCAAAACAACAACACTCCACACTGTCAGTATCAGTATAGGTAGTTCGCCAATACAACAACACTCCACACTGTCAGTATCAGTATAGGTAGTTCGCCAAAAAACCTTAATGTTAATGTGTGCGAGATGCAGAGAAGGAACCTTAACTCGTCATTTGTACGACGTGAAATGATCTATAGACGAGCTATTAGGAACTGTACCCTCACACCAGCCATCTATTGTATGTATTGTAATGTTCGCGGCCTGATTAGCGCGTTGGTGGGGGTGCGGGTGGGGGTTATTGTGGATTATCATTGTACTGTTGAAATGGCTTAGCGTCCGTACCAATAGATCAAGTCAATTATCTTGTCACAATTAGAATGTTCAATTAACTCTTTACAATGTGGGTATTAGATACTTCAAACGGCTGAAAGAAATACTTTGGTTAGCGTGTGAATGCAGTATTGGTTTACCGCTTGTTCAAAAGCTTTGTGGTGTGAGTGGATCAAATGGTAGCTTCATACCGTATACGAATTATGTATCTATTGACGAGCTCATAATAAACTTACGAAATCAACTAGTCAAAATATTACATATTGTGCTCTTTCATACTGACTACTGGAACATGCAGTATATTGTGTGTGTGCGTGTGTGTGATAAACCCCAGTGAATGATTGCCAAGTTGGCTTCCATACTTTCTATTAACTATTCTGTATTTATTTAGTCTTGTTCGACAAAAAGAGTGAAGATAGATCCTGTTACAGCACTTCTGAATAACTAATGTAACATAGTAAACCAGGCAGGAGGGCTTATGTATCAGTGAACATTACAGTTTGGAGTGTGCTTAGGAAGGTGTTTTAATTTTGCAAAGTAATTAATATGTTCATCTATCATTTTTTTATACTATTGGTTATACTTTTTGTTGTCATTTGTATTGTATTTAATTTAAACAAATCCATTTGTTATCAAATATCATTGTAGAAATATTGGTATATCCTGTAACAAATATTTCTATTAGGGTAAGCTTTAAAATTAAGCCCACTGGCAAAATTGGGTATATATTTTACGCCAATCTTGTATATACTGTATATGTTAAGTTAGTATATATTCTGGGTGCAGTACATCTCACCAAATAAGCTAATGACAAAATTGATCTAGTCAGAATTTAGTCTATGATAATATTAACTAACTTCATAGCAAATAGCATTAACACCTTCAGGATACGATGATGCGTTTCTGAATTATATTCTCGATTTATAGAATTCACAGGGGTAAAATTTATTGTAATTAACCCTATGACCTTCAATATTCCTTCCTAAACTGAATAACTCGTCAAATGATAGCCAAATTATGGGAAGAACGCATCCTCAAATACTGGCAGGGTTAAGCCGCCGATACCTTCCAATGCTGTGAGTACGGTATTTAATTAACCGGCTGTATGGGTAATGTAGAACATTCTTCGACAATTAGTTTTGTATATCTCCTTTATCGTATGTATATGCTCAAGACACAGAATCTTTGAATTGAGATTGGGAAAGAGGATTTGATTTTCAATAATTGAAATGTCTATGTGAACGCAAGCTTTGTGAAGTCATCAGAGGTGTTGTGCATAGCTTACTGGGGAAACTATGGAGTGAAAGATTCGAATTTATGGGGAGATGGGTTGTGTTTCTGGTCCCCTCTCTCCCTCTCGGCTTGTGGGCGACTCCATGGTCCGTGGTCAACTAACCGAGTTCTGCGTCAGGGCACCCAGGACCAGAAAGCGATTCTGTATCCCAGGTGGCGGCGTGGACGACATTGTTGCGGCTGTGGAAGAGGTTTCCAGGCTCGCCCCAGCAAGCACTATGTACGTCATCCACGTTGGATCTAACGATGTCCAACGGACGCGGTCAGAGGAACTACTTTGCTAGTACCGGCGGCTGATCAGGTCCTTCAAGGAAAAATCTAATAGAATCTTAATTTCAGGAATTGTTCCCCGGATTGATGTAGAAAACCGATTCTACAACATAGCTACCAGTACAAATCGCCGACTAGCCAAACTCTGCAGGGAGGAGGACATCGGCTTTGTCGACACGTGGGATAATTTTTACTATGATAAATCTTTGTTTTCAGGAGATGGTGTACATCTCAATGAAGTAGGAGCTGCACGTCTTGGTCGTCTGCTGAACGATGCAGTCAAGGATTTCCGTTCAAAAAACAGGGTCAACCGGGGGTATCCAGGCAGGGTAGTGTAAGTCAAATACGAACTGAAAATTCAGACAATGCACATTCAGTAACATCCAACTCTAATACTCTTAAGGTGTTTTATGTAAATGCTCGTATCATACGCAATACATTTTCAGATCTAGAGGAAATCGTGTTTACAGAACATTGTGATATAATCGGCATTACAGAATCATGGTTAAATACGGAAGACAGAGACTTTTTAGCCGAATATATGCTTCCTGGTTATACAATGTTTGAGAAAAGTCGGATCAATAGAAATGGAGGAGGAGTTGTTTTTATAAAGGAAAGTCTTAATCCCGTCTTAATGTCAAAACCTCAAATTGCGAATATAGACATATCTTACGTACTATTAAATAATAAACGAGACCCCCAGCTCAATCAGTGCAAACTGACAGTGAAATTTATGAACAAATTGCAGAAATAACTAACATACAAGATACCGTAATTCTTGACGATTTCAACTTACCCGTGACTAAATGGGGCGATATTCTTACTTCACACTCTGGACACGACCTCTATGCTAACTTGCAAGAGAGTTCACTTTTTCAATTTGTACAATCTCCGACCCTGGTAATAATGTGCTTGACCTTGTACTCGCAACAAAAGAATAATTAATAGAGAATTTGAATGTTGGTGATGAATTCAGTAACAGCGACGACCATCGTATGATAACTTTCACTTTAAAGTTTACTAGTAACAAATCAAATAGCAGCATTGAGAAAGTCCCTAATTTCAAGAAAGCAAATTTTCATAAACTTAAATCAAAGCTTAAAGAAACTGACTGGAGCTTTCTGACTAACAATAACGACATAAATACATCTTGGGAGTTTTTCACAACCACTTACCTTAAGGCAGTGCAAGACTGCATACCATCAAAAATACGACGTCCAGGCCATTATGATAAGCCCAAATGGTGGAATAAAGATATTTCAGACTGTCTGCTTGCTAAAAAATTTGCTAATGATAGATTAAAATCCTCACAAAATGACGAAGAACGGGTGAAATTTGTAGAGCTACGACGCAAAGCCAAAAAGTGAATTAAGCAAAGTAAAAAGACCCTGGAGTTACATGTTGCGAATCAAAGTAAAACAAACCCGAAAGAATTCTATAGTTATATCAGAAAGAAAAAAGTAGTTACTTCAACTGTTGGATCGTTAGTCGATGAAAATGGAGAACACACCAAAGACGAAGTACAAATGAGTAATGCCCTCAATACCTTCTTTGCATCAGTTTTTACAACCGAAGACCTCAGTGATATCCCTACACCATCGCCGATTCAGATTGATAATTCAGATGTTCTAAGCAATATCACCGTTACAGAGAGAGAAGTATTGAATTGTTTAGATAAACTCAAGGTAAATAAAAACGCCTGGACCTGATACAATCTCGCCTAGACTTCTAAAGGAAGCTAAGGATGAGCTCTCCAAACCACTGACATTGCTATTCAATGAATCCTTGCAGTCTGGGACTATGCCTGATCAGTGGAAGCTAGCTAACGTAACACCGATATTAAAAAAAAGCAGCAAATCCCTACCCAGTAACTATCGTCCAATTAGCTTAACCTCAATTGTATGTAAAATGCTAAAAACGGTCATACGAGACAGACTCGTAAATCACTTAGAGGAAAATAACATACTTAAAGATACTCAACACGGCTTTCGTAAAAAACGTTCCTGTTTAACAAACTTCTTAGACTTCTTCCACGATATCCTCAACCTCTACGATGAGAGTAAAGCTGTAGATATTATATACCTTGATTTTCAAAAGGCCTTTGACAAAGTTCCCCACAAACGTTTACTGCTAAAACTAAAAGCGCATGGAATACAAGACGGTGTGTTGAAATGGATAGAAAATTGGCTCTGCGACAGAAAGCAAAGAGTAGTCATAAACGGTAAGGCATCTAAATGGACCAATGTAAGTAGCAGGGTACCCCAGGGATCGGTACTAGGACCAATTCTCTTTCTAATTTACATCAACGACATAGATGAGGGTCTCACCTGTACAATCTCAAAATTTGCTGACGATACAAAAATTGCAAATAGCGTACTCTCAAAAGAACAAGTTGACGATATGCAACACAATCTAGATAAATTGTCATGTTGTTCCCAAATTTGGAAAATGAGTTTCAATGCGGATAAATGTAAAGTACTACATATCGGATACCTAAATGAGAAAGCAAACTATTCGATGAATGGCACTCCGCTTAAGAATGTAAACAGAGAAACCGATCTGGGAGTAACAATATCGAGTAACCTAAAACCGAGTCAACAATGTTCAGAAGTTGTTAAGAAGGCAAACAAAATAATTGGCTTTATAGGCAGGTCATTTGAGCATAAATCCAATGAAGTTATCCTAACCCTTTACAAATCCTTAGTCCGCCCTCTTCTGGAATACTGCGTTCAATCCTGGTGCCCTTATTACTAAAAAGATATAAACAAGCTAGAACGAGTTCAACGTAGTTACCAAAATGATACCTAGCGTAAGGTACAAACCATACGAAGAGCGTCTTAGAGAATTAAATCTATTTCCTTTAACCCAGTGCAGATTAAGAGGTGACTTACTTCAGGTGTTCAAAATCATCAAAGGCATCGACAATATGAACTGTAGTAAGTACTTCACTATCGACCAATCTAATTACACGCGGGGAAACGGTTGCAAAATTATTGGTAAATCTTTTAACTCACACGAATCTAAGAATTTCTTCTTCAATCGAGTTGTCAACTTGTGGAATGAGCTTCCCAGAGACGTTATAGACTGCAGCACCGTTGATTCATTTAAACTCCGCTTAGACAAATATCTCGCATCAAACCCGCGACTGTCTGCGTTTGTAAATGAATAACTTTATTTTATCCCCCCCTCAGTTACTAACCCATCTGTCCCCTACTAACTTCCTAATCCTGCCACGGACATTAGTTCCAGGGCAGTAGTTCCCTTTCCAATGTTCCCTTACCCACTCTAAACCACTGTTTGTACACTTGATCCTCAGTGTTTTGGAGGACAAGCAGCCTAGAAGGGTCACTAGACTGTTGTTGCTTGATTTCCTTTGTACTCCTTTGTACTCCTTTGTACTCCTGCCAAGCCCCATTTGTTTTGAGATTATAAGACGTTCGGTCCATTAGTTTGGCGATTTTACCAACTTTCGCCCCATTGCATTGTCAATTTTTAGGCATTTCGTACAATTAGGTGTCAATTTTTTTTTTGGCGAGCAATAGCGAGCCTGAAATTTTAAGAAAAACCGGCCTTCGGTCTTGAAGGAGGGTCTAGAGGGTGTTTTTCTAAGCCTGATGAAGGTCTAGCGAAGAAAGTAAGATATATAGGTTTACGTGAATTAATAGACCCCTCTCCTCCCCCCCCACCAAAAAAAAAAAAAAATACATAAAAAAATACGGCCCATCTCCCATAAATGAGGTAAATATCGAATACGAAATAATCATTACATACAGTATATATATATATACCTTACCTTAGGTTACCTTAGGTTGTGTTCGCCACTCTCCTAGCAGCACCGAGGAGCGCGTCGCCCCTCGTTGTGGGTTGTGATTTGGTGCAGCAGACTGTTTCAAGAGACAGCCCGCTCCCTTGCTAAGATGGGCTCGTCTGGCACTTTTTGCAGTTCGACATCGAGGGCTCTCTTGAAGTTGTCTAAAGAGACGCCCCTCATGTCTCTTACTCACCGTGGGAGTTTGTTGACGAGACGTGGGCCTCTGTGTGATAACCAGCCCTCTCGCAGAGAGCCCATAGCACCCCTGTTATTCATCCGGGGGATATTGCATTCCCAGCCTCTCCTATCACTGAATTTCATGACTATCGGAGTATGTAGGTTTGGTACTAAACCCTCTGCGATTTTCCACGTGTATATTATTAGGTAACGTTCTCTTCTACGTTCCAGCGAGTACAGGTTCAGTGCTCTTAAACGATCCCAATAGTGTAGCTGTTTTACCGAACTTATATGCGAAGTGAAATTTCTTTGTACACTCTCTAAGTCATTTATTTCACCTGCTTTGTATGGGGATGTTAATACGGTACAGTATTCAAGCCGCGGTAGCACTAGAGATTTGAAGAGCGTTATCATAGGTAATTCACCGCGTGTTTTAAATGTACGCATAATCCAACCCGTTAAACGTTTCGCAGCCGCAACTTTGACCTGGTTATGTTCTTTGAAACACATATTTTCAGACATTAACACCCCAAGGTCTTTCACACTGTCTTTCTGTTCTATTATGTGGTTAGATTCTGTTAGGTAGTTTGTGATCACTTTAACGCCATTATTTTCTCCGTACCTTATTAATTGGAATTTTTCTTCATTGAATTGCAAGTTGTTTTCCCTGGTCCACTGGAACACTACATTTATGTCTTCCTGCAGCTGGCCCGTGTCCTCTTGTGTGTTTACTATCTTGCTTAGTTTTGTGTCATCCGCAAAGGACGATACCGTACTGTGTCTTGTGTTGGTATCTATGTTTCAAATTAGAATGAGGAACAGAAGGGGTGCTAGTACTGTTCCTTGGGGCACTGAGCTTTTTACATCCGAATATATATATATATACTGTATATATACAGTATATATATATATATATATATACTTCCCATATTCTATCCACATACAGGCTGGAATATTGGGTGTGAGGGCGTGGGTCCATAAAATGTGTGGACCCTCTCTCTCTCTCCCACCCCTGGAGGCGGGGGCTGTTTCCTTCATGTTGCTCCATTACCCGCACCCGAGGGCTTAAAAAGGGGGGAGGGGGAATGGTTCACTTTTTGCTCGATTTTTTGTTTTCACGTATTTATCATTCTAGTTTTCTCCTAGACCTCCATCAACTTTTTAAAAATCAACCTCAGGATCCCCCTTCAAGATATATTTGTAAATTTTTCGGTAGAAAAATGTCCCGGACGAAGGCCGGCTCCTCCTAATTTACAGGCTTGCTATCACTTGCCAGGGAAAAATCGACACCTAAATGACACGAACAGTCTTAATATTGACAAAGAAAAGGGACGAAAGGTACTTAAATCGCCAAACTAATGGGCTGGACGTCTTAACATCTGAAAACTAATAGGGCTAAACATTAGGAAGAAGGGGTATCAGGAAAACGACCCATCTCCCCCTAACTCTATCTACCCGTGACTGGTGTTTTTAGAGGCTCCCTATTTCACCTCATTAATCAGGCTATTTTAAGACGTTTCGCCTTTTTAGTTTGGCAATTATAAGAGTCCAGTCATACCAACCCCGGAACCAGACATATTCCGACGCAAATTTGTTCGATCGTTTACATCAGGCAAAAAACGACATGGAATAACCCGTTGCATTACCTCAGATTTTGGGTCAGCTGTTCAAACTGCCACACCAGGTAATGTTTAATATAATCTAGTGTGGCAGTGTGAAAGGCTCGCTCATAATGTGAAGTTATTCCATGTCGCTTTTCTCTGATGTAACTGATCGAACAAATTTATCGAGAGGCCTTCCCTAGTGGTTAAGGCCCCATTAATTGCTCTTTCCATTCACATATGCATAGCCTACGTGAGTTGCAGTTGGGATGTGTGTACATGCTTAGATTGATATGCAGGATTCGAAGTTGCATAATAAATCGTAGGCAGTGTCCACCATTCTTTAACTGCCTTCGTGGTGTAATGCATAAGGTGTTGATATTTGGTGTGAGCGTCCTGGGTTCGAATCCACGGACTGCCACATGTGTTTGTAATATTTCATTAATCGATTTTAGGAGTAGAATAGGTTGTTGGATAGAACATAATAAATGTGCGTCGGAATATGTCTGGTTCCGGGGTTGGTATGGCTCGACCTTAAGTCTCTTCGTCCTATTCAGGTGCCCATGTTTTGCCTAGCGAGCGATAGAGAACCTGCGAGTTCGGAAATAGGCCGGCTTGATATTCTGCCAGCAAATTAACACATTTAGTTTGAATAGGGGTCTCGGGGGCGTTATTTGTGTTAGTGTAAACAGGATATATGGGCCAAGCTAAAAGCATAAAAGCTCGAAAAGTGCTAAAACACACTCACACAAACACACAGACACACACACACACACACACACACACACACACACACACACACACACACACAGACACACAGCATAGTAACCCTCCATTACGTCGAATCAGGTAGTGTTAAAAAGTTTGGAGAGTTTTGAGCCTCCCTCTCTCTTTGGCTTGTATCTATTCAGCACAATTCAGGCTACTGTTTTAAGATGTTTATCCCCATCCAGGTGTCAATATATATATATATATTTTTGTTTTTACAGCAAGCTACATTTGTAAATTTTTCGATAAAAATGTCTCCGGCGAAGCCGGATGTTTCCATACAATGCTTGCTCGCTATCGCGCGCCATGAATAAATCGACACCTGGATAGGGATAAACGTCTTAAAACAGTTTGCTGAATGGGGCCGAATGGATACAAGCCAAGAAAAAAGAGAAAAGGAGAGCAAAGATAAACAAAAAACGGTGACCCCCCTTAAAAAAGCTTGGAGAGTTTTGAGCCCCCCCCCCCCCCCCCCCCCTCTTTTGCCTGGCGTCCGGTCCTGTTCCTTCATGTTGCTCCATTTTTGCACCCAGGGTTTTTTGCCGCTGGGAGAGATCTGGCAAAGTTCGTTATACTTTTTGGAAGGTCCATTTTTTATATACTAAACGGAATGGGAAGAGTATTAACGGTAGGCACAACTGATAATAGGGATACGGTTCAGCAGAATTTGTTCATATAAATAAATAAATAAATATATATATACATATATTGTCAATACGAGATGATAATATACCAAAGTTAATGACCTACATAATAATGTTAATATATTTGTAATTATGTTTGTAATATATTTGTTATTGCTATACTAATTCTTATTTAATTTATAATATCCATGCATTTATTATATTTATATCATAATAGCTTAATGGGAGTAGTCCTATTATGGCAGTAGTGTTAAAATCATCATTGTAAAATACTACTTCTAAATAGTATAGGCTAATTATAATAATACGACTACTGGCCGCAATGATGATAATTTTAAAACATAACCATATAAAACATTACCAATAAGAATTACAACAATACTAACTAATAAGCACGCCACGCAAAACCTCCCATTCAAATGCGACCTTGACTTAAAGAGAGACTAAAACTGGCGTACCTGAAGTGAAGAGATGGGTTGGTGATAGATCATGGCCCTAACACGTCATAGACCCTTCCACCCAGTCTTCAATACGCCTCCTGATATTACCGCCTGATAGACTTGCCCACAATATTATTTAGTGAGTGTTGTTTTATGGTTCTTTCGCGAGGATAGTGATGTTGATTTAGAATGTGATAGAGATAGTTAATTTTAGACTTGGTCACAATCAAGTGGTGTGTTGTGATTCATGTGCTAGGTTGGTGTTATTATTTTGGAATGTGATAGATATTTTGTCCTATACATTCGGCTTTTTATAGCCTGTAGATGCGATCGCTCAATAAGATGAAGTCAAAAGGTCTTGCTCCAGATAAAGATTGAAACAACGAGACAAATGAATGTTGCAAATGTCTCACTCGTAGTCTTACCTTCGGTATATAAACCATCAGCGTTTGCTTGTCTCCCCATGGCCCGCTGCAGCTCCGACGTCTCGAAGTCTCATCGTCGTGGTTTCGCTGTCTCATCCCGAAATCTTGGACAACTCTTTCTCAAACGCCAACTGTTGAGCTTCACACTCAATAGGCACTGCTCTCTATTCCAAATTATGAATATGAGAATAATCATACAATGTTAATGTATATTGGAATAACAACGACGGTATTTATAAATGACGTGTTGGTGAGTTTTAAAATGCAGCACAAATGACCAAGTTAAAAGAAAATTCCATCTTAATAATATCTTCCCATTGCCAAATGGAGATGTTTAAACCCGGGAGTTTAGGATTACTAAACCCTGTGTCAGCTAACCTGGCACAAATCCCGACCCCTCAACATCTTATAGTGTACAAATAATGAAAACAATCGAGCTGGCATTTGTATTATTCTGTAAGAGTAGACCAGTAAATAAATGTGTGGAGTTACAGCCTGTTTGTTATAGCTATTTCTGAGATTTAATGAAGCCAGGGATCAGAATTATTGCCAAGTTAGCTGACACCGGGTATAGTCCATTAGTAAGACCACCCACATCACCTACCCTTGCTGATATTAGGCTTTATAGGTAATATTAGGTTGTGGTAGGCTTGATGGTTATTATATTATTCATGGAAGTGTTAATTATATATTAGGCGGCTGATATTATTGATTTATAGAATGTGTTAAGTTTGGTGATAGTCAATAATAACTTTAATGGGATAAACCTTTGTTACTGTAATAGACTATGACATTATGCATATAGCGGGATTTTTGTTTTGTTTTGCATGGTGAAGTCTTGTCAGTAGTGAGATATGTATAACTCTATAGTATCGTCTAGCTTAAGGGAAGGATTTTTTCTGGACCCTTTTTCTCCCAGGCTTAGACCCATTAGTTTTCAGATTTTAAGATGTTTGCCCTATTAGTTTGGCGATTTTAAGATCTTTCGCCCTATCTTTCTGCCAATGTTTAGACCTTTCGTGCAGCTATTCAGGTGTCAATCTTTTCCTGGCGAGAGACAGCGAGCCTGTAATTTCGGAATAACCGGCCATCGGTTGGGATATTTTTCTACCGAAAAATGTACAAATTTATCTCGAAAGGGGATATTTTTTTTTTCTTTAAGACTGATAGAAGTCCATGGAGCAAACTAAAAATCTCCCCTTATATAATAGTGTAATTGAAATACACAGACTCTGCTAGACTTGGTATTATTCTGTAGCCGTATAATGCGTTGATCATATTTATGCAATGGGTACGTACGGTAGTGTTTTTTTGTGTCACCCGGGGGATATCACGCTAATTAGGCGTTAGGTTTATTATGTTCAGCCTCATTAGAATGCATATGCTGATCCTCACTGGATATGACAGATGATAGTCATAGTTATATCATGTAGGCCATTAATGTAATATTCAGTGATGACTAATACTCAGAGGCCTGTTACGGCTGGCAGACATGGTAATTTTATGGAGCCATATAATTTAGTGATTATAGTAGCTTTATGTGGACGTAGGAAGTAATTATAATTGTTGTATAGACGTTGAACGTCAGTGTTTTTATGTAGACGTAGGTTGCGAAACAGGAAGCATTGGTCTTTATGTGCATGGTGAATAACCGACAACAGTGGTAGATATGGTGAATATTAATAGTATTAAGTCAGGCTTGATGGTGGTGATCCAGTTTTATGTTAGCGGTGATACATCTAAAAGTGTGATGTCAATAAATGAGATGATATACATGTACAGCTGCTACCAGGTTGATGGAGGTAGACTAGGGAATTCATCCTCGGTGGTCCTATTACTACTACAGTCTACTGTATACCAATACTATCTGCAATAAATAGTAAAGTTAGAGTGATACATTTAGTATCATTTATGGTAGTTAAGGTACACTTTGACACAAAGTTTATTAATCTATAGTCCATTTTTTGTTTAGCTTGGTGAGTTTGCATTTGGTATGACTGACCTATAGATCTCTACTTAGAATTATTAACTAATGGTAGTGTATGGTATCCCAATAACATCTTTCAATTGCAAAACCAAACCCAATAAATATACTCTGCGTGACCAAATGCAATCTCGCCAGGTTAATACACACACACACACACACACACACATGCACATGCACACACACGCCCACACATGTACACACACACACACGCCCACATACACACACACACACATACTTAAAAACTGTGCTTCCGTGCTGACCCCCTGCCTAGGCAAACTCTTTCGTCTCTGTCTCTCCTCTAACGTCTTTCCTTCTTGCTGGAAGTTTGCTCTCATTCAACCTGTCCCAAAGAAGAGTGACCGCTCTCAACCCTCCAACTATCGTCCAATTGCTCTCATCTCTTGTATCTCTAAAGTTTTTGAAACTATTCTTGCTTCCAAATTTCTTAAGCATTTCTCTTCTCATAATCTGCTCTCAGATCGCCAGTATGGCTTCCTTAAGGGTCGCTCTACTGGTGATCTTCTTTCATATCTTACTAACTCTTGGTCATCCAACTTTCGGGGCTTCGGTGAGACTTTTTATGTTGCACTAGACATATTGAAGGCCTTCGATAAAGTCTGGCACAAATCTTTAATTTCCAAACTGCCCTCCTTCGGTTTCTGCCCCTCCATCTGTGCCCTTGTCTCTAATTTCCTTTCCGACCGTTCCATAGCTGCGGTTGTGGACCGGCCATCGCTCAATTCCTCATCCTATCAACTCCGGTGTTCCTCAGGGTTCTGTCCTATCTCCTATTCTCTTTCTAATTTTCATATATTATCTTCTCAACTGTACATCTAGTCCTATCCATTCATATGCAGACGACTCTACTTTACACCACTCAATTCGTTTTCCAGAACGCCCCAGCCAGCAGTCCCTCAAAAGTAAACGTAATGAAGCCATAAAATGCTTATCTTCTGATCTAGCTTCTATTTCCAATTGGGGTAGAGAAAACCTTGTTACATTTAATGCTTCCAAAACTCAATTCATCCATCTTACTGCCCGTCAGGAACCTCCTGAGGACTATCCCTTATTTTTCAACAATACAAAAATCAACCCTTCGTCTTCCCTCAATGTTCTCGGTGTCTCTTTTTCTTCTGCTCTCACTTGGAAAGACCATATTACCAGTCTCGCTAAGGCAGCCTCCCAGAAGCTGGGTGTGCTCAACCGCCTCAAGGGGTTCTTTACCCCTGCGCAGCTACTTGCTCTGTACAGGGGCACAGTGCGTCCTTGTATGGAGTATTGTTCTCATGTATGGGGAGGATCCTCTCACACTGCACTCCTAGATAAAGTAGAAAGGAAAGCTTTTCGTATCATTAACTCCCGTCCACTCACCAATTCTCGGCAATCTCTCTCTCTTCGCCGCAATGTTGCATCTCTCTCACTATTCTATCGCTACTACAATAATCAGTGTTCCTCGGAGCTTTCCCAGTGTATACCACCTCCTCTACGTAGGGTACGGAGCATCCGCCTCGCAACACAATCCCACCCCTACTCTGTGCAACTCTCCAACCCAAGAGTGAAATGCTATTCTCAGACTTTCTTCTATTCAACTGCTGAGCTCTGGAACTCTCTCCCAGAATCAGTCTTTCCCTCTTCCTATGACTTAAATTGCTTCAAACTCCGTGTGTCCACTCATTTTAGCTCGAACGTCCCTTGATTTCGGCCCTGTCATTCTTTGAAATCTGGGGCAGGCACTCGTTGCAGGCAGATATGCCTTTTGTCTCCCTCATTTACATAGACAAAACAATAAAATACACACACACTATGACTCCAAGTCTACTTTTTTTATTACATATAACGCGCGCACTACTTGAATCACCGCGTACGAATTGGTTAGTTTATCCTATAGTGAAAGGGGTTGGATAGTGGGGGTCATAGTAGAATAGTTACCTGTTGATGAGATTAGAAGGGCAGGCTAGAGGACAAAGAAGGAAGGGAGTCAAAGAAGGGTAGAAGGAAGAGAGTGGAGAGAGAAAAGAGTAGGACAAGGAAGGGGCAAAGAGAAAGAAGGGTAGAAGGACGAGAGTGGGGAGAGAACAGAGGAGGAAAAGGAAGGGGCGAAGGGAAAGGAGAGTAGAAGGAAGAGAGTGGGGAGAGAACAGAGGAGGAAAAGGAAGGGGCGAAGGGAAAGGAGAGTAGAAGGAAGAGAGTGGGGAGAGAAAAGAGGAGGACAAGGAAGGGGCGAAGGGAAAGGAGAGTAGAAGGAAGAGAGTGGGGAGAGAAAAGAGGAGGACAAGGAAGGGGCGAAGCGAAAGGAGAGTAGAAGGAAGAGAGTGGGGAGAGAAAAGAAGAAGACAATCGTCGAATAATTACCAAAATAGAATTAAGGAAAGCAGCAGGGTATACCGAAGAAATTCTGATATATATTTGCAGAAATGTTGAACTAAGAAAGCTACAGGTTACCGAAAGAAATAACGAAGTCTTAATACGTAAGGGGAAAAATAATAAGGGAGTTCCGGGTATGAAATTTTGCAGACATAATTAAAAAGGGGGGGGGGGGGTTTCAGGTCCACCTTTTCCCTCATACTTAGCCCGATTAATTTTGAAATTTCAAGACACTCGCCCCAATAGTTTGGCAATTTTAAGACCTTTCCTGCCATTTAGGTATCGATTTGTTTCCCGACGATCGATAGGAAGCCTGCTACTTAGGAGGAACCATAATTTGGCCGGGTCATTTTTCTACCGGTAACTACACTTGGGGGTATTTTTAAAGCTTGATGGTGGTCTAGGGAGGAAACTTTGAAAACATAATTTATGAATAATAAATAAATTATATATTTAAAACTCTCCCCTTAGTATATAATATACGGTGAAAAGTGAGGATCAGATTATGATAATACCAGAAAGATAGAGCTATTTTGGAATACAATTATTTATTTTAAGAGAGAACATTTCATTAATTATAATTAGTCGAGGATACTTTCAAAGTTGGAAACAAAAATAGTGTGGATTATTTGAAAATACATAGAGAGGATTGAAGAAGGATGATCTTCAGTAGTGAATATTGGTTAGAATAAAACTTAATTTATCAACTGTTGATAAACTATGCATACATATATACGTACATACATACAAGCATACATACATACATACAAGCATACATACATACACAAATTTAAAGACCGAGTTCTCCACAAGAAGCGCGGTTCCGGTCTCACGTCCTAATGGCATCGCTCCAGGCAGCCCTGTCAAGAGCTGCCTCACTTGTCAGGTTCTTTGTTTTAAGATCAGACTGCAACGTCCGACCCTACGTCTTTTTCGGTCCGCCCCGTGGTGCAGCTCCCTCCACATTCATGGACTTGCATCTTTTCACCCAGATTAGTACATCCATCCTCTCCACATGTCCAAACCATCCAAACCTGCTAGTACGCATTTCATTACTGATACTCTTGATACCTAACATTCTCCTTAGCTCTACACTTGATATCCTATCTTGCAGTTTGGCACCACACATCCATCTCACCATTCTCATCTAATTGCGTTCCATTCTGTTGGTATCATCCGCTTTGACAGGCCACGTTTCTGAAGCATATGTCATTGCACTGCTAACGCATAATAATATTCAAAAGTTAGGATTAGTTGGGATTTAGTATGCAGTTAGCGTTATTGAAGGATAAAATTGAAAAATACATTAAACATTATTAAAGCTGCTGCTGCTTGCTTTCTTATGTAATCCTATATAATCCTTTATAAAACAAGTTATTTGAGGTTTGTGTACGGATGGAACTGATATTCTAAAATGAGGATTAGTTGTTTTATAATTGGCGACAATTAGTGAAGCTTAATTATGATTGTTGAGGAATACTTAGACTTAAACTGTGACCATAATTTTGTAACGATGAAAAACGAAGTTAGTATTAGTTGCAAATTGTACATTTATTTAACCATACAATTTGAGGGCTAATTAACATAGTTAAGGAATATTTAAAGTTTAAATGTGAAGATTTGTAAAGATAAGAAATTATGATTAGGCTAGTCAAGTTAATATCAGTTCTAAGGATAAGTGAACAAATGAATTAGTATAAGATTTAGTTAAGATTATTAATATAATTTTATGATAACAGCAAGCTTCCGTTGTGAGGATTATAAAGAGGTAAGGATTATATATGGATCAAATCCCTAGCTCCCCCAAGTGAGTCAGAGGCAAAGAATGAAGACCGAACGAAGCGGCCTGGGAGCGAGTGGGTGGGGAAGATGAATCGGCCTGAATAATGAACTATGTAGATGAGGCCGCGCTTGGGGAAAAGGAAAACTAGAATGGCAGGGAATAAAAGAGACCAAGAGATTAAGATAGAGGCTTTTGGTACCCTGGTTTGTGAAGAACATATAACCATATACGACTACTAGTGATGATGATGATGATGATGATAACTATTATTATTTTAATTTTATATATATTTATCATGATTATTATTATTCGTGTTATATTATAACTGTTATAATAATAACAATAATAATAAAAAATATCATCAATAATGAACTATGTAGGTGAGGCGACGCTTCGGGATTTAAGTTGAAATGGGAGACGAGTAAATAACAATGACTCGTACGGAAGAAACCCTTACGTACAGTCTTGGTCCAGAGAATATATTCTCTGGACCCGGCGTACAGTCGAGGTCAATAATGCCTATATATACATCTTCGAAGCTATCTCGAGCTCAATTGAATCATCTTACTAATGTTTTACCTGGTATTTGTATTACGGACATTCCTTTAGTTTGTTCGAGGCTTCAAAATGTATCAGGATTAAAGACCGCGAATCTACATTATGAAAGAGTTTGTTTTATAAATAGAGGATTGATTTACGTGATTAAAAACATTAGAATAGCGCATTGACTTTGATATGAGAGACGAGCGTTAACAGAGGTACAGGTATCGAGATTCCAGTGTGTCTAGTGTATGTAGTAAAGGGGTTATTTATATTTATGTATATGTTTATTTATTTATATATTTATTTATATATATGTTTAGTTTCTTCCATGGAACTCAATCCAGCTTGAAAGAAAGAAGAAGAAAACAAAAACTCAAGACCCCCCTTCGAGATTAATGTGTGCATTGTTCGGTAGAAAAATGTCCCTCTTAAATTTCAGGCTCGCTGTCACTCTCCAGGAAAAATCGACACTTAAATGGCACGAACGGTCATAAAATCCCCAAGCTAAGAGAGCGAGTTTCTATTCTCAATTAGCAAATACCTACACCAAATGAGCCTATATAGTTAGATGAATAAAACCACGTGAAAATATACATTAAGTATATGGTACACTTTTACACAGTGATTTAAGGATAAGTGTGTGTGTGTGTGTGTGTGTGCGGGGGGGGGGGAGGGGGGGGAGTAAGTTTGCTGCCTAAGCCTTTTATCAAGCTTACGGAAACAACCACAAGAACCCTTTCGAAATAAGTTTGTAAATTTGTCGGTAGAAAAATAGCCCGGCCAAAGGCCGGTTCCTCCTAAATTACAGGCTCGCTATCACTCGCCAGGAAAAATGTCGACACCTAAATGGCAGGAAAGGTCCTAATTTGGCAAAAATAATGGAAGGAAAAGTCTTACAATTGCCGAAGTAATGGGGAGAACGTCTTAAAATCGGAAAACGAATGGGGATAAACATGAAGGAGAAGGGGTGCCAGAAAAATCAACCTTCTCCCCTTAAGTTGGAGAAAGAATGTGATGGATGGAGATACAAAAGAAAGACGAAAATACGGGAGAGCCGATATCGAAGAACCAGTACCGTGTTTTAGATGGATGTGAAGATGAAATTATTTGAGATGTTCTAGACTTGTCGGTATATATATATATATATATATATATATATATATATATATATACAGTATATTATATAGATAGATAGATAGATAGATATATCGGTATATTAAATGCCGAACAAATTGATTGTGTTTATCTTAATTACTCGGCTATCACGACGTTTTTATAACCAAATATATTGTTAATTAAGAAAACTTGGCAATAATAGGATACATTTTTGTTTTCCATTACCTATCGAGAAATGAGCTGCTAAGAGAGGGAAACTTCCAAATTGTTGTAACAAACCGAGTATACGTGCACAATATCACTCCAGATTACATCGTATGGTAGCTCTATTAAGTCATGTCTCAGCTGCCATTACGTTTGGTTTACTCTGTGCTGTATTAATGTCTGCCAGATGTTGAATAGGGTGAGTAATTGTAGGAACATATTTGTATATCTCACTCGACAGGAAGAAATCATGCCGAGATATTATTGATACCAATTATTGATCAAAATAAACATGGTATGATACATCACTTATTTGGTCGACTATATAGAGCCCGGATTATTTTTCGTGCACTACATGATTCGGAGCCTGTCAGTTATCGTATTATTTTTATTGATTATTTTGTTTATTCATATATTAAATTCGACTGAACATGATAAGCTTTCTGATCCACATTCTGTAGTGCACTAAACCACGCCTTCCTTTTATGGAAAAACGAAGGAGAAAAAATAAAGGGGTTAGGGTGACTGGAATGCAGATAAAAGGGAAAGTTTGATAGATCTGAGATATACTTTTAAATAAGAGGAAGAAATGTCAAAACCAAAAATAACCTTGTATAAGAGAGAGAGAGAGAGAGAGAGAGAGAGAGAGAGAGAGAGAGAGAGAGAGAGAGAGAGAGAGAGAGAGAGCTAGCGCTTGGGTTGCCGAAGGTGTAACTCGAGGAAAGAAAAACCTTGAAAAGTGTGATGCATGGATCGGTGGAAAGAAATGGACAGTGTCCAGCTCGAAGGACATAACAGAAGACGTGTATGTGTGTGTGTGTGAGATAGAGAGAGAGAGAGTGAGAGTGAGTGAGAGTTGCCTGGATACGAAGGAAAATTTTTGAACAATATTTTGACGAACATGGCACACAATTTTTTTGGTGGGATATCTGGAATTTATTTATACCAACTTCTTGATTTTCATTAAAATTAAAACGATTATTAAAATGTCATATAGATTGGATGGATTATGCTCCTTTCCCACTGATGCAATTTCATACGATTTTCGTCGCCGAGGACGTAGTTTTGGCAATTTGCAACGAATTTGTGCGACGTTTACGATTTTGACCGTTACAAACAGATGACAAATTATACTCGGCGAAGATGTTGCCGATGAATGCAACGCAATCGTCGACCTTCTGCGACGTTATCGGCGAAGTGAGCGATGTTTCGCCGATGACCTCTGCGAGGAATGTCACATTTTCAAAAATATCTTGCGAAATAATGCGAGGGTGAAAGAAAACTCGCCGTATGTTCTGCGACGTCTTCGGCGATTCAAGCTATGGTTCGGCGGTTACTTCGGCGAGGTAATCCGATTATTTTTCATGGCACAAATTCCTGCGATGAATGAACGATTCCTCGTCGATCATCGGCAACGCCATTGCAGATACGCCGCCGAGGTGTCCAAACAGGATTTGCCGTACCGTGTCCTCATGTTTGTATGAAATTTTGAAACTATTTCAGCTGAAAAGGGAACGAAATAGGGCATTAAATGATATCAAGAAAAATAGGTCAACATTATGTGAGATTGATGGGAGAGTATTTAGCACACAATACAAAGGACAAACACAACACTTTACACTGAAATGTAATTTTTTTCAATTGTCAAGTTATTATATCATTGTGTAGAAATATTCATAGCACCACGTTGATCACACAAACCATTTGTTTTGTACATACCAATATTCATAGCACCACGTTCCTCATACAACCCATGAAGATTATATGTATTTCAAAATAACTAATAGCCACTTACCTGGTACACATAGTTGCTTGCCTTTCTTATTGAAGAGGTGGCTCTTGTACATCTTGTCGTTGTGCCTCGGGTCTGCCTTGCTCCATAGGGCTGGGTGGTTCAGGACCCAATCAGCCAGGTCAGCCTCCATTCGGGCAGTAATTATGCCGGGAGAGATGTCGTCCATGTCAGAAGATGACTTCTGGTCCGATTGATGAATGTTGACGTCGGTGTCCTCTTGGGCCCTGTGGACCTCAACCTGTACATCGTCCTGCGTGGTGAAGAGTTGCTGGCTCTGCTCATGCTCCTTCTCCTGCTCGGTTCCGATGTCCATGGATTCCACCTCTTCTTCCTCTTCCCGAATCGGAAGCTCCAAAACTTCCTCTGCTTGGAGGACGGGCGTATCACCGGCAACGATTTTGGTGGTCGCCTTCTTCTTCGTCTGCCCCCCCTTCTGCGGTTGTGGTGTTTTCTTGGCAGGCATGGTGGAAAATTTGGAGATGGTTGGGTTGTTCACTGGAAACTGTGGAATGACCTTTTCTGACCTGTCCCGCGGTATATATACCCCCTGACCCCCACCTATGCCAGACGTACAACGGGTACCTGAGAATTTCAGGTGCTGTCACACGAGCGCTTTTCCCTTCAATTTTACATGAGGAAGTTATTTCTCAATATTATTTGGGATTGTTTGGCATAAATAGGTAAATATAGTGAAGGTAAACTATGTGGGTGGTTATATTTCAATATATTTTGATTTGTGTACCTTATAGACCATAATTGCCTGTAAATATTGCTAGCTAAAGTGTTAGTGCGACTACAACAAACGATTTTTTTTTTTTTTTTTTTTAAGAGACAATGAACGGAGGAAGGAAAAACACAGATAAAACAAAAAGGTCCATGTGCCTAAAGGCATCCTCCATTCATAAAATGTTTGTAACAACTGGATTTAAACATTTGTAGATTGTAAGTTTGTGGAAAGCAATTCGAGGGAAGTGAATTCCAAAGAGCTCTGGGGATAAATGAATTCTGATAAGCAGAAGTTCTGCATTGTGGAGGAGAAAGTGTAAATTCATGGGCACTCTCAGCTGCCCTAGTTCTACGGGGAAAGATGTGGAGAGGCGGCACAATTGAAGCAAGTTCCTCGGAACAATTGCTGTGAAAATATCTGTAAAATAATGCAAGGGATGCAACGTTTCTTCGTATGGATAATGTAGGAAGGTCCTGTGTGATTGCAGGGTTATTGATTAATCTAATAGCTTTATTTTGAATTTTGTCCAACTGCCTCAATGCAACCACTCCAATTCCACCCCTCAGAGGTGAACAGTAATCCATCTGAGAACGCACATGACTTTTATATATTACGGCCAACTGCTCGTCAGTGAAGAATTCTCGAACTCTGTACAGGAGTCCCAGTTTTTTAGAGGCATTCTTAGCAATGCTTCTAACATAATGTGTCCAGCTCAAGTTAGTAGTTAATGTTACACCGAGAATGTCAATACTAGGGGAAGTGGGAATATTTACATCATTAAAAAATATATGGGAGTCAGTGAGATTCTGTCGGTTAGAAAATTGAATGTACTTGGTTTTCTGTGCATTAAAGGAAACTAGATTCTTTTGTCCCCATCCATTAATTCTAGAAAGGTCCTAGTTCAGAGAAATTGCAGTGTTTATTTTTGAATTTATAAGATCGGGATGGGTGAAAGAATTGGTAAATGTGAAGGAACTGTGGAGTGTTGAGTCATCTGCATAGGAATGTATTGGATTATGAGTGGTAGATATGAGATCATTGATATGAATGAGGAACAGAATTGGGGCCAAAACTGATCCCTGGGGAACACCAGCATTTGTTGAGTGAAATTGAGAATAAAGGCCATCTACCATTACACATATTTTTCTGTTATGAAGATAAGAAGAAATTAGTGGAACTAATGATGCAAGGCCGTAGTGTGACATCTTCGACAATAAGGATTGATGCCAGACTCTATCAAATGCCTTTGATATATCCAGTGCTATTGTATGTGTTTCACCATGTTGGTCTGTAGCTTGGTTGATTTGATGCGTAAGAAGGCAAAGAATGTCTGCAGTTGATCGACATCGTCTAAAACCATATTGCCTATCACTGATTAATTTATTATTCTCAAGATGCTTAATTATGTGATTATTTAATATCATTTCAAAGACTTTACCAAGAGTGGAAGTTATAGCTATTGGTCTGTAGTTTGATGGATCTGAAGAGGCACCTTTTTTAGGAACTGGATGAATGTTTGCTTCTTTCCATGGTACTGGGAAGCATGAGGTATGAGGTTTGAGGTGCAAAACAAACACGCTTGACAGGTAGATAATCCTTTTTTTTTTACACACCTCGCCGAAGGTGCTCTTTGGCCTCGGCGAGGTGTGTCTTGAGCATTCGGCTATTTCGCAAGGCCCTTCACATGCCTCGTGCAGAGTATACCCCTGGCAGGTATACTCTCGACGAGTATTCGTCCGCACGTCGACGACTAATCGATGAGGAAATCTCCGATGATTATTGTGCATCGTCTATGTTCTCAGAACATCTGAGAGCATCGGCGAGCAATCGTGCGACGTTTTGGAAAATTGCAACGTTTTTTTTCGTGCAACACCCTTCGCGATGTCTCGCCGACGTCGCCGATGATCTCCGAGGGGCTCGCAGACCCCTCTGCGATTTTCGACGATGCTTGTGAGGGCTATGACCCCTTGTCAGTCCTCGTCCAAAATTTTGAACAATCCGAACATTTGCGATGACCCGCGAGGGCCCTTGCGAGGCCTTGTGAGTGAAACGATTATCATGCGAGGGTTCAAGATTTTGTTGCGACATGTCACGAATGTGCCAATTTATTGGTGTCGGCGATGAAAATCGTATGAAATCGCATCAGTGGGTATGGGGCATTACAGTAGGTGATGACCAGACTAACAAATAGAACATTATTGGATGTCAGAACAAAATAGGAAATAATAATATTTACGTAAAGTTTTGTAATTTATGTTAAGTATAAGGAAAAACGTATCAGCCATTACAGTAGCATGACATCATTTTTATTACATTCTTTTTAATATAAGATGGTTTTATGCAGCTTAGAAAAGTCCACTTATCAATCAAGGGGTCAAATCTATTTCAATATCCCCTTTCACTCTTACAATCCCTTTCTAAATTATCAACATCATCTAACAATAGCCAGAATACCATAAACGTATGCGTCATAGTATAATGAAGGGGTTAAGGGGAAACTGGCCATTTGTTTGGTCTATTAATTAATTTATTCATATATTTTTTAAGTTTCCTCCATCAAGCTTAGAAAAACACCCCCTAGAACCCCCTTCAAGATATATTTGCAAATTTTCGGTAGAAAAATGTCCCGGCCAAAGGCCGGTTCCTCTTAAAATTGCAGGCTCGCTTTCGCTCGCCAGGAAATAATCGACCCCTAAATGGCACGAAAGGTCTTAAAATTGACAACGAAATAGGGCGAAAGGTGTTAAAATCGCCAAACTAATGGACCGAACGTCTTATAATCTAAAAAAAATGGGGCTAAACATGAGGGAGAAGGGGGTCCAGAAAAACGGTCTGCCTCCCCTTAAGATTGGGGAGTCTGACCTGTGATGGATGCGAGGAAGATAATGAAGAAACATAGCATGAGGTGGATGGCTGCAAAGAAGAATAATGCAAACCAAAATATTAGTTCTGGAAGTTACGGTGAAATTGGGAAAACATGGACCATTTTCGTAACCGCGAGGGTTGGATGGAACCGAAAAATAGCTGAGAAGTCTTGGATGTGAAGAGATGCGAATAAAACACTGAGATGAATGGCTGGAAAGAATAATACATACAACATTATTGAGGTTAAAGTAGAAAGTGAGCGTTAATAAGTTTCATACTAATCATAACTCGACGAAAAATAAAATAAAGGGAAAAGTTTTGTCGATCTCTGGGATAAATATGAACATAAGAAAAACGTGCGAGTCAAGGATGGATATATGCGAAGGAAGAATGTAAAACGTAGAGAAGAAAGCTTTATATCGAAGAAACAGTGTGTGTTGTTTGATAGTCTTGTGAAAACAGTAAAGAGAATAAAGGGCGATGCACTCATTTGAATCAGTATCGAACGCAAACGAGACAATACAATGCTTTAGTATATCCCAAATGCTTCAGAACTTGGCTTTAATGGTTCAGAAAATCGAATTGGTGTAAGTGTATCATATTCTCACGACTGTACCTTTTAAACCAAGTCATCTTTACCCCTTCAGCACCATGATGGCATTTTACCTTTGTTTCTGGCTAAAATTAGATTATTTAATGCAGTTTAAGATGGACCTATATTACTAAGAGGGTTTATTGAGAACATACTTACCCATTTGAGTCGTATAGGTAGATTACAAATTATAGAATATCGTCTAATGGTAACCAGTATATGATTAACTTTAAAATAACTGCGTGTTTTACAAAGTCTGGTGCAAAGTCCTACAAGGTCAGGGCAAGGTCAACGGAGTCATGGAAAGGACGCGTCAAGGCGTCTTTATGTTTTTAACGTGTTCAAAAAAGTTGGAACGGTAGGTCCTGGGTCACCGCCATCACTAGGTAGCCGAAGGGCATGGGTGGGCTGCAGTAAAGACGGCGGGAGGTCCACATGGACGGAGGGTGGGCAGGGAGATCATGCCGGAGGCGTGCAAATGTGAGTTTCCCGTCCATCTACCGTTCATCAACCGCCTTCGTGCAGACTTTGTACCATCCATAAAACAAAGGACGAAACAATGATGGAAACAGAGTACGTCCCTGAAACGTCAAATTGGCCAGTTTGTCCTATTTTCTGCTTAATTTGCCAATGTCGGGTTTATGGGCACCAAACACCATGGGTGCCTCTAGGTCCCCCTCATTTGGTCCAGACCCAAAAATCTGTGAAGTCGGCCAAGGACGGCTAAGGACGTGTTGACAAAGTCTTGCGTGTGTACGAGGCTTTACCTCCTTCTGGGTTCTCCAGATTGAAACTTTGGTGCTATAGTATGCTCCAGAATGCTTGAGAACTTAAAGATTAAATTGATCATATGGATGAGTTGGATTGGAAAGGGATCTGCCTGGATGGAGTTATATTCTTGACTTGGTGGTGTAACGGGAACATATAATTTAAACATCTTAAACATCGTGGAGATCACCTTCTACAAACCCCAACCCTTTCTCGTAGACACAATCCCTTGATCTTCTAAACCACAGTCCACATATCTATCCACTGAGCTGCTCCTGAGAGAAAGAATAAACGAACAAAAAGTATTAAGGATGACTGGAATGTAGAAATAGGAAAAGTTTGCTCAGCTCTAGAAATTACTTTGGAATACGAGGAAAGAACTAAACAGAAAAATAAAAAAGACGTAAGAGGAAGAGGGAATGCATAAGTTTCATGAATGCGAAAGAATATACGAAAGTTTGACAAATGGATCGCAAAATATGCGAGATTTTTTTTTTTTGTGTGACTGGAAACAAGGAAACAAAAGTGTCCAGCTCGAAGAAAAGGACAACATTAGTAAGAGAGAGAGAGAGAGAGTGAGAGTGAGATAGAGATAGAGAGATGATTACATGCATGAGAAAGAAAAGCTAAAGACAATCTAGAAACATTTATGAATATTTAGGATAACTGAAATGAAGGAAAACCTAGCTTTGGGAAATAGCCTGCAATAGGAGGAACAAAAATACAAAAACCTGAATTGGATAAATAGAAAGACGTGTGTTAAATGTATAGAAAACATAACTTATAATACGATGACGCGTTAAGCTTCTGGAATTAAAAGCAAAAACATGAACCTTTACAGAAGTATTTTAACATTTTATTTATGTATTTATTATTGTTGCTAACACAAGGCGAAGTTATGCTTAGGAAATGTTCCTATTAATCCAAGGGGTCAAATCTATCTAGATTACTTGGTGACTCCAACAATCCATTTTAAAGTTAGTAAAATTATATAATGATAACCAGAATAACATGAAAGTTTGCGTCATTGTATACTGAGAGGATTACGATTGGTAGCCTGACCTGTGATGGATGCGAGGAAGATAATGAAAATATATAGCATGTCTGTGAAGAAAAACAAGGTCAAATAAAGTGTTGTAGTTTTGTGTTAAAGCCAGCGAAAAATCGACTTATCCCTTTGTTAATTACTCAGCTATTACAGTGTTATAACCCTATATGGTGCTACTTGTGAAAACTTGACTATAAAATGGTAGAGACATAGCAGTTTCCTATTTTCCATTAAATATCGAGTCTTAAAATATTAAAAACTAACGGGGCTAAATATGAGGGAGGGGGTCCAGAAAAACAAAACAATCCCCTAGAATGAGCTCCGAATAGTTGACTGAATAATAATATACACCATTCGAGGAGGAGCACTTGAACAAATGATTTACGAAATGTCGATAACATAGTTCTCATGGAATGGTGTTGTTATTGTAGCAAACGTTTCCTTCTACGGTAAAGTGAACAAAAGAGGAGTGTCCTGGGTGTGAAGAATGAACAGCGGCAGTAAGAACAAATTAAAGGGACAATATATGTGTTGGGCTCTTATACCCCTTTCCCACATGTGCGATTTCTTACGATTTTCACCGGCGACACCCATATTCGTAACATGTCGGACAACAAACGTATACCCTCGCATAATAATCGTATGCTTCGGCCGTCCTCGCGTGGACCCTCGCGGGTCGTCGCAAATGTTCGGTTTGTTCAAAATTTGGGACGAAGACTCACGAGGGTTCATTGCCCTCGCAAGCATCGTCAAACATTGCAGAATGATCCGAGAGGCCCTGCCTTCGGGGATCATCGACGACATCGGCGAGACATCGCGGAGGGTTTCTCACAAAAAAAACCTTTGCAACGCTGCATGGCAGCTCGCCGATGCTCTCAGATGGTCTGAGAACATCGACGATGCACAAGAGTCATCGGCAATTTCCTCGTCGATTAGTCGTCGACGTGCGCACAAGTACTCGCCGAGATTATACCCGCCAGGGGTATGCTCCGCACGAGGCATGCGAAGGGCCTTGCGACGTCACGGAATGCTCAAGACACACCTGCCGAGGCCAAAGAGCACCTTCGGCGAGGTGGGTATAAACAAATGATTAGGCCTATAGTGAACCTGTCAACCCTTTTTTCTATGCACCTCTCGTGGGGGGTTCACCTGTTTTTGTTTTCTCTTTCTCTCCTTTTCTCTCTTTCTCTGGTTTGTATCCATTCAGCCCCATTCAGCCAACTGGTTTAAGACGTTTATCCCTATCCAAGTATCGATATCTTCCTGGTAAGCGATAGCGAACCAGCATTATATCCCCCTGAGTGCCAGGTCCGTATATATACGGACTAGGGTCTTGTCACGCCCAGTGCCAGGTCCGTATATATACGGACTCGACGAAAAAACATCGTAGCAGCGAAACGACTGCACCTATGGCTTTCATATTTCTACCACATGTACAGTCCCGGACAGATGAAACAGCAACACCTCGTCCACCCGCTATGTGGTGAGGGGCTCTGCGGATTTGGTAACACTGGCAGGAGGTGGGAGGGATGTGGGTGGGTGCCTGGGTGGGTGATGAGGGGAGGTATGTGGGGGGTTTAGGGGAGAATTGGGAGGGTGAAGAGGCAGCAATCATGGTGTGGCTGGTGGGAGGGGGCAAACAAGTGACAGGGTAGGGGAGAGCAGACTGTTAAATTTGTTAAATGTAGCATACAGTGATATTGTAGGTGTGTAATTTAAAATCCTGTGGGAGTAGCTTGTTCTATAGGAAAATTTGCTTGTCACTCTGTTCTCCCCTATCCCGTCACTCGTTTTCCCCCTCCCACCAACCATACCATGATTACTGCCGCTTCACCCTCCCACACTCCCCCCTAAACCCCCCACATCCCTCCCCTCATCATCCACCCACATCCCTCCCACCTCCTGCCAGTGTTACCAAATCCGCAGAGCCCCACACCACACAGCTGGTGGACGGGGTGTTGCTGTTTGATCTGTCCGGGACTGTACCTTACCCTTCTGGCTTCTTGCCACCACCAACACGACCCCCACCCACTCGCTGACTATCGGTCGCCTCACAAGGAAAAAAAAGGAAAATCTGTGGCGGCGAAACGACTGCACCAATCGGTTCCATATTTGTGTGACAAGTCCCTTACCCTTCTGCCTTCCCCCCACCACACCCCCAACCGCCTCCCACCACCCACTTCCAGCGTATCCGTACGAAGAAAAGGAAAAAAAGGAAAATCCGTGGTGGCGAAACTACCTCACCAATCCGCTTCATAATTGTAACACGAGTCAATTACGCTTCTAGCTTCCCCCCACCATCTAATGGAGAAAACTAAAAAAGGCGAGGTGGGCTCAATTTTTAAGCTTTAACGCAAACATTGAGCCCACCTCGCTGTTTTTTGTTTTATCTTCCTCTCCCTCTCTCAAGTGTAAGTCAAATACGAACTGAAAATTCAGACAATGTGCAATCAGTAACATCCAACTCTAATACTCTTAAGGTGTTTTATGTAAATGCTCGTAGCATACGCAATAAATTTTCAGATCTAGAGGAAATCGTGTTTACAGAACATTATGATATAATCGGCATTACAGAATCTTGGTTAAATACGGAAGACAGAGACTTTTTAGCCGAATATACGCTTCCTGGTTATACAATGTTTGAGAAAAGTCGGATCAATAGAAATGGAGGAGGAGTTCTGTTTTTTATAAAGGAAAGTCTTAATCCCGTCTTAATGTCAAAACCTCAAATTGCGAATATAGACATATCTTACGTACTATTAAATAATAAACGAGGAACTAAAATAATACTAACTTTATTATACAGACCCCCAGCTCAATCAGTGCAAACTGACAGTGAAATTTATGAACAAATTGCAGAAATAACTAACATACAAGATACCGTAATTCTTGGCTATTTCAACTTACCCGTGACTAAATGGGGCTATATTCTTACTTCACACTCTGGACACGACCTCTATGCTAACTTGCAAGAGAGTTCACTTTTTCAATTTGTACAATCTCCGACCCGTGGTAATAATGTGCTTGACCTTGTACTCACAACAAAAGAAGAATTAATAGAGAATTTGAATGTTGGTGATGAATTCAGTAACAGCGACCATCGTACGATAACTTTCACTTAAAAGTTTACTAGTAACAAATCAAATAGCAGCATTGAGAAAGTCCCTAATTTCAAGAAAGCAAATTTTCATAAACTTAAATCAAAGCTTAAAGAAACTGACTGGAGCTTTCTGACTAACAATAACGACATAAATACATCTTGGGAGTGTTTCACAACCACTTACCTTAAGGCAGTGCAAGACTGCATACCATCGAAAATACGGCGTCCAGGCCATAATGATACGCCCAAATGGTGGAATAAAGATATTTCAGACTGTCTGCTTGCTAAAAAATTTGCTAATGATAGATTAAAATCCTCACAAAATGACGAAGAACGGGTGAAATTTGTAGAGCTACGACGCAAAGCCAAAAAGTTAATTAAGCAAAGTAAAAAGACCCTGGAGTTACATGTTGCGAATCAAAGTAAAACAAACCCGAAAGAATTCTATAGTTATATCAGAAAGAAAAAAGTAGTTACTTCAACTGTTGGACCGTTAGTCGATGAAAATGGAGAATACACCAAAGACGAAGTACAAATGAGTAATGCCCTCAATACCTTCTTTGCATCAGTTTTTACAACCGAAGACCTCAGTGATATCCCTACACCATCGCCGATTCAGATTGATAATTCAGATGTTCTAAGCAATATCACCGTTACAGAGAGAGAAGTATTGAATTGTTTAGATAAACTCAAGGTAAATAAAATGCCTGGACCTGATACAATCTCGCCTAGAGTTCTAAAGGAAGCTAAGGATGAGCTCTCCAAACCACTGACATTGTTATTCAATGAATCCTTGCAGTCTGGGACTATGCCTGATCAGTGGAAGCTAGCGTAACACCGATATTAAAAAAAGGCAGCAAATCCCTACCCAGTAACTATCGTCCAATTAGCTTAACCTCAATTGTATGTAAAATGCTAGAAACGGTCATAAGAGACAGACTCGTAAATCACTTAGAGGCAAATAACTTACTTAAAGATAGTCAACACGGCTTTCGTAAAAAACGTTCCTGTTTAACAAACCTCTTAGACTTCTTCCACGATATCCTCAACCTCTACGATGAGAGTAAAGCTGTAGATATTATATACCTTGATTTTCAAAAGGCCTTTGACAAAGTTCCCCACAAACGTTTACTGCTAAAACTAAAAGCGCATGGAATACAAGACGGTGTGTTGAAATGGATAGAAAATTGGCTCAGCGACAGAAAGCAAAGAATAGTCATAAACGGTAAGGCATCTAAATGGACCAATGTAAGTAGTGGGGTACCCCAGGGATCAGTACTAGGACCAATTCTCTTTCTAATTTACATCAACGACATAGATGAGGGTCTCACCTGTACAATCTCAAAATTTGCTGACGATGCAAAAATTGCAAATAGCGTACTCTCAAAAGAACAAGTTGACGATATGCAACACAATCTAGATAAATTGTCATGTTGGGCCCAAATTTGGCAAATGAGTTTCAATGCGGATAAATGTAAAGTACTACATATCGGACACCTAAATGAGAAAGCAAACTATTCGATGAATGGCACTCAGCTTAAGAATGTAAACAGAGAAACCGATCTGGGAGTAACAATATCGAGTAACCTAAAACCGAGTCAACAATGTTCAGAAGTTGTTAAGAAGGCAAACAAAATAATTGGCTTTATAGGCAGGTTCATTTGAGCATAAATCCAAAGAAGTTATCCTAACCCTTTACAATTCCTTAGTCCGCCCTCTTCTGGAATACTGCGTTCAATCCTGGTGCCCTTATTACCAAAAAGATATAAACAAGCTAGAACGAGTTCAACGTAAAGTTACCAAAATGATACCTAGCCTAAAGAACAAACCATACGAAGAGCGTCTTAGAGAATTAAATCTATTTCCTTTAACCCAGCGCAGATTAAGAGGTGACTTAATTCAAGTGTTCAAAATCATCAAAGGCATCGACAATATGAACTGTAGTAAGTACTTCACTATCGACCAATCTAATTACACGCGGGGAAACGGTTGCAAAATTATTGGTAAATCTTTTAACTCGCACAAATCTAAGAATTTCTTCTTCAATCGAGTTGTCAACATGTGGAATGGGCTTCCCCGAGACGTTATAGACTGCAGCACCGTTGATTCATTTAAACTCCGCTTAGACAAATATCTCGCATCAAACCCGCGACTGACTGCGTTTGTAAATGAATAACTTTATTTTATCCCCCCCTCAGTTACTAACCCATCTGTCCCCTACTAACTTCCTAATCCTGCCACGGACATTAGTTCCAGGGCAGTAGTTCCCTTTCCAATGTTCCCTTACCCACTCTAAACCACTGTTTAGACACTTGATCCTCAGTGTTTTGGAGGACAAGCAGCCTAGAAGGGTCACTAGACCTGTTGTTGCTTGATTTCCTTTGTACTCTCCTCTTTTTTCTTTTTTTTTCTATTTCTCTCCCCCTCTCTTTGCCTTGTATCCGTTCGGCCCCGTTCAGCCTACTGTTTTAAGACGTTTACCCCCATCCAGGTTTCAATATTTTCCTGGTGAGCGGTAGCGAGCCAACGTATATATTTTTTGTTTTGAGAGCAAGCTAAATTTGCACATTATTCGATAGAAAAATGTCTCCGGCGAAGCCAGACATTGCCAATCTCCGAATTGGGGAGATGGATCGTTTTTCTGGTCCCCTTTCTTCCTCATGGTTAACCCTTTATGACGTTCTGCCCATTAGTTTGGCGATTTTAAGATAAATTTGTACATTTTCGACGAGTTGGGTTTGGTATGAGGGGGGATCTGCTTGGTGTGGGCCAATCGGCGCTCTGCAGACCCCGTAATCTTGTGTCAATCTCTGACCGTTTTGGTGAGGTCAGTCCTCAAGGCATTAGTGATTTGGGTCTATAATTAGGCCTTGTAATTGGGGTTGGGTGTGACAGGGATCTGCCTTGTGTGGGCCGATCGGCTTTCTGCAGACTCCCGTTTTCTGATGTTCTTAGGTTTTTGCCATGAAATATATGCAAACAGTTTTCGGATAATCTCGCCGAGGTAGTCGCTGAACCATGCTTAATTCGCCGAAGACATCGCAGAACATACGCCGAGGATTCGTTCATCCTTCGCATTATTTCGCAATAATGTCGCCGATTACGTCTTACCCATCGGCGACGTTGTCGCCGGGTGTAAACTTGTCAACGGTTTTTAACGGTCTCAATCGTAGACGTCGCACACATTCCTTGCGAATTGACAAGACGACGGACAATTGTCCTCGGCGACGAAAATCGTATGAAGTCGCACATGTGGGAAAGGGGCATTAGGGGGGGAGAGTTTATTTATTGGTCGATATATTTATTTATGTATATACAGGTATTTTAGTTTTCTCCCTAGACCTTCATCAAGCTTAAAGAAACATCCCCAAGATCCCCGTTATAGATAAATTTGTGCATTTTTTTCGGCAAAAATTTTCCGGCCAAAGGCCGATAACTCCTAAATTACAGACTCGCTAACGCTCTCACTAGGAATAAATTGAAACCTAAATAGTACGAAAGGTCTGAATATTGACAAAGAAATAGGGCGAACAGTTTTAAAATCTCCAACCTAATGGGCCGAAAGTTTAAAAATCTAAAAGCTAATGGGGCTAAACATAAAGGAGAAGGGGGGGCAGGGGGGGCAGAAAACCAGTCATCCCTCCTTAACAGAACTTCTGGTGTCCGAGGGGCTTTTCTTGATGTGTGGGGGCCCGGGGTCGCCTATCGTGCTGGTGCAGGGACTCAAAGGGAAGAGGTATCGGACCGTAATCCCAAAGAGGTATCGGACCACTCTTATCTTCAGGCAGTGTAGAGGTGAATTTCAGGAACGACAGGCTGGCCTGGGCGATCACACAAGTTGCACTTCTAGCCTCGAGCATAGACCCAAGAATTGGCAAATTTTATCAGGAAAGTAAGAGAAGAGTAGACGAGGAATTTGGAAGGAATCTGAGTGTAAAATTAAGGGAGTGTAAGAAACTGTTCTGGAAAGAAGTCAAGAAAGTTAGGGAAGGTAGCAAGGGATACAGTAAGGATATGAAAGATAAGAATGGGCGAGTGCTAGCCGAGAAGCAAGAGAGAGTCAAAAGATGGAGGGAGTACTTCAACAAATTGCTGAATGTAAGGAATGAAGCGCCAGCAAACATAGTTGCATGGGGTATGGGAGGGAGAAGAAGAGAAGTAGTGGAGGAGTAGGTGGGGATCAGGAGGTCAGAAGTGTGTGAAGCCATGAAAAGAGTGAAGTTGGGGAAAGCACCAGGAATAGATGGAGTGTGTGGGGAAATGCTAAGGTATGGTGGTGAGATAGTGATCGAATGGTTATGGAAAATGTGCAAACTAGCATGGGAGAAGGGGAGTGCACCTGATGACTGGAAAACAGGCATATTAGTCCCCCTACTGTATATGAGGGGAAAAAGGAGTGTGTGGTAACCACCAAGGAATATGTCTTCTAAGCATAGTAGGGAAGGTGTACAGTAGGTTAGTGATTGAGAGAGTGAGAGCGAGAACGGAGAAATGGATAGGTGACGAGCAGGGCAGGTTTAGGAAGGGAAGAGGATGTGTAGATCAGATATTTACCCTGAAATGTATTGTGGAGAAATATCTGGAGAAGCAACAATAGGTGTATGTTGCCTTTATGATGGACTTGGAGAAGGCCTATGACAGAGTGGATAGAGAAGGTATGTGGAAAGTACTTAGAATATACGGAGTAGATGGCAAGTTGCTGAAAGCAGTGAAGAGCATGTATGAGTGTGCAAAGGCGGCAGTATGTGTGGAGAATGAGCAGAGCGAGTTCTTTGATCTGAATTTTGGGTTGAAAAAGGGGTGTGTGATGTCCCTGTGGTTGTTTACTGTATATATGGATGGAGTCATGAAAGAAATACAAGGAAGAGCAGTGGATGTTGGTGTATCGCTGATAAGGGAGGGAGACGAGTGGAAGCTACCTGTACTGCTGTCTGCTGATTATACAGTTCTGATGAGCGATAATGAATGGGAGTTGCAGGGTCTGGTAAATATTTTTGGAACTGTGTGCGAAAAACATAATCTGAAGGTAAATGAGGGTAAGAGCAAGGTTATGGTTTTCGAAAAGGATGAAGCCACAGAGTGTGAGGTGAAGTTGAACGGTCAGGCTATGGAGATTGTCAGCTCATTTGAGTATCTGGGCAGTGTGTTGAGTAAAGATGGGAGTATGGATGAAGAAGTACGGGAGAGGCTGCTACAGGGGAAGAGGGTTGTAGGTATGCTGAAAGCAGTTACAAGAAATAGGGTGGTCAGCATGGAAGTGAAGAAGTCCTTGTATGACCGTGTGGTAATCCAGACACTGATTTACGGAAGCGAAGCATGGACGTAGGTGGAGAGGCTCAAACCAAGAGTGATATGGGTGGAAATGAGTTACTTGAGAAGTGCGTGCGGAGTTACATGGAGGGATAGACAGACGAATGAGGAAGTAAGAAGGAGGTGTGGTGTGGAGGTAGATGTTCTGGAAAATGTGAAAAGGAACACCTTGAGATGGTTCGGCCATATGGAACGTATGGGAAGCGAGAGAATGACTAAGAGGGTGTACAAGAGCGAGGTGGAAGGACAGAGAGGGAGATGTAAACCGAGAGAGAGGTGGAAGGATGGAGTAAAGAGTTATATGAATGAAGGCGGTGCTGGTTGGGAGGAGGGGCGTCGACTGACTGGGGACAGAGGTGCATGGGAGTGTTTCGTTTGTGGCCACCCCTTCGGGGATCACGGCGTCAGGCAATAGATAGATTGATAGATATATATCAGTCTTTCTTATACTCAACATGTGAACTCTGGAACTCTCTCCATTAATCTTTCCTACAATCTATGACTTAAATTGCTTTAAACTTCGTCTGTCCAAGCATTTTGACTCCAACGCCCCTTGAATTTGGCTCTGTCACTCTTTTGGCTTTGGGGAAGACACTCGTTACAGGCAACCCGTGTTTTGTCTCCTTCATACGCATAGACCCAAAAATTAGGTATCGATTTTTCCCTGGTGAGCGGGACATACTTCTACCGAAAATGTGCAAATTTATCTGGAAGGGAGGATTGAGGGTTGTTTCTTTTTTTAAGCTTGATAGCGATGTAGGTAGGGATCTAAAAAAATATATGATAATAATATAATAATAAATAACAGTAATTATATTACTAATAATAATAATGATATAAACAATAATTGTGAGACAATATCGAGGAAGTAAAAAGGGTTGAGCTCTGGGAATTACGTGGATATAAGATAGAAGGAAAGCATTATATTTGTCTTGGAGGAATGAGAAGAAGACAGACGAAGCAAGGAGTTAAACAATATTGCATGGAAGGAAACAAATACAAAAACAAATTACAGTACTGTTGTCTTTTGTTTTATATGCTTGGTGGCTTTTTTGTTTATCTTTGTTATAATATTGTATTTGAATGCATCGTCAATATATATATATATATATATATATATATATATATATATATATACAGTATATATATATATATATACACACACACACACACACACACCACTAAATATGTCTCTTTCTCTGTGTCTGTCTGTCTTTGTCTCTTCTCTCAATCTGTCTGTCTGTCTCTCTCTTTCTCTTCCCTCCCTCCCTCCCTCTCTCTCTCTCTCTCTCTCTCTCTCTCTCTCTCTCTCTCTCTCTCTCTCTCTCTCTCTCTCTCTCTCCTCTCTCTCTCTCTCTCTCTCTCTCTCTCCCTCCCTCTCTCTCTCTCTCTCTCTCTCTCTCTCTCTCTCTCTCTCTCTCTCTCTCTCTCTCTCTCTCTCTCACACACACATTATAGCTCCACGAGAAACATACCACGACAAACAATACACACAACTCTGAATTCAAGCCCCGACCGAAAGGCATGGTCCCTGCGGATTGTAAATAAATATTGTCTTAGGATGTTGTGTTGTGTTTTCGTATTCATTGGAGCGAGTTTTCTGGATTATACTGGATACTGAGTGTGTGTGTGTGTGTGTGTGTGTTGATGATTTAGTGAAGTATTTTAGATTATAATGAATGCTGGGTTTTCAGTGTGTGTGTGTGTGTGTGTGTGTGTGTGTGTGTGTGTGTGTTTTATTGATGATTTAACCAAGTATTTTAGATAATAATGAATTTGGGGTTTTCATTGTGTGTGTTTGTGTGTGTGTGTGTGTGTGTGTGTGTGTGTGTGTGTGTGTGTGTGTGTGTGTGTGTGATCCCTTTGGCTGTTAAACATATTTTCTAAGCTGAGTGCCGTCTGTACTTAAAAAATAAAAGGTAATTAAGTAATAGGATATAAAGAGTTATGTGATATCATCGTCTACTCTTCAATAATGGTACGTTCATCCTTCCATCATTGTTAATCTCAATCATCTTAAGAGAACTATTTAGGAGGATGTAATAAGTTAAGTTTTGTATTCCTTTAATTTTTCAATATATATTTGTCTCTTGGAAGAAAGGGTGAAGGAAGTAAAGGATGTTATTTTGTAGTGTCAGTAACTTTTTCAATATTTTCTTGCTTATAGAATTATCTTAAGGTGGAATGTATTAAATGACGTTTATTATTTTATTGATCGTCTCCATTTGCTATTAATGAGATGTTTTTTTATAGATGAAGGACAAAAAGTATTAAATGCCAGTGGAATGCAGTGGACTATTAGTGTTTGTTATCCCAACAACTGTTAATTACTGGTTACCCACAAGACTCCTTAAGAGTCTTGTATGTATTTGCATATTTATTTATCTTTTTATTATTAGCATATTGTTATTTTTTGTAAGCTTTCTCCCTAAACTCCATTAATCTTAAAAAAAGAAAAAAGAAAACCCCTTTCAAGATATATTTGTAAATTTGTCGATAGAAAAATGCCCTGGCTGAAGGCCAGTGCCTCTTAAATTATGGCTAGCTGTCGCTTGCCAGAAAAATAATGACACCTAAATGGCACGAAAGGTCATAATATTTACTAAGAAATGGGGCGAAAGGTCTTATAATCGACAAACCAATGGGGCGAACGTTTTAGAATGTCAATACTAATGGGGTTAAGGGGAGTTGTGGTGGAGCGGTCTTGCTACTGGACTGGTAATCCCATGGTCCCGAGTTCGAATCCTAATGTATCAATGGGAAGGTATTATTTGGATGGAATTTGTGTTGTTCCTGTCTACTTCCCTCCTTCATTCCTTCCGCCTTTGTATTACTCTCCTTACTGTGGTTCTCCTTCACTCCGGCATTACCTCCCCCCCTTTCTCTACTGTTCCGTTCTCTCCACATTCCCTACATGAAACCTCGCTCTCCTCCCTATACTTTCCAATCCTTAACAAAACCCTCCACCTCCTCCATCACTTAACTCCGCACTACTTTTAATACTTTAATGGGAGTCACAGGCTTTTTTTCTCTCCTTTTCTCTCTTTCTCTGGCTTGTATATATTCGGCCCCATTCAGCCTACTGTTTTAAGACGTTTACTCCCATCCAGGTGTCGATTTTTTCTTTCCTGGTGAGAGGTAGCGAGCCAGCATATTTTGTTTAAAGTTTTTGACAGCAGGCTAAATTTGTACATTTTTCGATAGAAACATTTCTCCGGCGAAGCCGGATTTCTCCATACAATGTTGGTTCGCTATCGCTCACCAGGAAGAAAATGATACTTGGATGAGGATAAACTTCTTAAAACAGTAGGCTGAATAGGGCCGAATGGATATAAGCCAAAGAGAGAGGGAGAGAAGGAGAAAAACAGTGAGGTGGGCTCCCTTAATCTTTCTCCCCTCCCTCCTTTTCTTCCTCATTCATTCACTCCCTCTTCCTACTTCTCTCCTTCTTTTCCGTTCTCATATACTTCTGTCTTCTCTTCCTCCCTCATTCCACTGTTTCTCTCACTGGTATCTTCCCCCGCTTCCCTCAAAACATTATCTCTCTTCTCTCCTACCTTATTCTAATCTATTATGCTCCATTCTATTTTCTACGTCTCCACCCTCTTCTCCCTTCAGCACTTCATATTGTACCTCCCTTCCTAACTTGCCTCCCTCTTTCCTCCTTTCCTAACTTACCTCCCTCTTTCCTCCTTTCCTCCTTTCCTAACTTACCTCCCTCTTTCCTCCTTTCCTAATTTTCCCCTTCCCTCCTCCCTTCTCTCCTCCTTTTCCTAATTTACCCCTTCTTTCCTCCCTACACTCCTTTCCCCCCTTCCCTAATTTACCTCCCTCTTTCCACCCTTCCCTAACTTACCTCCCTCTTTCCCTAACTTACCTCCCTCTTTCCTCCTTTCCTAATTTACCTCCCTCTTTCCTCCTTTCCTAATTTACCTCCCTCTTTCCTCCTTTCCTAACTTACCTCCCTCTTTCCACCCTTCCCTAACTTACCTCCGTCTTTCCTCCTTTCCTAATTTACCTCCCTCTTTCCCTCCTTTCTTAACTTACCTCCCTCTTTCCCCCCTTCGCTAACTTACCTCCCTCTTTCCTCCTTTCCTAATTTACCTCCCTCTTTCCTCCTTTCCTAATTTACCTCCCTAACTTACCTTCCCTAACTTACCTCCCTCTTTCCTCCTTCCCTAATTTACCTCCCTCTTTCCCCCTTCCCTAACTTACCTCCCTCTTTCCTCCTTTCCTAATTTACCTCCCTCTTTCCCTCCTTTCCTAACTTACCTCCCTCTTTCCCCCCTTCCCTAACTTACCTCCCTCTTTCCCTCCTACCCTAACTTACCTCCCTCTTTCTCTCCTTTCCTAACTTACCACGCTCGTGTCCTCTCCACATTTCTTATCTTTACTCTTTCACTCACGTATTACCTCCCTTCCTCTTCTCCCTTGTTTATTTAATTACTGTTCTCATTTCCTACTTCTTCAACCCTTTCCCTCCATACTTCCCTCCCTCTTCACAGTTTTTCTCTCCTCCCTATTCCCTACTTTCTTTGCTATTTCTTCCTTTACCTACTTCGTACTACTTTCCTCTCGTCCTACGTCCATCTCATCCTCAACACTGCTTGCAGCCCTCCCTCCTTCTTGTATCTACTCCCTTCCTTTCTTAGGTATTCCGTCGTCTTTCGCTACTTTCGTCGCTACTTTATTTTGTTTCTCTCTCTCTCTCTCTCTCTCTCTCTCTCTCTCTCTCTCTCTCTCTCTCTCTCTCTCTCTCTCTCTCTCTCTCTCTCTCTCTCTCTCTCTCTCTCAAAATAAGACAAACAGATAAGAACAATGAGAATATAACAAAAAAGACAAGGTCGTGATAAAGATATTCATACCACTCAATGATATTATTTGATGGTTACTTATAATGCACTCGCAAATTGAATAGCCTTTATTAAACCTTTCTGTAATGTTTACCTTATGTAAACCTTTCTGCATTTATATGATATATTCTGGCTAACATTATACGATTATACATGGGTTACGAAGTATCTGTAGGAGTTACATGGTTAATTTAGATTTTTGTTTAGCTTTGATTCCTAGAAGTTATCTCAAAACTTAATAAAATTGTCAACTAGTAGCCAGAATATAATGCAATAAACACGTCCTCGTATACTGAAACTGTTAATACAATGGGGTGGTGAGAACGTTGAAACCTTCCTCCCTCACACTTATAAGCCAGCGAATGTAATACCATAAACAGTATATTAAATATCAATGTATCTTATATGTAATCAACTTTTATTTAAGGAATCCAAAGATTAAGAATTCCAACGATTAGTACCTTACTCATTATGTTAAAGAAGGGCTTGAGTTCTCGAGAGAAAAGACCAAAAAATAAGGGGGGGGGGGAGGAATTAAAGGCATGTCAATTGCCGACTTGCGAGTTTCGTTCTATAATGAAGTTGGAGCTGTAGACATCGATATCTAACATAATTAACAGCTAAAATACGGTCGTAGTACATTTATAAATACATAAAGCACAATTCAACATACCAATTATCCATCAGAAACGTACATTATTATTGAATTTCTGTTTAATATCAATGTTTACGGCTTCAACTTCCTTATAGCCTGAAACTCACAAGTGGTCAATTTTAGTGCTGCAAGCTTTAAATAAACACTAAAAATGTAATTCAATGTAGGCCTACAGTTGCCCACATAAGTTCTCTTCTTCGTCGTGAAATTATGTATGAAAGTAGAATTAGTATGAATGAATTGCAAGTGGTTTCTTTTAATTATTAATTGACTAATCATATGAGTTAACCAGTGCATAAGAAACTACACTCGTAGTTCAATCATGTGCATCATAGTTCTGTGTATCGAGAGGAACATAACTAATGTGGCCAACTGTACATTGATCGTAGGTTGAATTGACCATATAGTGATTTGACCATAGGCTGCATTTACCATAGGTTTAAATTGAAAATAGGCTGAACTGACCATTGACTAAATTGACCATTGACAAAATTTAACCATAGACCAAATTGACTATAGTTAAAATTAACCATAAACTAAATTGACCACAGACTAAATTGACCATAGACTAAATTGACCATAGACTAAATTGACCACAGACTAAATTGACCATAGACTAAATTGACCATAGACTAAATTGACCACAGACTAAATTGACCATAGACTAAATTGACCACAGACTAAATTGACCATAGACTAAATTGACCACAGACTAAATTGACCACAGACTAAATTAACCATAGACTAAATTGACCACAGACTAAATTGACCATAGACTAAATTGACCATAGACTAAATTGACCACAAACTAAATTGACCATAGACTAAATTGACCACAGACTAAATTGACCATAGACTAAATTGACCATAGACTAAATTGACCACAGACTAAATTGACCATAGACTAAATTGACCAGAGACGAAATTGACCATAGACTAAATTGACCACAGACTAAATTGACCACAGACTAAATTGACCACAGACTAAATTGACCAGACTAAATTGACCACAGACTAAATTGACCATAGACTAAATTGACCACAGACTAAATTGACCATAGACTAAATTGACCACAGACTAAATTGACCACAGACTAAATTGACCACAGACTAAATTGGCCACATACTAAATTGACCATAGACTAAATTGACCACAGACTAAATTGACCATAGACTAAATTGACCACAGACTAAATTGACCACAGACTAAATTGACCACAGACTAAATTGACCACAGACTATATTGACCATAGACTAAATTGACCATAGACTAAATTGACCACAGACTAAATTGACCATAGACTAAATTGACCATAGACTAAATTGACCATAGACTAAATTGACCACAGACTAAATTGACCATAGACTAAATTGACCACAGACTAAATTGACCACAGACTAAATTGCCCACAGACTAAATTGACCACAGACTAAATTGACCATAGACTAAATTGACCATAGACTAAATTGACCATAGACTAATTTGACCACAGACTAAATTGACCATAGACTAAATTGACCAGACTAAATTGACCACAGACTAAATTGACCACAGACTAAATTGACCACAGACTAAATTGACCATAGACTAAATTGACCACAGACTAAATTGACCATAGACTAAATTGACCACAGACTAAATTGACCACAGACTAAATTGACCACAGACTATATTGACCATAGAGTAAATTGACCACAGACTAAATTGACCATAGACTAAATTGACCATAGACTAAATTGACCACAGAATAAATTGACCGTAGACTAAACTGACCATAGACTAAATTGACCACAGACTAAATTGACCATAGACAAAATTGACCACAGACTAAATTGACCATAGACTAAATTGACCACAGACTAAATTGACCACAGACTAAATTGACCACAGACTAAATTGACCATAGACTAAATTGACCACAGACTAAATTGACCACAGACTAAATTGACCACAGACTAAATTGACCATAGACTAAATTGACCGTAGACTAAATTGACCACAGACTAAATTGACCATAGACTAAATTGACCACATACTAAATTGACCACAGACTAAATTGGCCACAGACTAAATTGACCACAGACTAAATTGACCACAGACTAAATTGACCATAGACTAAATTGACCACAGACTAAATTGACCACAGACTAAATTGACCACAGACTATATTGACCATAGACTAAATTGACCATAGACTAAATTGACCACAGACTAAATTGACCATAGACTAAATTGACCACAGACTAAATTGACCACAGACTAAATTGACCATAGACTAAATTGACCACAGACTAAATTTACCACAGACTAAATTGACCACAGACTAAATTGACCACAGACTAAATTGACCACAGACTAAATTGACCATAGACTAAATTGACCATAGACTAATTTGACCATAGACTAAATTGACCACAGACTAAATTGACCATAGACTAAATTGACCAGACTAAATTGACCACAGACTAAATTGACCACAGACTAAATTGACCACAGACTAAATTGACCACAGACTAAATTGACCATAGACTAAATTGACCACAGACTAAATTGACCATAGACTAAATTGACCACAGACTAAATTGACCACAGACTATATTGACCACAGACTATATTGACCATAGACTAAATTGACCACAGACTAAATTGACCAGAGACTAAATTGACCATAGACTAAATTGACCACAGACTAAATTGACCACAGACTAAATTGACCACAGACTAAATTGACCACAGACTAAATTGACCATAGACTAAATTGACCATAGACTAACTTGACCATAGACTAACTTGACCACGGACAAAATTGACCACAGACAAAATTGACCACAGACAAAATTGACCACAGATAAAATTGACCATAGGGTAAATTGACCATAGGGTAAATTGACCACAGACTAAATTGACCACAGACTAAATTGACCACAGACTAAATTGACCACAGACTAAATTGACCATAGACTAAATTGACCATAGACTAAATTGACCACAGACTAAATTGACCAGAGACTAAATTGACCACAGACTAAATTGACCACAGACTAAATTGACCACAGACTAAATTGACCATAGACTAAATTGACCACAGACTAAATTGACTACAGACTAAATTGACCACAGACTATATTGACCATAGACTAAATTGACCACAGACTAAATTGACCATAGACTAAATTGACCACAGACTAAATTGACCTTAGACTAAATTGACCATAGACTAAATTGACCATAGACTAAATTAACCATAGACTAAATTGACCACAAACTAAATTGACCACAGACTAAATTGACCACAGACTAAATTGACCACAGACTAAATTGACCACAGACTAAATTGACCATAGACTAAATTGACCATAGACTAAATTGACCATTGACTAAATTGACCATAGACTAAATTGACCACAGACTAAATTGGCCATAGACTAAATTGACCACATACTAAATTGATCACAGACTAAATTGACCACAGACTAAATTGACCATAGACTAAATTGACCACAGACTAAATTGACCATAGACTAAATTGACCACAGACTAAATTGACCACAGACTATATTGACCATAGACTAAATTGACCACAGACTAAATTGACCACAGACTAAATTGACCACAGACTATATTGACCATAGACTAAATTGACCACAGACTAAATTGACCACAGACTAAATTGACCACAGACTAAATTGACCATAGACTAAATTGACCATAGACTAAATTGACCATAGACTAAATTGACCATGGACTAAATTGACCATGGACAAAATTGACCACAGACAAAATTGACCACAGACAAAATTGACCACAGACAAAATTGACCATAGACTGAATTGACCATAGGGTAAATTGACCATAGATTAAATTTACCATAGATTAAATTGACCACAGACTAAATTGTCCACAGACTAAATTGACCACAGACTAAATTGACCACAGACTAAATTGACCACAGACTAAATTGACCACAGACTAAATTGACCACAGACTAAATTGAGCACAGACTAAATTGACCATAGACTAAATTGACCATAGACTAAATTGACCATAGACTAAATTGACCACAGACTAAATTGACCACAGACTAAATTGACCACAGACTAAATTGATCACAGACTAAATTGACCACAGACTAAATTGACCATAGACTAAATTGACCATAGACTAATTTGACCATAGACTAAATTGACCACAGACTAAATTGACCATAGACTAAATTGACCAGACTAAATTGACCACAGACTAAATTGACCACAGACTAAATTGACCACAGACTAAATTGACCACAGACTAAATTGACCACAGACTAAATTGACCATAGACTAAATTGACCACAGACTAAATTGACCACAGACTAAATTGACCACAGACTAAATTGACCACAGACTATATTGACCACAGACTATATTGACCATAGACTAAATTGACCACAGACTAAATTGACCATAGACTAAATTGACCATAGACTAAATTGACCACAGACTAAATTGACCACAGACTAAATTGACCACAGACTAAATTGACCACAGACTAAATTGACCATAGACTAAATTGACCATAGACTAACTTGACCATAGACTAAATTGACCACGGACAAAATTGACCACAGACAAAATTGACCACAGACAAAATTGACCACAGACAAAATTGACCATAGGGTAAATTGACCATAGGGTAAATTGACCATAGATTAAATTGACCACAGACTAAATTGACCACAGACTAAATTGACCACAGACTAAATTGACCATAGACTAAATTGACCATAGACTAAATTGACCACAGACTAAATTGACCAGAGACTAAACTAACCACAGACTAAATTGACCACAGACTAAATTGACCACAGACTAAATTGACCATAGACTAAATTGACCACAGACTAAATTGACCACAGACTAAATTGACCACAGACTATATTGACCATAGACTAAATTGACCACAGACTAAATTGACCATAGACTAAATTGACCACAGACTAAATTGACCTTAGACTAAATTGACCATAGACTAAATTGACCATAGACTAAATTAACCATAGACTAAATTGACCACAAACTAAATTGACCACAGACTAAATTGACCGCAGACTAAATTGACCACAGACTAAATTGAGCACAGACTAAATTGACCATAGACTAAATTGACCATAGACTAAATTGACCATAGACTAAATTGACCATAGACTAAATTGACCACAGACTAAATTGGCCATAGACTAAATTGACCACAGACTAAATTGATCACAGACTAAATTGACCACAGACTAAATTGACCATAGACTAAATTGACCACAGACTAAATTGACCACAGACTAAATTGACCACAGACTAAATTGACCACAGACTATATTGACCACAGACTAAATTGACCACAGACTAAATTGACCACAGACTAAATTGACCATAGACTAAATTGACCATAGACTAAATTGACCACAGACTAAATTGACCACAGACTAAATTGACCACAGACTAAATTGACCATAGACTAAATTGACCATAGACTAAATTGACCATAGACTAAATTGACCATAGACTAAATTGACCATGGACAAAATTGACCACAGACAATATTGACCACAGACAAAATTGACCACAGACAAAATTGACCATAGACTGAATTGACCATAGGGTAAATTGACCATAGATTAAATTTACCATAGATTAAATTGACCACAGACTAAATTGACCACAGACTAAATTGACCACAGACTAAATTGACCACAGACTAAATTGACCACAGACTAAATTGACCACAGACTAAATTGACCACAGACTGAACTGACCACAGACTGAATTGACCACTGACTAAATTTACCACAGACTGAATTGACCACAGACTAAATTGACCACAGACTAAATTGACCACAGACTAAATTGACCATAGACTAAACTGACCGTAGACTAAACTGACCATAGACTATATTGACCACAGACTAAATTGACCACAGACTAAATTGACCACAGACTAAATTGACCACAGACTAAATTGACCACAGACTACATTGACCATAGACTAAATTGACCACAGACTAAATTGACCACAGACTAAATTGACCACAGACTAAATTGACCATAGACTAAACTGACCGTAGACTAAACTGACCATAGACTAAATTGACCACAGACTAAATTGACCACAGACTAAATTGACCACAGACTAAATTGACCACAGACTAAATTGACCATAGACTACATTGACCATAGACTAAATTGACCGATCTCTCATCATGAATTCCATATATTATTCTGCCCCTACATGATTACTGACCGGAAATGTCTATATCCTATAGTCTATTCGGTGTAAGTAGGTTAGAAATGATGACCTCTAACCTCTGTAACTCAAAAACGACTAGAGTAATCGGGCTAATATTTCTACCATTTGGGAAGAGTCAGTCAAGGAATAGATGTGGAAAATTACAGCCCATTTGCTCCAGCTCTATTTTAGTTACAGAGGATAGAGGCTATGAGTTATCGCCTACTTACAGCGAATATACTTAACACCCCAACCATGTAGGGCGGCGGTGAAATATAACCAGTCCAGGATTACTATTATCTTCATCATAAACAATAAAATGGGTGGTTTAGGATTGATGTTGTTGGTGTTGTTGTTCCCTAGGCTGCCTAGCCGAACAGCCCCGTGGGATTGATGTTTATTTGTGATGTTGGTATTGCTTTATGTTAAGCTTAGTTTAACACTTCCAGAGTAGATGAGGAATTTGGAAGGAATCTGAGTGTGAAATGGAGGGAGAGTAAGAAACTGTTCTGGAAAGAAGTCAAGAAAGTTAGGGAAGGTAGCAAGGGAAACAGTAAGGGTGTGAAAGATAAGAATGGGAGAATGCTAGCCGAGAAGCAAGAGAGAGTCGAAAGATGGAGGGAGTACTTCAGTGAGTTGCTAAATGAAAGGAATGAAGAGCCAGCAAACATAGCTGGATATGGTATGGGAGGGAGAAGAAGAGAAGTAGTGGAGGAGGAGGTGGGGATCAGGAGGTCAGAAGTGTGGAAAGCCATGAAAAGAGTGAAGTTGGGGAAAGCACCAGGAACAGATGGAGTGTGTGGGGAAATGTTGAGGTATGGTGGTGAGATAGTGATAGAATGGGTATGGAAAATGTGCAAACTAGCATGGGAGAAGGGGAGTGGACCCGATGACTGGAAGACTGGCATAATAGTCCCCCTATATAAGGGCAAAGGGGAAAGAGGAGTGTGTGGTAACCACCGAGGAATATGTCTTCTAAGCGTAGTAGGGAAGGTATACAGTAGGGTAGTGATTGAGAGAGTGAGAGTGAGAACGGAGAAATGGGTAGGCGACGAGCAGGGAGGTTTTAGGAAGGGAAGAGGATGTGTAGATCAGATTTTTACCCTGAATTGTGTTGTGGAGAAGTATCTGGAGAAGAAACAAAAGGTGTATGTTGCCTTTATGGACTTGGAGAAGGCCTATGACAGAGTGGATAGAGAAGGTTTGTGGAAAGTACTTAGAATATACGGAGTAGAGGGCAAGTTGCTGAAAGCAGTGAAGAGCATGTATGAGGGTGCAAAGGCGGCAGTACGTGTGGAGAGTGAGCAGAGCGAGTTCTTTGACCTGAATGTTGGTTTGAAACAGGGGTGTGTGGTCCCCGTGGTTGTTTACTGTATATATGGATGGAGTTATGAAAGAAATACTATCAAGAGCAGTGGATGTTGGTGTATCGCTGAAAAGGGAGGGAATTGAGTGGAAGCTACCTATACTGCTGTTTGCGGATGATACAGTTCTGATGAGTGATAATGAATGGGAGTTGCAGGGTCTGGTAAATGAGTTTGGAACAGTGTGCGAAAAACGGAATTTGAAGGTAAATACGGGGAAGAGCAAGGTTATGGTCTTCGAAAGGGGTGAAGTCACAGAGTGTGAGGTGAAGCTGAACGGTCAGGCTATGGAGATCGTCAACTCTTTAAGTATCTGGGCAGTGTGTTGAGTAAAGATGGGACTATGGATGAAGAGGTGCGGGAGAGGGTACAACAGGGAAAGAGGTTTGTAGGAACGCTAAAAGCAGTAACAAGAAATAGGGTGGTCAGTATGGAAGTGAAGAAGTCCTTGCATGACAGTGTGGTAATCCCGACACTGACTTACGGAAGCGAAGCATGGACGTTGGTTGAGAGACTCAGACCAAGAGTGAGAGCAGTGGAAATGAATTATTACTTAAGGAGTGCGTGCGGAGTTACATGGAGGATAGACAGACTAATGAGGAAGTAAGAAGGAGGTGTGGTGTGGAGGTAGATGTGCTGGAAAGTGTGAAAAGGAACAACTTGAGATGGTTCGGCCATATGGAACGTATGGAAAGCGAGAGAATGACTAAGAGGGTGTACGAGAGCGAGGTGGAGGGACAGAGGGGGAGAGGTAGACCGAATATGAGGTGGAAGGATGGAGTGAGGAACTACATGAACGAAGGCGGTGCTGGTTGGGGGGAGGGGCGTCGACTGACTGGGGACAGAGGTGCATGGGGGCGGTTCGTTCGTGGCCACCCCTTCGGGGATCACGGCGTCAGGCAATAGATAGATAGATAGATAGTATTTGGATGCCTTTTCCCACTCATTTTCTGGGCATCATTAGACGAATATATATAGATTTGGATAGTCCTATAAGAATAAAAGAAGTATAGTCTAATTCAGTTCTCCCTCTGACATCCAAAATTAATTCCTAAACTAAATAGAATCAAGGTAATATATGCGTGCTCAAATAATGAAGGGGTCAATGTAACACCAAAGCAATATTTTTGAGTAAATTGAGCCGTGGTTGAACTGCCCGCCTGTTATAATGTGTATGAGTTATTGTGGCATTAATTAGGTCTGTCCGGAAGTTGAGCATGGCATATGGTTCGTGTCTAAATAGGCTAATAGTGTAATATACTAATGGTTAATGGAGCGAATATATAGAGTGGATTGGAGTGTTTGAAATATTATTGTTATATTATAACATTGTATATTATTGTTATATTATAACATTGTATATTATTGTTATATTATAACATTGTATATTATTGTTATATTATAACATTGTATATTATTGTTATATTATAACATTGTATATTATTGTTATATTATAACATTGTATAGTATTTTAGGTTTGTTGTTATTGTTACCTTCGCCAACGAACTTAGACGCCTCCGTTTGTTTGTATGTCTGTTTATCTGTAAACAAGATATCCCGCAAAGCTATGAATACATTTTCACGAAATATGGTGGGCCGATAGGATATAGTTATAAACCGATTTTCACAAAGTTTGGTGGGCAGATATGATATGCGCCAAGGAAGAAGTGATTAACATTAGAAGGCGATCCGGATCATATCCTGGAAACCAGATCCAGAAGAATATTTACACCTATGATATTAAGGGAGCCCACCTCGCTTTTTTCTGTTTCTCTCCCTCTCTCTTTGACTTGTATCCATTCGGCCCCATTCAGCCTACTGTTTTAAGACGTTTACTCCCATCCAGGTGTCAATATTTTCCTGGCGAGCGGTAGCGAGCCACCATATATATATATATATATATTTGTTTTGACAGTAAGGTAAATGTGTACATTTTTCGATAGAAAAATGTCTCTGGCGAAGCCGGATTTCTCCCTACAATGCTGGCTCGCTACCGCTCACCAGGAAGAAATCGACACCTGGATGGGGATAAAAATCTTAAAACAGTTGGCTGAATGGGGCCGAATGGATACAAGCCAGAGAAAGAGAGAAAAGGAGATAAATATAAAACAAGCAGGTGACCCTCCTTAATGGTAAAGAACCAGCCAACATAGCCAGATATGTGCGCTATAGGGGGTGCTCCTCTAGGTATTGATAGTATTTTGTATGTCTATTAATATTTTTAAATCTAGTACTACAGTATATGCAGATTTGAGTACAATAAACCCTGGCTACCTACACTAGCCTTATGACTGTCAAGGCCCAGTGAGCTATTATAAAACAAATGCATCATCATACACACATACACACATACATAGTCAGCCATCAGTATTGTCATCAGTTATTATGGCAGTAAATGAGGTCTGTGTCCGGAGGTAATATATACAACAGGTGGTCCGGGTATAGGCTATAATAGTGTCGTCAATATGTTTACCAGGGCGGCCAATGAAGCGATACACGGATGGGACTGTGGGGGTTATCGAGGATTTGGGTGTATTTTGGTAGTTTAAGGAGGTAGTGGCCGGTTTTTTGGTCTACTAATTCAGTTATTCATTTATTTTTTAGTTTCCTCGCTAGACCTCCATCAACCTGTAAAAACGCCCCCTGGACCCTCCTATAAGACACATTTGTAAATTTTTCGGTAGAACAATGTCCCGGCCGATGGCTGGTTACTCCCAAAATTACCGGGTCGCTATCGCTCGCCAGGAAAAAAATCGACACCTAAATGGCACGAAAGGTCTAAATATTGACAAAGAAATGGGGTGTAAAGTTATAAAATAGCCAAACTAATGAGTCGAACGTCTTGAAATCTCAAAACTAATATGCTAAACACGAGGGAGAAGAGGGTCCAGAAAAAGCGAGTACTACTCCCTTAATAGTCCGTAATTGGCGAGTAATTACCATGGACCTCTCTTGTTTACTCCGCGGATTCTCAGAGATTGTAGTTATGCAATTATATACGTTCAGGTTAATGTAGGAAACAATATTGCTTATATATTTCTTGATTCATTCTTTTTCCATTCTGTATACTGTAAATATCTTATATCAATTTATTTTTAAGCTTCAATTAAGCCTAAACAATATTCTGAGACTGCGGATTATACGAGTTGACTGTACCTATCTTGATTACTCGGATATTACGATCATATTGTTTGCACTAATATAACAGAGACGTAGTAGATTTATTTAATATTTGCATTGATTATCGAGAAAACTAACTGCTAAAGGACTAGAATCTTATGCCAGGCTAAAATAAATAGACTATAGTACCACGAATAAATAGACTATAGTACCACGAATAAATAGACTATAGTACCACGAATAAATAGACTATAGTACCACGAATAAATAGACTATAGTACCACGAATAAATAGACTATAGTACCACGAATAAATAGACTATAGTACCACGAATAAATAGACTATAGTACCACGAATAAATAGACTATAGTACCACGAATAAATAGACTATAGTACCACGAATAAATAGACTATAGTACCACGAATAAATAGACTATAGTACCACGAATAAATAGACTATAGTACCACGAATAAATAGACTATAGTACCACGAATAAATAGACTATAGTACCACGAATACACACAGTTAGCGTTATTGTTAGTTATTATTGGATGCTCTCTCTCTTTCTCTCTCTGGCTGACTGTATGTTTGTCTGTCTGTCTCACTCAATCATTCTCTCTCTCTCTCTCTCTCTCTCTCTCTCTCTCTCTCTCTCTCTCTCTCTCTCTCTCTCTCTCTCTCTCACTATCACTCACTCTCACTCTCTCTCTCTCTCTCTCTCTCTCTCTCTCTCTCTCTCCGTCTGTCTGTCTGTATATAATTATGTCTTTCTCTCACTCAATCATTCTCACTCTCTCTCTCTCTCTGACTATCACTCTCACTTTCTCTCTCACTCACTCACTCACTCTTCTCTTCTCTTTCCTGAACCAACCCCCAAACAGTGTCTTTATTAACCCCTTCAATCACACGGCTATTACTTTACTTAACCCCTTCAATATTTGACGACTCGTTTCTTTCTTTGATTCTGGCTAGCAGTAGACGTAGTTATTTAGCTTAGGAAGAACATTTAGAGAGTAAGATGGATGATTGAGGTGTACTTTACCTCTCTGATTCTTGAAGGTTCTTTAAAGTTGAATAAAATCGTCTAATTGTAGCCTACATAAAGTGGAGGAAAGGCGGCTAAATACTGAAAGGGTTAACGCTACTACTACTACTAATAATAATAATGATAATAATTACAATAATAATTATAATAACAATAATAATATGTATAATAATAATTTATGTTGAAAATACGTGTTCTACTGAAAATGCTTGGCAGCGTTGCCAAAGCACATAGAATACATCCTCCTCAAATGTGCTTTAATGACCGTTATATTATATATATCTATGCATATATTTATTTATACATTTATGTATTATTATTTATTCTATTTCCAATAACTGACCACGAATTGACCTGTGTTTGAATTGACCTTCCATACAATCAAAATTTCGGTGAAATATTTTTCGCTGAAAAATTAAAATGGCCGGAAATCCGGATGTGGCCCGTGTATCGCCCACTCAGGCAAGCAAAAACGTCAACCAACACGGGAAATGAAATAAAAATATAGAGCGGATTTAGCGTTACACCGCAGAGGCCCTTTAGTATACGGTGACTAGGGGGCCATTTTATCTCCGGCTAAATGGAGATGCTTTGCGGAAATTGTTGTGACTGTTGTTATGTGTGTGTGTTTGTTTGTTGGTTTGCTTTTTGATTTGTTTATCTCTTGCTTGGGAAAATATTATGTAGCATGTTAACGGCTTTAGTATTTGAGGCCGTAATTATTATGTTTACTTTAGCTCGTAGTAGACGATTTTATTCAATTTAAGAAGGAATGATAACGTCAGAGAGTCAGTGAGACAGACATAACTTATTTGATTCCTACATGGCTCTCCAAAAGTGAGTACACTAATCTATTGTTAACCAGAATAAATTATAAATAGCGGCCTCGAATACTGAATGGATTATTATACCTAACATACATAATCGACTACTAGGAAATAACTCGGTTAGTTATTATCAAGCTACAAAAGTGGTCTATAGGTAGCGCCAGCGAACTTGACTATAATCTTGATCCCTTAACTTATCATCACTCAAAATGAATGAAAGCAATCGGGCTGACATTTCAATTATTTGGGAAGAGCCCACCAGGAAATAGGGTGGGTATTTACAGCCAGTTTGCTCTAGGCCCTTTTGAGTTACATCTAGGTCAGGGATAAATTGTATTGTCAAGTTCGTTGGCGCTACCTATAGTTAGGAGTCTATCTACTGGTGGGCTATGGTGTGGGGTAAAGTAACATCTGGAGAAAAAAAACACTACCATTATGTTTTCGTATTGCATTCTTTATTTATCAAATAATATACAAATAGGCTTCACTCTACCTGAAATGTTGTGAATTGAAGCTGTCTGTAAACTCCCCCACCCCTCCCAGGCGCCTCCCCCAAACACACGAATATGATACAAACCTGAGGAAACATCCTACTGGTACGCCAAAATGTTTTTTATTTGAAATAAATGTTTTTCGTCTACCAGTGTGGGTTTCTCCTGTTGATTATATTTTGTGTTTAATAAATACTCCCAGCGGGGCTCGAACCACCGACAGCCAGGACGATTGTCCATGCTTTAACCAACGCTACCACGGCGTGAGAGTATGAACACATTTTGTACCTCACGTTTACTTGTGATATATATATATATATATATCGTCTTGTTTCATAGTGGTGTTTACTTTTAATACGAGGAATATGTTGGAACAATGATCTAGGATTCTTTGTGTCATATTCTTATAAATCTATAATAATTTTTTTAAATTATATGTATTTTATCTAACACCTAGCAATTATATTCGACTTTATGAATAGACTCTTTGGATCATATTTTCTACAGTCAATTAGCTAACGTAAGTAGACAAAAAAGAAATTATTTATAAGAAAAGGTGCAAGATTACAAAACATTTATTTGTCTTAAGATTGTAGGTGGTAAGGTATCATATCGGGTATTGGGATCATTCGATGTGTCCCAGTTTCTGTATGTCATCTACAATTATATATAGTTACATTATGGTGCTAAGTAGAATTGTTAATCTACAATTACTCTGATATCAAATGCTAAAGCATGCTATTTCATCCAACCCCCAAGCGATATTATAACAGTTTATTAGTTCTGCAACCAAAATGCTAATATTTGTTTTTCTTATTTTCCAGGTACGTTCCAGGACTTGTTGGCATAAATGGAAAGGTGACAAGTATGTAAATGTGAGTGTATATACAGTTTATATATATATATATATACCGTATATATATATATATATATATATATATATATATATATATATATATATATATATATATATAATTTGTGATTGTGTGAGGGGAAGGGTTAGCTTACATAAACATAAATTATGTTAATTGTTAACAACGATTCAAGAAGAAGGAAATCTATTTGTAAATTAATATATAACATATGTATTCAGTGTTTTGTTTGGTTAGTATTTGATAGGTATATCGTGTCTAAGGATTTGTTATATAATATAATAGCCGATATATGTTGTACAGTTCTTCAATTTTAAGTTGCATTGAATGTTCTACAATTTAAATAATAGAGCGCGAGAATAGCACCTTCTGTACAGAGACATATACTAAGTGTACACGCACACTCACACACACACTCACACACACACACACACTCACACACACACTAAAATCCCAGGTGGTTTGGATTCTGGAGGCGACATTCTCACAATCACCTCCTCCACAGGGAAATGAGAGAGAGAGAGAGAGAGAGAGAGAGAGAGAGAGAGAGAGAGAGAGAGAGAGAGAGAGAGGGGGGAGACAGATAGAGAGAGAAGAGATAGAGGAGAGAGAGAGAGAGAGAGAGAGAGAGAGAGAGAGAGAGAGAGAGAGAGAGAGAGAGAGAGAGAGAGAGATAGAGGAGAGAGAGAGGAGAGAGAGAGAGAAGAGGCTACTAACTTACAAGATTAGGGTAGTACTATTATCCCATAACACTAGGGCCTTCCACACTTCCCATGGATATATTCGCATAATATATATATATATATATATATATATATATATATATATATATATATATATATATATATATATATTAATTATATAATATATTATCTATATTATACCGGTGCTGTCCCCAGTGGTTTTTCGAGAAAGACCGCAGCAAAAGAGGGCCAGGCAGAGCGAGAGGAAGCGGTAGATAGGAATCGATGGTCTTTTGTCGTGGAAATTGGATGTATATGTTAATGAGATGAATCACTGGGACAGGTTTCTATTGGAATGGAATTGAATAACTTAATCAAAGTTCAATTTACCCTATATCACAGACCTGGGCCCGGATACTTAAAAGATACCTTAATTTGGGTCACCGTTTTTTTTTTTTTTTTACCCCTGATAGAGGGCCTCCTCAAGACGAGCCGAAACTGTCGTGTAAAATATAGATACATAAATAAAACAAAATAAATCTTTATTTTGTAGGTTTACTTTTCCAAACTTGTATTCACGATGTTGTGCGTATTCCTTGTTCATGTCATCATAACTTACTCATACCCAGGGAAATTGGGACATCATAAGTTACAACATCCAGTTATGTTTTGCATTGCATTCGCGTGAATTACGACGATAATATTTAGGATACGGTCAGAGGAAGAAAAGGTGTATAAATATTCCGCGTATCCGAACTCAGTTTATTGCAGCTGCTATGGTGCCTTGAGATATGACAGTAGTATTGTAGCCCTATTTGGGTCCTAGGGATCTCTTTTTGGATCTCCCATGTTTCACTCCATTAGTTTGGGGATTTAAAGACTTTTCACCCCATTAGTTTGGCGATAGTGAGACGCTTCAACCCATTCAGGTGTCGGTTATTTCTGGGCGAGCGATAGCGACCCTCTAACATAGAAGAAAACGTCCTTCGGCCGGGACATTTTTCTATCAAAACCTGTACAACTTTAGCTTGAAGGGGGTTTGAGTGGCATTTTTGTACCTGAAAGGAAATCTTGGAAGGCGTTTTAGTTAGCCTAAGTGACAAACTGACATACATTGCTCTCAAATGGCAAAATCTAGCAAACTCCTCAATGATAATTAAACAAACTATGATAATAACCCACAAGTGCTGCCAAACCCAAATGTGTTTATTTATTATTGTATTGTTTTGGTATATCCTTTAATTTTGTTCTGGCTGTCATTAAACGATTGTGCTTGGTTCAGAAATGGTCTGTCTGTGCGAGGTAAGGAACAATTTAAATAGATTTTCTCTCATTTACTGCTAGAGGTCCTTCCTAAGCTTTATATTATAATATAATGCTTGAGAACATAGCCTACATGGAAACTAGCGTCATGTTACTCATAGTGAACAAAACAAGAATAATAATAATACTGTATAATTATCTCTCTCGCTATTCTATATCTACTACAATAATTAGTGTTCCTCAGAGCTCTCCCAGTGTATACCACGTCCCCTACGTAGGGTACGAGGTACCCGTCTTGCAACACAATCCCACCCCTACTCTGTGCAACTCTCCAACCCAAGAGTGAAGCGTTATTATCAGTCTTTCTTTTATTCAACAGCTGAGCTCTGGAACTCTCTCCCAGAATAAGTCTTTCCTTCTTCCTATGACTTAAATTGCTTCAAATTCCGTGTGTCTAGGCATTTTGACTCGAACGTCCCTTGATTTTGGCCCTGTCACTCTTTCAAGTCTGGGGGAGGCACTCACTACAGGCAGTTCTGCCTTTTGTCTCCCTCACTCACATAGAAAAAAAAACACAAAAACAAAAACGGTCCTACTGTGGTGTCGACATTTTCCTGGCGAACGATAGCGAGCCTTTAATTAAGGAGGAATCGGCCTTCGGCCACAATATTAATCTTGATGGGGGGTCTTGAGGGTATTGTTTAAAGCTTGATGAAATTCTTGAGAGTAAACTAAAGGAAACATTACACAAATACATATATTAACAAATACATACAAATCTGCCCTTAAGATAGGTTAGGTTATTATACCTGCACTATATCTGGGATATCTTGCACTGGTATCGGAAACAAGATAGTAGATAGAGATTAATGACTTAATTTGCTTTTTTAACAACTTCAGTGCATTGTTGGACAGGTTTGAAATCGCTTGTTATAGTTATTCCAAGATCAGTTTGTTTATTTACATTTATGAGTTGAATTCCATTAATCAAATAGTTTGTTTTTTCATATTTAATACCAATGTGGAGCACATTGCATTTATCTATATACAAATTCATCTGCATGCCTGAGCCCAGTTTGACAGCTTGACTACATCATTTTGAATCTCTTGTATCTGCGATGGAAAATTTGCTATATTTGCAATCTTTGTGTCATCAGCGAATTTTGAGATTCTGCATGATAGTCCAGTATCAATATCGTTAATATAAATAAAACATAGAATTGGACCGAGAACCGAGCCTTGTTGTACACCGCTTGTAACATTTGTCCAATTTAAAGCTTTGCCATATATTTCTGCACGTTGCTTTTGCTCAGTTAGCCAATCCTAAATCCAATGAAGAACAAACCCGCAAATGCTGTGAGCTTAAAGTTGTGCTATCAGTCTTGTTGTGAGGCACTTTATCGAATGCTTATTTTAAATCAAGGTAGACGATATCAACTGCTTTATTTTCGTACTATATATTTTAGATGTCGTTGGAAAAGTCAAGGATATTTGTCAGGCACCAACACTTGTTTTGGAAACCATGTTGTGAGTCCTTAATTATGTTGTTAATTTCTAGATGGCATATAATTATATTTTAGCCTATTGTTTCGAGCAGCTTGCATATAATTGAGGTGAGGCTTATTGAGCGATAGTTGCCGGGCGGAGATGTATTTCATTTTTATTTATATGGGTGTTACTTTAGCTAATTTCCATTATTTGGGAATTTTATTGTTTGGTATTGATTTGTTAAAGAGAAGGGTTAGTGGTTTTGAGATTTAATCTTTTACTTCTTAGATTACTTTTGGAGAAAATGTATTGGGTCCAGGGGATTTATTGGAGTTTAGTTTTGATATGGCACCGGAGATGTCTGTGTTTGTAATTACAATGTTGCATGGCGCTTTGCAGTTGTTTATTTGAACTGACAGAATATGAGAACAGATAATGTCTTCCTCAGTAAACACCGTTGCAAAAAGGTAATTGAGAGTGTTGTTATGTTGTTGAGTTATCATCTGATCTAGCTACTATTTCCAATTGGGGTTGAGAAAACCTTGTTGCATTTAATGCTTCCAAGACTCAATTTATCCATCTTACTACCCGTCAGGAATCTCCAGAGGACTTTCCCTTATTCTTCAGCAATACAAAAATCAACCCTTCATCTTCTCTCAATGCTCTCGGTGTCTCTTTTTCTTCTGCTCTCATTTGGAAGCACCATATTACCAGTCTTGCTAAGGCAGCCTCCCAGAAGCTGGATGCTTCTTGCTCTGTACAGGGGCACAGTGCGCCCTTGTATTGAATATTGTTCACATGTGTGGGGAGGATCCTCTCACACTGCACTCCTAGACAAAGTAGAAAGGAAAGCCTTTTGTATCATTAACTCCCGTCCACTCACCAACTCTCTGCAATCTCTTTCTCTTCGCCGCAATGTTGCATCTCTCTCGCTATTCTATCGCTACTACAATAATCAGTGTTGCTCGGAGCTTTCCCAGTGTATACCACGTCCTGTACATAGGATACGTAGTACCAGCCTTGCAACACAATCCCACCCCTACTCTGTGCAACTCTCCAACCCAAGAGTGAAACGCTATTCTCAGACTTTCTTCTATTCAACTGCTGAGCTCTGGAACTCTCCCCAGAATCAGTCTTTTCCTCTTCCTATGACTTTAATTGCTTCAAACTCCGTGTGTCCAGGCATTTTAGCTCGAACGTCATTTGATTTTGGCCCTGTCACTCTTTCAACTCTGATGAAGGCACTCGCTGCAGGCAGTTATGCCTTTTGTGTCCCTCATTCACATAGAAAAAAAAAATGATGAAGCACCCATATGAATCAGTATCGAACGCAAATGAGACAATATAATTTTTTATTATAACCCAGATCCTTCAGAACTTGACTTTAAGGGGGAGGTAATTGCTTTTTATGGACCCCCTTATCCCTCAGGTTCATCATATTAGTTATGAGATCTTAAGACGCTCTTTCCGTTAGTTTGGCGATTTGGAGACCTTCATCCCATTTCTTTGTCAATATTAAGAACTTTCGTGCCATATGGGTGTCGATTTTTTTTTCTAGCGAGCGGTAGCGAGCCTGTAATTTTAGAAGGAATCGGCCTTCGGCCGCGAAATATTTCTACCGAAAAATTTACAAGTTTATCTTAAAAGGGGGTCTAGGAGGTGTTTTTTTAAGCTTGATAAAGGTCTAGCGAAGAAACTCAAAACATAATTAAAGATGTAAATATATAGACCAACACACAAACACTACCCCCTTCAAGGTTGAAGGATTGGAATGGTTGTAATCATATCTATGCTCATGACTGTACCGGTGCCTATCATATCATTCTATCCTCATCCATTCTTTACACAGGCTTCAACCGCCACAAGGTACACTCGGACACCATAGTCTCTAGTCCACCCAAGAGAATGCGTGGACTCCCTATATTTTTCTCTGTGCAATTATATCTATCCGCATTGATTTTTGGATATAACTTGCCTTTCAATAAATAGTGTATATATTTTTGTAGTTGATTTATAGAAAAATTTATTAATAAATTCGTTTCCAGAGATATGCTTCCATAACTAGAAATAGGTGAAGTCCACGAATTTGTATGAGTGGGCTAGAAACTATGGTATCCGAGTGTACTTCTCTTTAACTGTAACATACTAGAGATGTTTCTTATTGTAAATATGTATATATACAGGGTGTTTCATAAATACCTTTCATAAATTTCAGAATGAATAGACCTAGCAATAATAAATATACTTTACTATGTGACGGTTTTGGAAATTTCTCATATTTACCGGGATATTACACATTTTAGTTTAAATAGGAAAGTCTAGACTCTAGGGGATGAAAACGATCAGTAGATTACCATCACCTCAATTACTTTATTTTGTCATAAATGTTTGAACATCAATGTATTTTACAGTATTTACAATAGTTGCTCGAAGTTTCTCCCACCCTCGTTGATACAGGCTTGGGCTCGGCGCATAAGAGACTGTCGCACTCTTTCAAATATCCCTGGTGTGTTTCTTACTTCTCTGCATGCCTCTTGAACTCGTTGCCACAGTTCCTGATGGGTGTTGATTTGTGTAGCATACACCCTGCTCTTCAAGTGTCCCCAAAGATAAAAGTCAAGTGGAGTTAGGTCCGGTGATCTAGGTGGCCAGGCGATGGGACCACCACGGCCTATCCACTTATCAGGGTACATAACATTAAGGAAATCCCTCGTACCTCGTGCAAAGTGAGTTGTAGCCCCATCCTGCATGAACCACATTTGTCTACGTGTTCTGAGAGGCACATCTTCAAGTAGTATGGGTAAGTCATCCTGAAGAAATCTGGTGTACACATTGCCTGTAAGTCGTTGTGGTAACATAAAAGGTCCGATTACATGGTCACCAAGAATACCTATTGTAAATACTGTAAAATACATTGATATTCAAACATTTATGACAAAATAAAGTAATTGAGGTGATGGTAATCGACTGATTGTGTTCATCCCCTAGACTTTCCTATTTTAACTAAAATGTGTAATATCCCGGTAAATATGAGAAATTTCCAAAACCGTCACATAGTAAAGTATATTTATTATTGCTAGGTCTATTCATTCTGAAATTTATGAAAGGTATTTATGAAACACCCTGTATATATATATATATGTATTAATATTTGTTAATGTTTTATGTGAAGAACCATTGTAAAATGGAAAAACAAATATTTCTGATTCTTTATCCACTCAACCACTCCACATTTAATTCCTAGAGTTTTCTCTTCCATTCTAAAAGACTTACCTTGATTATATAATGTTGCCTCTGTTCTCTGGGTCTTCTCCAGGATGACCTAGATGTGTGTGAATTTGTACTTTGTGTTTGTGTGTTCATTGTTTTCTGTTGTGTTGCCCCCCCAAAAAAAAAAAAAAATAAAATAAAAAAAGAAATAATACAAAAAAAAAAACATGAAAATAAAATAAAGAAAAAGTGGGGATTGGGCCTGAGTATATACAGTAGATAGATAGATAGATAGATAGATAGATAGATAGATAGATAGATAGATAGATAGATAGATATTATATACTGATCACTCATCTTTACGTCCCAACTTCACCTTACCCCCCCCCTCTCTCTCTCTCTCATCTTTACGTCCCAACTTCACCTTCCCCCCCCTCCCTCTCTCTCTCTCTCATCTTTACGTCCCAACTTCACCTTACCCCCCCCCCCTCCCTCTCATCTTTACGTCCCAACTTCACCTTTTCCCCCCCCCCCTCTCTCCCTCTCATCTTTACGTCCCAACTTCACCTTACCCCCCCCCCCCCTCTCTCTCTCTCTCATCTTTACGTCCCAACTTCACCTTACCCCCCCCCCCTCCCTCTCTCTTACGTCCCAACTTCACCTTACCCCCCCCCCCCTCTCTCTCTCTCTCATCTTTACGTCCCAACTTCACTTTTACCCCCCCCCCCCCCCTCCCTCTCATCTTTACGCCCCAACTTCACCTTAACCCCACCCCCCCTCTCTCTCTCCTCTCATCTTTACGTCCCAACTTCGCCTTACCCCCCCCCCCCACACTCTCTCTCTCTCTCATCTTTACGTCCCAACTTCACCTTACACCCCCCCCCTCCTCTCATCTTTACGTCCCAACTTCACCTTACCCCCCCTCCCTCTCTCTCTCTCTCATTTTTACGACCCATCTTCACCTAACCCCCCCTCCCCTCTCTCTCTCTCTCTCATCTTTTCGTCCGAACTTCACCTTACCCCCCCCCCCTCTCTCTCTCTCTCATCTTTACGTCCCAACTTCACCTTACACCCCCCCCCTCCTCCCTCTCTCTCATCTTTACGTCCAACTTCACCTTACCCCCCCCCCTCCCTCTCTCTCTCTCTCATCTTTACGTCCCAACTTCACCTTACACCCCCCCCTCCCTCTCTCTCTCCTCTCATCTTTACGTCCCAACTTCACCTTACCCCCCCCCCCCCCCCTCTCTCTCTCTCATCTTTACGTCCCAACTTCACCTTACCCCCTCCCTCTCCTCTCTCTTCTCTCTCTCTCTCATCTTACGCCCCAACTTCACCTTACCCCCCCCCCCCTCTCTCTCTCTCTCTCACTTTACGTCCCAACTTCACCTTACCCCCCCCCCCCCTCTCTCTCTCTCTCTCATCTTTCCGTCCCAACTTCACCTAACCCCCCCCCTCCCTCTCTCTCTCTCTCTCTCTCATCTTTACGCCCACTTCACCTTAAACCCCCCCCCCTCCTCTCTCTCTCTCATCTTTACGTCCCAACTTCACCTTACCCCCCCCCCCCTCTCGCTCCTCTCTCATCTTTCCGTCCCAACTTCACCTTACCCCCCCCCCCTCCTCTCTCTCTCTCTCTCTCATCTTTACGCCCCAACTTCACCTTACCCCCCCCCCCCCCTCTCTCTCTCTCCTCATCTTACGTCCCAACTTCACCTTACCCCCCCCTCTCCTCTCTCTCTCTCATCTTTCCGTCCCCAACTTCACCTTACCCCCCCCCCCATCCTCTCTCTCTCATCTTTACGTCCAACTTCCCCTTACCCCCCCCCCCCTCTCTCTCTCTCTCTCATCTTTACGTCCCAACTTCCCCTTACCCCCCCCCCCTCTCTCACTTAGGTCCCAACTGCACCTTACCCCCCCCCCCCCCTCTCTCTCTCATCTTTAGTCCCAACTTCACCTTTACCCCCCCCCCCCCTCTCTCTCTCATCTTTAGGTCCCAACTTCACCTTAACCCCCCCCCCATCTCTCTCTCTCTCATCTTTACGTCCCAACTTCACCTTACCCCCCCCCCCCTCTCTCTCCCTCATCTTTACGTCCCAACTTCACCTTACACTCCCCCCCCCACCTCTCTCTCTCGCACAGCCACTCCTTCAGACACACAAAATCAATCTCTTCTCTTGAGTGTGACCTCTCAATAGTCTCCTTAGTTATGTACACCTAGCTGTAGCTGTGTCAGTTTTGTACAGTCATGGAATTATGTTCTTAAGGGAGCCCACCTCGCTTTTTTTCTCTTTCACTCCTTCTCTCTTTGGCTTGAATCCATTCGGCCCCATCCAGCCTACTGTTTTAAGACGTTCACGCCAATCCAGGTGTCAATATTTTCCTGGCGAGCGGTAGCAAGCCAGCATATATATATTTTGTTTTGACAGCAAGCTAAATTTGTAAATTTTTCGATAGAAAATGTCTCCGGCGAAGCCGGATTTCTCCATACAATGCTGGCTTGCTATCGCTCGCCAGGAAGAAATCGACACCTGGATGGGGATAAACGTCTTAAACCAGTTGGCTGAATGGGGCCGAATGGATACAAGCCATGGAAAGAGAGAAAAGGAGAGGAAGATAAAAAAAAAACGGTGACCCCCCTTAACCACCCTGTAATTTTTATTATGCAAATGTTACATATTGAAACGACCAGTATATATACGGTATAATAGTTAAAGATTGAAGTAAATGTATTCAAAAGAGAGTGTATTCGTAAATTGATTATACAAGTTTTAATTGCATGAAAATCCATAGGGTGGTTAACCCTTTGAGTACCAGTGACGTGTGTTATATGATATTCTATCTATGTTTAGACGATATTATGCAGCTTAGGAAGGCTCTGTGGTAGTTAAAAGGGTTGGTTGAGATAGTTTGAAGCCATATTATTGGCTGAGGTCCTTCCTAAGCTGTATAAAATCGTCTCATAGTTGCCTGAATATAATGAAAAGGGCGTCCCTGGTACTCTACGGGTTAAGATCATGTTAACGACTGTATATCTATTTTGTTTAGTTATGTACATTTATCCTTGTCAGGTATGTACAGTACATCACCGTCTAGAGTCTAGACTTATGAGGGCTTTTGGCCAGTAGGCTGTTGACAAAAATATTTATTATTATTATTTTTATTATTATTATTATTATAAATATTATTATTATTATGATGTACATCACCGGTGTCGTCGTCTCTCTTGAGGTGTTGGTTGGGGCTCTGTAAAATTATATCGATGTAATAAGATTACTGTTGAACTTATATGTTGTCAAATGTATAGGCTTCAAGGGGAGTGAATATGAGGTTTATTAAGGCTGCCTACTACTCTACTTTTTTTTTTTTTTTTTTTTTTTTTCTATATTCCAACTACTCCCTCTCGGGCATAGGCTGAGAGCCTGTACATTCCACCGCTCAACACGGTGAAGCCCGTGAGGTCTTGTTCCAGTCTGGGGAGTGAGACATGTGAAGCAACCATCACGGCTCGAAGCAGCTCCATCTCTGAAGCGGCCGGTTGCCTCGCCCAAGTGCTTCACCGTCTCACCCTCCAGACTCAGACCCTCACTCTCAGAACGCCACCTATTGAGCAGTGAACTCACTAGGCATTGTCCCCCTGTAACATATTTTGAATATGGGAATATTCATACAGTGTTATTTAATAAGGGAACACCTTAAGACCCTCCACCGCACTCTACTACCACCTTAAGACCCTCCACCACACTCCACCACCACCTTAACCCTTTCGTTGCGGGTGACGTTCCGGAACGTCCTGGCAAGTTACAGCAATTTCCAGGCTTTAAAAGCCTGTAAAAACCGTAAAAATCGAGTGTCAGTGGGCGGGAGCGTGAGGGGCCCACCTCCGACCCTCAGAGCACCGAGCGGCTCACTGATGTTGACTGTGTCTCGCGCGAGTCTCTCTCTGTGTCTCCCAGCAGTGTAGCCAAGCGAGCGAGTGTTTCATAATAGCGGGTTTCCCGCGTTTCACTGGCACCACTGCGGGTGAACCAGACCACGTACGGAGCCCGTTCTGGTGTAATTTTGAAGCTATTCTCGCCTAGTTTTCGGCAGAATACACTTCATTTAATGCAGATGCTTGATTTATCATTCAGGAGTGCCTGAATATGCCCTAAATAGCCCAAACATAGTCGCAGCCAAAGGGTTAAGACCCTCCACCGCACTCTACTACCACCTTAAGTAAGACCCTCCACCACACTATACCACCACCTTAAGACCCTCCACCACATTCCACCACCACCTTAAGACCATCCACCACACTCTACCACCACCTTAACCCTCTCCAACATATGACGCGATTTTGAGCCTATTAGGGATACTTTAAAGCCTTTGTTACCATCAGGGGTATTTAGAAACCTTTAGTTTAGTTACTTCAACCTCTGCAGTTGTCTTTGAGTTAGCTGTGGGCAGAAAACTAATTTTGGAAAGGTAATTATATGAGGGAGAGAACTCTATTTCTTATTGCTAATCTGGCAACCTCTGCGTTATATGTGCGTGAAAGGGTTAAGACCCTCCACCACACTCTACCACCACCACTACCTTAAGACCCTCCACCACCACCACCTTAAGACCATCCACCACACTCTACCACCACCTTAAGACCATCCACCACACTCTACCACCACCTTAAGACCATCCACCACACTCTACCACCACCTTAAGACCATCCACCACCACCTTAAGACCATCCACCACACTCCACCACCACCTTAAGACCATCCACCACACTCCACCACCACCTTAAGACCATCCACCACACTCCACCACCACCTTAAGACCATCCACCACACTCTACCACCACCTTAAGACCATCCACCACACTCTACCACCACCTTAAGACCATCCACCACACTCCACCACTACCTTAAGACCATCCACCACACTCTACCACCACCATAAGACCATCCACCACACTCCACCACCACCTTAAGACCATCCACCACACTCCACCACCACCACCACCTTAAGACCATCCACCACACTCCACCACCACACTCTACCACCACACTCTACCACCACCTTAAGACCATCCTCCACCACCACCTTAAGACCATCCACCACACTCTATCACCACCTTAAGACCATCCACCACACTCTACCACCACCTTAAGACCATCCACCACACTCCACCACCACCTTAAGACCATCCACCACACTCTACCACCACCTTAAGACCATCCACAACACTCTACCACCACCTTAAGACCATCCACCACTTTAAGACCATCCTCCACCACCACCTTAAGACCCTCCATCACTACCTTAAGACCCTCCACCACTCCACCATCACCTTAAGACCCTCTATCACCACCTTAAGACCATCCACTACACTCTACCACCATCTTACTACCACCTACAACACACTACCACCACCTTAAGACCATCCACCACCACCTTAACACCACCTACATCACTCTACCACCACCTTAAGACCATCCACCACACTCCACCACCACCTTAACACCACTTACAACACTCTACCACCACCTTAAGACCATCCACCACGCTCCACCACCACCTTAACACCACCTACAACACTCTACCACCACCTTAACACCACCTACAAGACTCTACCACCACCTTAACACCACCTACATCACTCTACCACCACCGTACTCTCAAAAGAACAAGTTGACGATATGCAACACAATCTAGATAAATTGTCATGTTGGGCCCATATTTGGCAAATGAGTTTCAATGCGGATAAATGTAAAGTACTACATATCGGATACCTAAATGAGAAAGCAAACTATTCGATGAATGGCACTCAGCTTAAGAATGTAAACAGAGAAACCGATCTGGGAGTAACAATATCGAGTAACCTAAAACCAAGTCAACAATGTTCAGAAGTTGTTAAGAAGGCAAACAAAATAATTGGCTTTATAGGCAGGTCATTTGAGCATAAATCCAAAGAAGTTATCCTAAACCCCTTTACAATTCCTTAGTCCGCCCTCTTCTGAATACTGCGTTCAATCCTGGTGCCCTTATTACCAAAAAGATATAAACAAGCTAGAACGAGTTCACGAGAGTTACCAAAATGATACCTAGCCTAAGAACAAACCATACGAAGAGCGTCTTAGAGAATTAAATCTATTTCCTTAACCCAGCAGATTAAGGGTACTTAATCAAGTGTTCAAAATCATCAAAGGCATCGACAATATGAACTGTAGTAAGTACTTTTCTATCGACCAATCTAATTACACGCGGGGAAACGGTTGCAAAATTATTGGTAAATCTTTTAACTCACAACGAATCTAAGAATTTCTTCTTCAATCGAGTTGTCAACTTGTGGAATGGGCTTCCCCGAAACGTTATAGACTGCATCACCGTTGATTCATTTAAACTCCGCCTAGACAAATATCTCGCATCAAACCCGCGACTGACTGCGTTTGTAAATGAATAACTTTATTTTACCCCCCCCCTCAGTTACTAACCCATCTGTCCCCTACTAACTTCCTAATCCTGCCACGGACATTAGTTCCAGGGCAGTAATTCCGTTTCCAATGTTCCCTTACCCACTCTAAACCACTGTTTGGACACTTGATCCTCAGTGTTTTGGAGGACAAGCAACCTAGAAGGGTCACTAGATCTGTTGTTGCTTGATTTCCTTTGTACTCCTTTGTACTTTGTACCTTAAGACCATCCACCACCACCTACAACACTCTACCACCACCACCTACAACACACTACCACCACCTTAAGACCAACCACCACACTCCACCACCACCTTAACACCACCTACAACACTCTACCACCACCTTAAGACCATCCACCACACTCCACCACCATCTTAACACCACCTACAACACTCTACCACCACCTTTTCACCAATTATAACACTCTACCACCAACTTAAGACCATCCACCACACTCCACCACCACCTTAACACCACCTACAACACTCTACCACCACCTTAAGACCATCCACCACCTTAACACCACCTACAACACTCTACCACCACCTTAAGACCATCCACCACCTTAACACCACCTACAACACTCTACCACCACCTTAAGACCATCCACCACACTCCACCACCACCTTAACACCACCTACAACACTCTACCACCACCTTAAGACCATCCACCACACTCCACCACCACCTTAACACCACCTACAACACTCTACCACCACCTTAAGACCATCCACCACACTCCACCACCACCTTAACACCACCTACAACACTCTACCACCATCTTAAGACCATCCACCACCACCTTAACACCACCTATAACACTCTACCACCACCTTAAGACCATCCACCACATTCCACCACCACCTTAAGACCCTCCACCACACTCCACCACCACCTTCCATGCCTCTCTTGCGGTGTTGGTTGGGTCTCTCTGTGAAAGCCAATCTTGATGTAATCAGGGGATCTCTGTTGACCTTATATGGGACCACCTGTATACTGTATAGGCCTAGGCGAGGGTGCCAGTGTAGAGGGTGAGGAAGAGAGGCTGCTGGAGATGTTTGTTGGGTGAGGCTTGTATAGGGTGAAGAAGGCACCAGTGTGAATGGCTGTGCATGTATAGGGTGAGGAAGAGTGACTGGAGATGTTTGTAGGGTGAAGCTTGTATAGGGTGAAGAAGGCACCAGTGTGAATGGCTGTGAATGTATAGGGTGAGGAAGAGTGACTGGAGATGTTTGTAGGGTGAAGCTTGTATAGGGTGAAGTAGGGACCTGTGTGAATGTATAGGGTGAGGAAGAGAGGCTGGAGATGTTTGTAGGGTGATGCAGTATAGGGTGAAGAATGGACCAGTGTGAATGGCTGGGAATGTATAGGGTGTGAATGTATAGAGTAAGTGTTGGTTGTTATTTGTAGATGTTGGTTGATAGGGTGGAGAACAAGTTATCAGATGAGTAGATCTAGGCGAGAGTGAGGCTGTGTAGGTTGAGGAAGATGGAATATAGATATGTGTAGACTAGAGTGTGTAGGGTGAAGACTGAAGAAGGGGCCAGATGTATGGGCCTATAATAAAAGGTTGGTATATCGAGAAATAAGGAACTTACAACAATATTGATAGTACCATCGTCTTCTAGAAACAAGTATCTATACTTATTGCATGTGTTTTTTATTCTAAAGAAATTCTAATAATATTTGAAATATGACATAACTAAAAAAGTTAATGCACTTTTATTGTGCGGATCTCGTCGTACACTCATCATTATTCATATATGCTCATTTGTTTTCCAGCTTTAGAAATACCTGTAGCTTCTAACATTTATTCAGCGTTTAATGGGGAAATATAAAAGGCAATATATTTGTTTGTTTTTATAATATAGTTTGTTAAAAGAATATATCCATAGTACGATTCACGAAGACTACGGCTTGACTTCGCAGATGAATGGAAAAGCAGCGTTGCCAATGTCTGTCAGGCGGGTAACCGAATTTTGCGCCACCATATATAATAATACTAATATTACTACTACTACTACTAATAATAATAATAATAATAAAATAATAATAATAATAATAAACATAATACTACTACTACTACTAATAATAGTAATAATGATAATAATAGTAATAACGATTATAATAATAATAATATTAATAATAATAATAATACTAATAATACTAATAATACAAATATTCTGTGGCACCATGGTGGATAGGTTGTGTATATGGGATGTAAGATAGACAAACATTAAAGGTGATTCTCTGAAGATGGACAGTTTCCCGGTTCCGATAAAGGGGATGTTGACGATGAGAAGAGAGCAAGTAAAACATGAAGATGGAAATAGGGAGAAGGTGATAACAGTGAATGACGGGGAAAGTTGAGGTGCTATTAAAAAGAAGAGTTTGGAGACTGAGTATGCAAATGAGAGAGAGAGAGAGAGAGAGAGAGAGAGAGAGAGAGAGAGAGAGAGAGAGAGAGAGAGAGAGAGAGAGAGAGAGGGGGGGGGGTAATAGGTCATCATGAAGATGGAAGTAGTGTAAAGGTGAGCTATGTAGTAGAAATAAATAGGAAAACAAATAAAAGACGAAATATGAAGATAAATATATACGACAAATAGAGAACAACAGAAGTGTACGAGTGGGGTAAGATACTATTAATAAAATGATTTAGTCAGTGAAAATGAAAATTAGAAAGAGCGAGAGCGAGTTAAAAAAATACAGATAGGCCTACATGTTTAAAAACTGGATTGAATGTACGAGTGTGTATAAGAGAGAGAGAGAGAGAGAGAGAGAGAGAGAGATAATGAGGTGGGTGCATTTGGACCTGAGGCAGTGTTGGGCAAGGGGAGAGAGAGAGAGAGAGAGAGAGAGAGAGAGAGTACAAAGAGTACAAAGTACAAAGGAGTACAAAGGAAATCAAGCAACAACAGATCTAGTGACCCTTCTAGGTTGCTTGTCCTCCAAAACACTGAGGATCAAGTGTCCAAACAATGGTTTAGAGTGGGTAAGGGAACATTGGAAAGGGAATTACTGCCCTGGAACTAATGTCCGTGGCAGGATTAGGAAGTTAGTAGGGGACAGATGGGTTAGTAACTGAGGGGGGATAAAATAAAGTTATTCATTTACAAACGCAGTCAGTCGCGGGTTTGATGCGAGATATTTGTCTAGGCGGAGTTTAAATGAATCAACGGTGATGCAGTCTATAACGTTTCGGGGAAGCCCATTCCACAAGTTGACAACTCGATTGAAGAAGAAATTCTTAGATTCGTGTGAGTTAAAAGATTTACCAATAATTTTGCAACCGTTTCCCCGCGTGTAATTAGATTGGTCGATAGTGAAGTACTTACTACAGTTCATATTGTCGATGCCTTTGATGATTTTGAACACTTGAATTAAGTCACCTCTTAATCTGCGCTGGGTTAAAGGAAATAGATTTAATTCTCTAAGACGCTCTTCGTATGGTTTGTTCTTTAGGCTAGGTATCATTTTGGTAACTCTACGTTGAACTCATTCTAGCTTGTTTATATCTTTTTGGTAATAAGGGCACCAGGATTGAACGCAGTATTCCAGAAGAGGGCGGACAAAGGAATTGTAAAGGGTTAGGATAACTTCTTTGGATTTATGCTCAAATGACCTGCCTATAAAGCCAATTATTTTGTTTGCCTTCTTAACAACTTCTGAACATTGTTGACTCGGTTTTAGGTTACTCGATATTGTTACTCCCAGATCGGTTTCTCTGTTTACATTCTTAAGCTGAGTGCCATTCATCGAATAGTTTGCTTTCTCATTTAGGTATCCGATATGTAGTACTTTACATTTATCCGCATTGAAACTCATTTGCCAAATTTGGGCCCAACATGACAATTTATCTAGATTGTGTTGCATATCGTCAACTTGTTCTTTAAATTTTTGTATCGTCAGCAAATTTTGAGATTGTACAGGTGAGACCCTCATCTATGTCGTTTGATGTAAATTAGAAAGAGAATTGGTCCTAGTACCGATCCCTGGGGTACCCCGCTACTTACATTGGTCCATTTAGATGCCTTACCGTTTATGACTACTCTTTGCTTTCTGTCGCTGAGCCAATTTTCTATCCATTTCAACACACCGTCTTGTATTCCATGCGCTTTTAGTTTTAGCAGTAAACGTTTGTGGGGAACTTTGTCAAAGGCCTTTTGAAAATCAAGGTATATAATATCTACAGCTTTACTCTCATCATAGAGGTTGAGGATATCGTGGAAGAAGTCTAAGAGGTTTGTTAAACAGGAACGTTTTTTACGAAAGCCGTGTTGAGTATCTTTAAGTATGTTATTTTCCTCTAAGTGATTTACGAGTCTGTCTCGTATGACCGTTTCTAGCATTTTACATACAACTGAGTTTAAGCTAAATGGACGATAGTTACTGGGTAGGGATTTGTTGCCTTTTTTAAATATCAGTGTTACGTTGGCTAGCTTCCACTGATCAGGCATAGTTCCAGACTGCAAGGATTTATTGAATAGTAATGTCAGTGGTTTGGAGAGCTCATCCTTAGCTTCCTTTAGAACTCTAGGCGAGATTGTATCAGGTCCAGGCGTTTTATTTACCTTGAGTTTAATCTAGACAATTCAATACTTCTCTCTCTGTAACGGTGATATTGCTTAGAACATCTGAATTATCAATCTGAATCGGCGATGGTGTAGGGATATCACTGAGGTCTTCTGTTGTAAAAACTGATGCAAAGAAGGTATTGAGGGCATTACTCATTTGTACTTCGTCTTTGGTGTATTCTCCATTTTCATCGACTAACGGTCCAACAGTAACTGAAGTAACTACTTTTTTTCTTTCTGATGTAACTATAGAATTCTTTCGGGTTTGTTTTACTTTGATTCGCAATATGTAACTCTAAGGTCTTTTTACTTTGCTTAATTAATTTTTTGGCTTTGCGTCGTAGCTCTACAAATTTCACCCGTTCTTCGTCATTTTGTGAGGATTTTAATCTATCATTAGCAAATTTTTTAGCAAGCAGGCAGTTTGAAATATCTTTATTCCACCATTTGGGCTTATTATTATGGCCTGGACGCTGTATTTTTGATGGTATGCAGTCTTGCACTGCTTTTAGGTAAGTGGTTTCGAATAACTTCCAAGATGTATTTATGTCGTTATTGTTAATTAAAAAGCTCCAGTCAGTTTCTTTAAACATAGCTCTAAGTTTATGGAAGTTTGCTTTCTTGAAATTAGTGACTTTTTCGATGCTACTATTTGGTTCGTTACTAGTAAACTTTAAAGTGAAAGTTATCGTACGATGGTCGCTGTTACTGAATTCATCACCAACATTCAAATTCTCTATTAATTCTTCTTTTGTTGCAAGTACAATGTCAAGAACGTTATTACCACGGGTCGGCGTTCGAACAAATTGATAAAGCGAACTCTCTTGCAAGTTCGTATACAAGTCATGTCCGGAGTGTGAAGTAAGAGTATCGCCCCACTTGGTCACAGGTAAATTAAAGTCGCCAAAAATTACGGTATCTTGTGAGTTACTTACATCTGCAATTTGTTCGTTAATTTCTCGGTCAGTTTGCACTGATTGAGCTGGTGGTCTGTATATTAACGCAAGTATTATTTTTGTCCTTTATTATTCTTTATTAGCACAAAAGATGTGTCGACATTCACAATTTGAGGTTTTGACAAGAGGGTAGGGTTAAGACTTTCTTTGATATAAAGTAAAACGCCACCTCCATTTCGATTTATTCGGCTTTTCTCAAACATTACATAACCGGGAAGTGAATACTCTGCTAAAAAGTCTCTATCTTCTGTATTGAGCCAAGATTCTGTTATGCCAATCACATCATAATTTTCTGTAAACACTAGCTCCTCTAAATCTGAAAATTTATTGCGTAGCTACGAGCGTTTGCATAGAAAACCTTTAAATTTGTTATTTTAGAACTCACGGAACGCTCGTTTATAATATTTTTGGTTCTTGTCGGATCTACATTTATGTTCATGGCTGTCCTCGGTCCTCGCTGTCTTCGGTCCTTATCGCTGGTGGTCCTCGGTTGCCTCTGTTTTTTGCTTGGCGTTGTATGATTTATGTCACTGCTGCTTCTTCTCGGATGGCGTTTTTTGATCCATGGCTGTGGACTGCTTCGTGTAGGAGACGACCCATGCATGCTGAACCCATGGAGAGACGGAGAGAGACGGAGAGAGGGAGGGGTAGCAGCTGGGTATATATTCATCAACTCGTAGATGTAGAGAAACAGAGGGGAAAGAAGAGAGAGGGAGGAGGGGAGGGAGTACAAAGGGAGTACAAAGGAAATCAAGCAACAACAGATCTAGTGACCCTTCTAGGTTGCTTGTCCTCCAAAACACTGAGGATCAAGTGTCCAAACAGTGGTTTAGAGTGGATAAGGGAACATTGGAAAGGGAATTACTGCCCTGGAACTAATGTCCGTGACAGGATTAGGAAGTTAGTAGGACAGATGGGTTAGTAACTGAGGGGGGGATAAAATAAAGTTATTCATTTACAAACGCAGTCAGTCGCGGGTTTGATGCGAGATATTTGTCTAGGCGGAGTTTAAATTAATCAACGGTGATGCAGTCTATCACGTTTCGGGGAAGCCCATTCCACAAGTTGACACCTCGATTGAAGAAGAAATTCTTAGATTCGTGTGAGTTAAAAGATTTACCAATAATTTTGCAACCGTTTCAACCGCGTGTAATTAGTTTGGTCGATAGTGAAGTACTTACTACAGTTCATATTGTCGATGCCTTTGATGATTTTGAACACTTGAATTAGGTCACCTCTTAATCTGCGATGGGTTAAAGGAAATAGATTTAATTCTCTAAGACACTCTTCGTATGGTTTGTTCTTTAGGCTAGGTATCATTTTGGTAACTCTACGTTGAACTCGTTCTAGCTTGTTTATATCTTTTTGGTAATAAGGGCACCAGGATTGAACGCAGTATTCCAGAAGAGGGCGGACTAAGGAATTGTAAAGGGTTAGGATAACTTCTTTGGATTTATGCTCAAATGACCTGCCTATTAAAGCCAATTATTTTGTTTGCCTTCTTAACAACTTCTGAACATTGTTGACTCGGTTTTAGGTTACTCGATATTGTTACTCCCAGATCGGTTTCTCTGTTTACATTCTTAAGCTGAGTGCCATTCATCGAATAGTTTGCTTTCTCATTTAGGTATCCGATATGTAGTACTTTACATTTATCCGCATTGAAACTCATTTGCCAAATTTGGGCCCAACATGACAATGTATCTAGATTGTGTTGCATATCGTCAACTTGTTCTTTTGAGAGTACGCTATTTGCAATTTTTGTATCGTCAGCAAATTTTGAGATTGTGCAGGTGAGACCCTCATCTATGTCGTTGATGTAAATTAGAAAGATAATTGGTCCTAGTACTGATCCCTGGGGTACCCCGCTACTTACATTGGTCCATTTAGATGCCTTACCGTTTATGACTACTCTTTGCTTTCTGTCGCTGAGCCAATTTTCTATCCATTTCAACACACCGTCTTGTATTCCATGCGCTTTTAGTTTTAGCAGTAAACGTTTGTGGGGAACTTTGTCAAAGGCCTTTTCAAAATCAAGGTATATAATATCTACAGCTTTACTCTCATCATAGAGGTTGAGGATATCGTGGAAGAAGTCTATGAGGTTTGTTAAACAGGAACGTTTTTTACGAAAGCCGTGTTGAGTATCTTTAAGTATGTTATTTTCCTCTAAGTGATTTACGGGTCTGTCTCGTATGACCGTTTCTAGCATTTTACATACAACTGAGGTTAAGCTAATTGGACGATAGTTACTGGGTAGGGATTTGCTGCCTTTTTTGAATATCGGTGTTACGTTGGCTAGCTTCCACTGATCGGGCATAGTTCCAGACTGCAAGGATTTATTGAATAGTAATGTCAGTGGTTTGCAGAGCTCATCCTTAGCTTCCTTTAGAACTCTAGGCGAGATTGTATCAGGTCCAGGCGTTTTATTTACCTTGAGTTTATCTAAACAATTCAATACTTCTCTTTCTGTAACGGTGATATTGATTAGAACATCTGAATTATCAATCTGAATCGGCGATGGTGCAGAGAAATCACTGAGGTCTTCTGTTGTAAAAACTGATGCAAAGAAGGTATTGAGGGCATTACTCATTTGTACTTCGTCTTTGGTGTATTCTCCATTTTCATCGACTAACGGTCCAACAGTTGAAGTAACTACTTTTTTCTTTCTGATATAACTATAGAATTCTTTCGGGTTTGTTTTACTTTGATTTGCAATATGTATCTCTAAGGTCTTTTTACTTTGCTTAATTAACTTTTTGGCTTTGCGTCGTAGCTCTACAAATTTCACCCGTTCTTCGTCATTTTGTGAGGATTTTAATCTATCATTAGCAAATTTTTTAGCAAGCAGGCAGTTTGAAATATCTTTATTCTACCATTTGGGCTTATTATTATGGCCTGGACGCCGTATTTTCGATGGTATGCAGTCTTGCACTGCTTTTAGGTAAGTGGCTTCGAATAACTTCCAAGATGTATTTATGTCGTTATTGTGAATTAAAAAGCTCCAGTCAGTTTCTTTAAACATAGCTCTAAGTTTATGAAAGTTTGCTTTCTTGAAATTAGGGACTTTTTCGATGCTACTATTTGGTTCGTTACTAGTAAACTTTAAAGTGAAAGTTATTGTACGATGGTCGCTGTTACTGAATTCATCACCAACATTCAAATTCTCTATTAATTCTTCTTTTGTTGCAAGTACAATGTCAAGAACGTTATTTCCACGGGTCGGCGTTCGAACAAATTGATAAAGCGAACTCTCTTGCAAGTTCGTATACAAGTCATGTCCGGAGTGTGAAGTAAGAGTATCGCCCCACTTGGTCACAGGTAAATTAAAGTCGCCAAAAATTACGGTATCCTGTGAGTTACTTACATCTGCAATTTGTTCGTAAATTTATCGGTCAGTTTGCACTGATTGAGCTGGAGGTCTGTATATTAATGCAAGTATTATTTTTGTACCTTTATTATTCTTTATTAGCACAAAAGATGCGTCGACGTTCACAATTTGAGGTTTTGAAAAGAGGGTAGGGTTAAGACTTTCTTTGATATAAAGTAAAACGCCACCTCCATTTCGATTTATTCGGCTTTTCTCAAACATTACATAACCGGGAAGTGAATACTCTGCTAAAAAGTCTCAGAAAGAGAAAGACGGGGTAAAGAGAGAGATGGAGAAAGGGAGGGGTGGCAACTGGGTATATATTCATCAACTCGTAGACACATTCGTAGGACCACTCTATTGACAATGTTTCGCTTAGCTTTAGACCTTAACCAGATCAATAATAATATCTAAACCGCTAATCGAAATGGTTTCGATAAGAGCTCCTTCTCAAATGGTGTTTATATTCATTCCGTCAACCTTTCTGAACTTATTGTCAATAATGATAACGCTGACTTCTTATTTTAATATCCATAATAATCTACTAATGTTGAAAATGACAATATGCAATATATCGATGAATAACAACTAACTAATCATTCTTATTTTTCCTTCAGTGCAAGCCCCCAAACACTCTGTGGAACGATGTAGCTGAAAGGGTGTCTATTTTAAGTGTAAATGTGAGTGTGAGAGGTTATACTGGAATTGATAGTGTGCGTTCTGAGTGTTGTTCGGGTAAGGATTTTTAATTGTCATTCTTCTAATGTAATTTTCTTTCAAAATGACATGCATAAAGAATCTGTAATTGAGTGGATGAATAAGTTGGAACATGTATCCAGGCTACTTTCCAATAGAGTACAAAGGAAGGTCTTCTCCTGGGTGACCTAGATGTGTGTGAGTTTGTGCTTTTTATCTGTGTTTATTCGTTGTTTTTATGTTGTTTTTGTGTTTTCCCTGTTCTTGCTCTGTCTTGAGTCGGCTAACCCCAAAATGGGGATTGGGCCTGAGCATATAGATAGATAGATAGACAAACGAAAACAAGCAACAACTAATGTATCAATCCTTGCGAGGCTGCTATTCTGCTTAGCTTATGTGAAAGAAAAGGTAAACATTTACAAGTCTAATGCGCTCTTATTTCTTAATGTTTCTATATTTTGCTTTGTTTTCCTTTACTGAAGACTTTGTAGAGGCTATTGGAATTGTTACTGAGAGCGTTATTATACTTTGATGTATAGGCTATACCCTATTCCAAATAAGTAGGCCAAAACTCTCTAACATTAACCTCTATAACTCACAAATGGATGGAGTAATCGAGCTAATATTCCTACCGTTTCGGAAATGTAAGCTAGGGAATAGGTGTGGAGATTTACAGTCCATTTGCTCTAGCCCTTTTTGAGTTACAAAAGTTAGGGCTCACGATTTATGGCCTATCTACTTGGAACAGGGTATAGCACCTGATCAACATGGTTACAGACAACATTCACAACCATAGCCACTACAACAGTACAGTAACATTCAACATACAATTCACACATTACCCTAGTTACAGACAACACTCACAACCACAGCCACTCCAACAGTACAGTAACATTCAACATGCACTTCATACATTACACTGGTTACAGACAACACTTACAACAATAACCACCACCAACAGTACAGTAACATTCAACATACACTTCATACATTACACTGGTTACAGACAACAATCACAACCTGAGCCACTATAACAGTACAGTAACATTCAACATACACTTCACACTTTACACTGGTTACAGACAACACTCACAACCACTCCAACAGTACAGTAACATTCTACATACACTGGTTACAGACAACACTCACAACCACAGCCACTCCAGCAGTACAGTAACATTCAACATACACTTCATACATTACACTGGTTACAGACAACACTCACAACCGCTACAACAGTAACATTCAACATACACACCACACATTACACAGGTTACAGAAAACACTCACAACCACAGCCACCCCAACAGTAACATTCAACATACACTAGTTACAGACAACATTCACAACCACAGCCACACCAACAGTAATATTGAACATACACTTCACACATTACACTGGTTACAGACAACACTCACAACCACAGCCACTCCAACAATAACTTTCAACATACACTTCACACATTACACACGACAAGGGGAGCCGTTGCAATAGGCATTAACCCATTGGCGGGTGCCCAACCCCGAAAGGAGTTGAAATAGGGGAGCTATCCTCCCGCGAAAGGCGGCTTTCTAGGGCCTTTCCTAGTTGATGCTGAGAGGATTGGGTTCTAGTCATGTGGTGATGGACTGGTCTATCAGAGTGAGAGCTGAACTATCTCTGCCATACCCATAGCTTACTCTGACTGTTCCTTTTACTTATATATTTTCTAGATCTTAAGTGACGGCGTCTCTTCCGTGGATTGACCTCCCTACTGCCAACCTAAAGGTTGATAGATTGGGAGTCAAAGCGTCACATTTTTCCTTTGCCCCTCAACTTTCCCGATATAATTGCTGAGGGGCACAGGGCCTTGGGTGAGGATTTGGTTTAGGGCGTTTCTCCAACCTCCACAGCTCCCTGCCTTGGAGTGGCTTCGGTCACCCGGGCTTTATTAGTGGTAAGCAGGGAGGGTTCTGTGGGGGTGCTCGTTTATGGCCTTGGCCTTGCTCGGGACCTTGGGGATGTTCGGCCAGACAGCCTGGGGAACAGCAACAACAACAACAACCTATTCAGTACCGGTGACATCGTTTTTTATCATATTCTGGCAACAATTTGACAATTACAGCTTAGGAAGGACGTGTACCCATTTAATGTTTGCAAACGTTGACAAACAAACAGACAAGCAGACAGACGAAATACAGAGTACAGACAGATAGACACATATACAGACAGACAGACAAAGGGACAAGGGAGTAATCTGATGGAAAGTGTATCTGAGAGAGAAAGAGAGATCCTTGGCACAAAGTCCTATTATACCCTGTTCTAAATAGGTAGTCCAGAAATCGTAAACCCTAACCTATGTAACTCAAAAGGTGATAGAGCTAATTGGCTGTAAATGTCCACACCTATTCCCTGGCTGACCCTACCCAAATGGTGGAAATATTACTTCGATTACTCTAGTTTTTTGTGAGTTATTGAGGTTAATGTTCAAGAGTTCTGGCCTACTTATTTGGAACAGGGTATAGTCGCCACATACAGAAAGTACAGTATATTTGGAGCAGGGATAGGTACAGTAGGCTACACTCGGATGCCATAGTATCTAGCCCACTCATAAGAATTCGTGGACCCCTTATGTTTTTTGTTATGCAATAATAACTCTTTGGATTATTTATTGGAGAGAACTTGCTTTTCAATAAATAATATATATCGTTTTGTAGTTCATGTATAGATAATTAATTAGTTTGCAGATATCTACTTCCTCAGAGCTCTCTCAGTGTATACCATCTCCTCTACGTAGGGTACCTAGTAACCCACAATCCCACCACAACTCTATGCAACTCTCCCACTCAAGAGTGAAACGATACTCACAATCTTTCTTCTATTCAACAGATGAGGCCTGGAACTCTCTCCCTGAATCCATCTTTCCCTCATCCAATGACTTAAATTGCTTCAAACTCCGTGTGTCCAGACATTTTGGCTCAAACATTCCTTGATTATGGTCCTCTTATCACTCTTTCAACTCTGGGGGAGGCACGCATCACAGGCAGTTTTGCCATTTTTTCTCCTTCATACGCATAGAAAAAAGTAGATAAATAAATAAATAAATAAATATAAATAGGTGAAGATTTATGAGTAGCATCCGGTGTGCTATAGTGGTCGCTCAAGGTTGGTGTTTGTTATTTTTTAACAACTCTGCCCATATCCTAACCGGTTCATCAGACAGGACAGTAAATAGCTTTTTGTAATACGTAATATCAACGGACAATGTTTTTAACTCTTTCAATGTATCAGGACACGTTCCTTCTATTTATTTTGGCTATCATTGGACGATTCATTCAGCTTAGAAAGGAATTTTGGAAGTCAAAGAAGTAATTGAGATAGATTTTAACCCTTTGATTCTTGGAGTCACTTCCTAAATTGCATACAATCGTTATGTAATAACCAAATTATAATGAAGAAACAAGTCGCCATATCCTGAAGGAGTTAAGCAAATGGCTCAGAAAACAAAATACATTTTTTTCTTAAAAACCTTGAAAATGGTTCCTATGAAAAATATACCATAAGACGATGCGGACATATCTATATATCGCGCTTCAAGAACTCACAATTTTCATAAAACAAATCTTCCATCAAAAAAGAAAATGAATCAAGATCGTAATAAATATAGTTAATTAACCTGTATCGGCGACGGCTTTTTAAGTTTTTCTAGCTATATTTATACGAATTTCTGTAGTTTAAGAATGTTTTGTGGTATATTAAAACGGGTTCTGCGTTAGTTGTGATAAGCCTGGAGGCACTTTTTAAACTGAAGAAATTCGTCTAATAGTAGCCAAAATTAAGTTAAAAGGACGTCGCCGGGACAGAAGGGGTTAATGGCACGCTCTGAAACCCTCTCCGCGAGCACACTCAGAATGATGACCGACTCCTGAACGCGTGCTCTCAACTTTCTCAAAGAAATAGAGAATCGACAATTCCAAGTAACAGAAAATATCCTAGGCCCTGTTAGGCGAGCTGTCGCCAATTAAAGCAAATAGTAAGTTTAATGCTATCGATTAATTAGTTGAATGTTTCGTATTTTCGTGTCTATATCTGTAAAAGTGATGATTCCACGTGTTGTACAACTACCTTTGGGGAGGGGGTCTTAAGATAATTCAACACACCCGAGAAGCTGTCATGACCGGAGGACCCTTAAATAACCTGTACCGGCGACGGCTTTTTAAGTTTTTCTAGCTATATATATACGAATTTCTGTAGTTTAAGAATGTTTTGTGGTATATTAAAACGGGTTCTGCGTTAGTTCCAAGCCTGTCAATTGCTGGAGGCACTTTTTAAACTGAAGAAATTCGTCTTAATTCAACATTAAGTTAAAAGGACGTCGCCGGTACAGAAGGGGTTAATGGCACGCTCTGAAACCCTCTCCGCGAGCACACTCAGAATGATGACCGACTCCTGAATGCATGCTCTCAACTTTCTCAAAGAAATAGAGAATCGACAATTCCAAGAAACAGAAAATCTCCTAGGCCCGGTCAGGCGAGCTGTCGCCAATTAAAGCAAATAGTAAGTATAACGCTATCGATTAATTATTTGAATGTTTCGTATTTTCGTGTTTATATTTGTAAAAGTGATTATTCCATGTGTTGTACAACTAATTATTATGTTCTCTGATCGACATTATTGCATGGGGTTCTGTCATATATTCTTCCACATAATACTTTGGCGTGGAAGAGGTGGGACAGAGAGAATACCGTAAACAGCAAAATGAGGCTGAGCTGTTAGCCATGGAAGATGTGCATACCCTGGAAACTAATGACGCTATTGAAATTCCCATAAATAATGCTGCATCATTAATCCACGATGGACGTGCACCAGCAAAGCAACGTATACAGAAAGACTATGTTGAAACGGGAAAAAAACCCAGCTCCACGATAAATTGTAAGTATCATTTATTTCATTTTCTCATGAAAATATGATCTCAATGACAATATTGCTCAATAGTATTTGAACGAATGAAATTGTGTTCACCTTTTCAGGCACAAAGAAGAGGAAGAAGATGAAGCAGCGATGCATAGTGGTATAAATGAGACGGAACACGTCCAACCACGCTAGGAAAAAAGACAAATAAATCATACCGTAAACAGCAAAATGAGGCTGAGCTGTTAGCCATGGAAGATGTGCATACCCTGGAAACTAATGACGCTATTGAAATTCCCATAAATAATGCTGCATCATTAATCCACGATGGACGGAACACGTCCAACCACGCTAGGAAAAAAGACAAATAAATCAGACACCCCGTTGTCTCATGGTCTCGATGAAGAGGCACTTCAGATGACGTGCTACTTGAAACAACTGGTGAGCTGGTATCTTTATTTTTTCTTAAATTTCCCCTTGTGTTATACTTGCGATGTGTTATATGTTTATGTTCCTAATAATTGTATTGTGACCAAGCATTTCAAAAACAAATCTTTCTTTCACAGAACTAACAGAAGAGAGGATTGATGCCTTAAAAAGGCTTGTACTTCAAAGTCTACATAAACGAATAAATGCCACAGCATACTTAGGCATGGAAGAGGTGGGACAGAGAGAACACCGTAAACAGCAAAATGAGGCTGAGCTGTTAGCCATGGAAGATGTGCATACCCAGGAAACTAATGATGCTATTGAAATTCCCATAAACAATGCTGCATCATTAATCCACGATGGACGTGCACCAGCAAAGCAACGTATGCAGAAAGACTATGTCGAAACGGGAAAAAGGACCAGCTCCAAGATTAATTGTAAGTATCATTTATTACATTTTCTCATGAAAATATGATCTCAATGACAATATTGCTCAATAGTATTTGAACGAATGAAAACATTTTCACCTTCTCAGTCACAAATAAGAGGAAGAAGATGAAGCAGCGATGCATAGTGGTATAAATGAGACGGAACACGTCCAACCACGCTAGGAAAAAAGACAAATAAATCATACAGTAAACAGCAAAATGAGGCTGAGCTGTTAGCCATGGAAGATGTGCATACCCTGGAAACTAAGGACGCTATTGAAATTCCCATAAATAAATAACGCTGCATCATGATCCACGATGGACGTGCACCAGTAAAGCAATGTATACAGAAAGACTATGTCGAAACGGGAAAACAAAACCGTCTCCAAGATTAATTGTAAGTATCATTTATTACATTTTCTCATGAAAATATGATCTCAATGACAATATTACTCAATAGTATTTGAACGAATGAAAAAAAAATTCACATTTTCAGGCACGAAGAAGAGGAAGAAGATGAAGCAGCGATGCATAGTGGTATAAAGGAGACGGAACACGTCCAACGACGCTAGGAAAAAAGACAAATAAATCAGACACCCCGTTGTCTCCTGGTCTCTAGGTAGAGGCACTGCAGATGACTTGGTACTTGAAACAACTGGTGAGCTGGTATCTTTATGTTTTCTTAAATTTCCCCTTGTGTTATACTTGCGATGTGTTATATGTTTATGTTACTAATAATTGTATTGTAATCTAGCATTTCAAAGAATTTTCTTTCTTTCACAGAACTAACCGAAGAGAGGGTTGATGACTTAAAAAGGATTATACTTCAAAGTCTACATAACCGAATATATGCGACGAAGCACCTCTCTAAACATCATAGACGACAACTGAACAATGATATCGAACGTGTCCGCAATATTTAGACTTTACGGACTGTTGATAATTTCTATGACCAACAAATACCAAATAAAAAAGCTGAACTTGATGAACTGAATCTTTTATTAATTTCACCACAACACCCAACACCCCCAATGACATTAATTAAATAATATGATTGTTCCTTCTGCCCAAAAACAGTTAAACAGATCGATATATTTAGACTTTACGGACTGTTGATAATTTCTATGACCAACAAATACCAAATAAAAAAGCTGAACTTGATGAACTGAATCTTTTATTAATTTCACCACAACACCCAACACCCCCAATAAAATTAATTAAAGTATATGATTGTTCCTTCTGCCCAAAAACAGTTAAACGGATCGATATTAACTTAAGAAAAACAAAGACTCCATGGAATACCAGCAACTCCTCAGACACGTACGTTAAGTTTGCTTTCCATAATTCAATTATTTTCTTAATAATAGGTCAAACATTAAAGAAATAAAAACAATTCACTTTAAAGTAAAGAAACATTGTAATGCATTTGTAATTAATTATATGCCAACTAAAACAGTACAACTTTTATTGTAAATATTTTGAATCATTAATTGGACATATTTCGCATGATTATTGAATTATTTTCCAGAAAAGAAAAGAAAAAACGTCACCTGCCAAAGTTGAGGATGTGTACCCATAGTAGCTGGCACCATGCCCGATGTTGCCACTAGAAATTTTGTCCTAAAAAAAAAATCTGTTCTTTCACAGCAGTCGCCATGGCCCGGCGAGGACTCTCCCAGGATGACATCTCTTCGATGTTGGACGACTTTGAGGACGTCTCTAGTGATTCTGACAACAATTGCGACAACAAAGCTGAACATGACGACATCGAGGACGAGCTTATAGGTATAGAGCCCACCCACATTGTCGCTTCGTCGCCACCCACGCCAACCCTGGTGCCGACGCCAGACACGGATGCCCCCACACCTCCTCGTGCTAGCACTCCGTCTTCACCACGTACCACCAGGAGTACTTTGGCGTCATTACGACGAGACTTCTCTTTTAGGGGCAGGGAGGAGCGACAGGAAAGGCAGGCAGTCACGGCTGCCATACAAACCTTCACCCACCCAGACTGGGGGAAAACTACCCCGCCCCCGGGAACTACCTGGTCACCTGGTGCAACACCGGTACTCCGCCCTGGAAAGAGAAATTTCCGGGGATTAATGCTCATAGGGTTACACCCAAAAAAAAGTACAAAATATGTGCCTCAAAACCGCCGGTCAACGAACCGTAGCACTCCACCACTACTTTTCGTTTTCCTTTAGTTTCATATTAAAGATTTCAGCATATCTTTACCTGTCCAGAAGATTTAAGCATATCTTCTGAATCCTCATAAAGATGAAGCATATCTTTAGTAAAGATGAAGTCTTTCAAGTATCCCATTACACTTGAAACACTAGTAAGATTCCGGCATCGTTTTATCCCATAAAAAGTCTAAACCTATCTTAATCTCTAATCTGGCTTCTCCCAGAAGCCCTCATAGATCGCCGTCTTGAAGGCCATGATACCCTATTGTATCAATCAATTGTTTGGCAAATTATCGCGAATTTGCAAATCAGTGAATATAACCACCCAAAGGTACAACCGCCGGGTTTTATATGCAATGTCAAACCTATTGTACCTGTCCCAGACCTCTTCGTAAAAAGGTCGCCGGGAGGGAAAGACTAAACAAACAAACGGCATTGTTTCAATGGATTATTAAAGATTTCAGCATATCTTTTACCTGTCCAAAAGAATTAAGCATAACTTCTTAATCCTCATAAAGATGAAGCATATCTTTATAAAAAATGAAGTCTTTCAAGTATCCCTTTACACTTGAAACACTAGTAAGATTCAGGCATCTTTTTATCCCATAAAAAGTCTAAGCCTATCTTAATCTCTAATCCGGCTTCTCCCAGAAGCCCTCATAGATCGCCGTCTTTTGAAGGCCGTGATGCCCTATTGTATCAATCAATTGTTTGGCAAATTATCTCGAATCGCAAATCCGTTAATATAACCACCCGAAGGTACAACCGCCGGGTTTTATATGCAATGTCAACCAATTATACCTGCCCCAGACCTCTTTGTAAAAAGGTCGCCGGGAGGTAAAGACCAAACAAACAGACAGCATTGTTTCAATGGCTTTAAAAAGCAGAGAACACCAAGTCCAACAGGTGTCAGCCTGATCACCTAGAAAACTGTGTGGAGCCCCCCTCGACGGGAATAACCCAGGAAGCCTGATCCCAGGCTCGACCATAGAAAACTCAGTTTCTGATGAGCCCTCAAGCGACCAAACTCGTCAGGGTAACTTACCTATTTTAGCCATCCTGACTAAAACTCGGTAAACAAAAACGGTGTTCTCGGAGCAACGAGAAAAACGCCGGAAAGGTAACCCACACTAAACTATACATTACAGGAGGGCGTAAAGCATAAAGCAATGAATAACACAGGAAGCCTGATCCCAGGCTCGACCACAGAAAACGCAGTTTCTTATGAGCCCTCAAGCGACCAAACTCGTCGGGGTAACTTACCTATTTTTAGCCATCCTGACTAAAACTCGGTAAACAAAAACGGTGTTCTCGGAGCAACGAGAAAAAACGCCGGAAAGGTAACCCACACCAAACGAGACATTTTAACACATTTTATACAAAGGGTGTGCACAAAAATAGGGATACCTGAACGTAACGGCGTAATGCATAAAGCAAAAACCGGGGCAAAGGTAACCATGACAGAGACTGGTGGGATACTTACTCCAGGTTCTGCATAGACCCGCCGGGACCCAGCTCTGGAAAAAAAGAAAATTTCCAGGAATTAATGCTCATAAGGTTAACCCAATCATGTTTGCACACAAGTGTTAAATAACCCGCCGGGTAACGAGACGTAATACTCAACGACTACAGCTCGCTACGCGGTGGGGTTATCTAAGTAAAAGATTTCAGAATATCTTAATTTGTCCAAAATATTTATGAATACCCTCTGACATAATATATAAAGACCAGCATGGCGTTTATAACTGATTAAGTCTTTCCGGTGGTGTTTGTTTCAAGATTCAATTTTGGAGAAAAAAAACTAAAAAAGACGCCGGCCCCCAAATTATCTCGTAGATCAAAAACTGGGAAGCCTGACAAATATACGAGATCTAACTTCTCCCGAAGTATCTTTTTAGATCGCCGTATGTTGAAGGCGGCGATACAAAACGTATCCCTCAATTGTCTGGTTAACTAACTGAATTGTAAATTCGGTATTCCCATCCCTCCAAGGAGCACCCGCCGGGTGTGAATATTAGTTTTAAAAACATTAACCCCAATTGTGCCCTAAAGCGCCGTATGTTGAAGGAGGCGATACACAATGCATCCCTCAATTGTCTGGTCAACTAAACTGAATTTTGCAAATTCGGTCATCCCACCCTTCCAGGTAGCACCCGCCGGGTGATTTAAAGTTTAAAAGTTAACCCAAATTGTTCCTATCCCCACTTCTTTGTAAAAGATCGCCGGGGAGGAAATACAACAACAGCATAGTTTTATATTGGCTTTGCAAAACCGAAAAAAATACAAACAACACGTGTTCGTATGAACACAGTTAGATGGGTACAGCCAACCCACCGGGAATCATAAGGAGCCTGAAACAGGCACCCCAGAGACGCAGTCCTGGGGAGCCACAGACACCCACTCGCCGGGGAAACAAGCCTGTTTTTAAACCACGCGTGGCCAAAACTCGGCAACCAGCCGGGGTTATCAAGGTGAAACCGAGAAAAACCCGCCGGAAAAAACCCACCCCGTCCAGATACCATCTGAACGCACCACCGGACCGAGGCGTAGCCAAAACACAACTAACGCCGGGCCCAACATAGTCCGTGCCAATTAGCCAATACACAACTAACCCAGGACACACATGACAGAGTAGTACATATTTAGAAAATAAATCAATAACACTTGTATATGTGGTAAAGCTACGAGAGGCTGGCTAGGCCTAGGCAGACGGATAACATTAACATGTTGGAATATAAACAAAAAGCACTGAATTATATCACAACAGGAACCACCGCCAACACACCACTGTAGCAAATACTTCCGGCAAAGGGAAGAACTGACTCGGGACCCAGAAAAAACTTCACTAAGTGAAGAAAAATACGCTGGGAACGTCAGCAAAAATATGCTACCTCATCAGAAAGTTAAAGGAAGCAATAACGCGTAATGAAAGCCGCCTGCATCACAAAGCTAGCTAACTGTGAAAAAGTTCACCTGTCCACAACAGGACCACGAGGGTACATCCGAAATAGATGCCCCAAACACACGACCCAAAATACACTGCACTGCGGGCAACCAGCCCAGGACACTCTTGCTACGCATATCTTAACCTTACTCGATACATCCCGAGTAAACAAATGAGAAAAAACTCACTAGGGACGCAGCAAATGCGGAACCAGCGGAGCGTGGAGAGACACGTCCGGGCCGGCTGATCGCAGAGCAGAGAAGGAAGAATGACGCCTGAATCAGCGTCTGGTCAAAGATCCAGATATGATGGAAAGCTTATTGGATAGGTATTCTTATTTTCTTTTTGTTTTTTATTTTTTACGAAGTTTTTTCGTAGTGAGAACCCAATTCATAATGACTGAAGCCATGAGTGAGGTCGCGTGCGCTCATGATGAAGGCTCCTCAGATTTTAAATGCTCTGCGCGGTAGATTCAAACTACGGCGGATTAGTGTTTGAAGAGGATGCCTAATGTAATAGGCATGTTCGTCAATGATGGAGGGGCCACTACTAAATATACACCTGCCAACAGACAAGCCCTTGCAACCTTGGCCTGCCACAGCATGATAACATCCAGAAATAAACTACGACTTCACCAATCACAGGACTACTGGAGAACGAGTTGTAAACATTCGAAAGGATCTACGTTGTGATGCAGCATCAGGTTAGGCGTTGATGAGGCATACAAGAAAGTTACAATTTTATTATTTTTATGTGGCAAAATGTACAAATCTATATATGTCTATTGCCTGACGCCGCAATCCCCGAAGGGGTGGCCACCCACGAACCGCCCCCACGTACCTCTATCCCCAGTCAGTCGACGCCCCTCCCCCCCAACCAGCACCGCCATCGTTCATATACTTCCTCACTCCATCCTTCCACCTAGCTCTCGTACACCCTCTTAGTCATTCTCTCGCTTTCTGACAACAATTGCGACAACGAAGCTAAACATGACGACATCGAGGACGAGCTTATAGATATAGAGCCCACACACAGTGTCGCTCCGTCACCACCCACGCCAACCCTGTGGTGCCGGCGCCAGACACGGATGCCCCCACACCTTCTCGTGGTACCACACCTCCTCGTGCTAGCACTCCGTCTTCACCACGTACCACCAGGAATACTTTGGCGTCATTACGACGTGACTTCTCTTTTAGGGGCAGGGAGGAGCGACAGGAAAGGTAGGCAGTCACCAGCTCAAGACCTGCATGGTATGCAACTCTTGAAGGTAAGAAACTACATATTTTGTATTCATTTTTATTGGGTTGCTAAGTATCAAAGTAGATTTAATATTACAAAATAAGGGTCATAATTGTCATCACAATCTCATTGAAAAGTCGGCCCTCTAACTCCCATTCATTATCACTTATCGGAACTGTATCATCCGCAAACAGCAGTATAGGTAGCTTCCACTCAATTCCCTCCCTTGACATTATTTCTTTCAAGACTCCATCCATATAATTATACAGTAAACAATCACGGGGCCATCACACACCCCTGTTTCAAACCAACATTCAGGTCAAAGAACTCGCTCTGCTCACTCTCCACACGTACTGCCGCCTTTGCACCTTCGTACATGCACTTCACTGCTTTCAGCCACTTGCCATCTACTCCGTATATGCTATAAGTACTTTCCACAAACCTTCTCTATCCACCCTGTCATAAGCCTTCTCCAAGTTCATAAAGGCAACATACACCTTTTGTTTCTTCGCCAGATATTTCTCGTAAAAATCTGATCTACACAACCTCCTCCCTTCCGAAAACCTCCCTGCTCGTCGCCTATCCATTTCTCCGTTCTCACTCTCACTCTCTCAATCACTACCCTACTGTATACCTTCCCTACTACGCTTAGAAGACATATTCCTCGGTGGTTACCACACACTCCTCTTTCCCCTTTGCCCTTATATAGGGGCACTGTTATGCCAGTCTTCCTGTCATCGGGTGCACTCCCCTTCTCCCATGGTAGTTTGCACATTTTCTATACCCCTTCGATCACTATCTCACCACCATAACTCAACATTTCTCCACACACTCCATCTGTTCCTGGGGCTTTCCCCAACTTCACTCTTGGCATGGCTTCCCACACTTCTGACCTCCTGATCACCACCTCCTCCTCCCCTACTTCTCTTCTTCTCCCTCCCATACCCTATCCCACTATGTTTGCTGGCTCTTCATTCCTTACATTTAGCAACTCATTGAAGTACTCCCTCCATCTTTCGACTCTCTCTTGCTTCTCGGCTAGCATTCTCCCATTCTTATCTTTCACACCCTTACTGTTTCCCTTGCTACCTTCCCTAACTTGCTTGACTTCTGGTGATGGGCTGGTCTATCAGAGTGAGAGTTGAGCGTTCTCTGCCATACCCATAGCTTACTCTGATGCTAATTTTACTTAGATGTTTTCTAGATCTCAAGTGACGGCGTCCCTTCCGTGGATTGACCTCTCAATCTACCAAGATTGGAAGCCAAAGCGTCACATTTTTCCCTTGCCCCTCAACTTTCTCTTCATAATTGCTGAGGGGCACAAGGCCCTGGGTGGGGCTTTGATTTCCCGGGCGTTTCCGCACCCTCCTCAGCTCCCAGCCCTTAAACACCTTGCTCATCTCCTCCACTTCCTCTATAACTTCCAGGTCGAACCCACCCAGTCGTCTTTCTACTGCTCGCCTGTACTCTTCCCTGATTTCCTCCACCTGTAACCTCTCCACCCTCCTCACCATTCCACCTTCCTCTCGCCTCCCTCCAGCTCTCCTCACTCACTTCTTTTGTATCCTAACCTTAGCTACTACTACATAATGATCAGACAGACCCCCTCCAATACTCCTATACACCCTAGCAATCATTGCCGATTCAAAAAAATCCCACTATATATGATGAAGCGAGGCATTTATCGGGTGTCTTCCCCCGAAAAGATACATGGGGACGGGTTATTGATCGGAATGTAATGAAACTCTACCTAACAAGGAAGAAATCGGTTTATGGTAAATGCACAATGGCTGAAATACAACGACAGTACTAATCAAGTCGGGAGGATAAAAAAAATATACAAAACAATTAAATTTGGTGTTGGAACCCAGCAAACCAAACACAAATATTAGTATTTAATGGGGTAATGGGCAAATTGTTTGAGGTAAGGTTGGAATTTGAATGCACTCACATTTGTCACCTCTGCGACCCTATTTCAATTAATTATTTGTACATTTTGCCAAAGAAGAATAATACAAATAATTTTACAATTCTACTACACGATTCTTTGTTATTGTAACTTTGCACATAGATGTATTTATTTATAGGAAAAAACACATCCTATCCAGTATTTCTCTTGCCGGAGTTGAAGTCTTTATGCACAATGTTCCTTAAGTGATTGAGGCTGGGTTACATGTGTATAATTGAGTATAATATGCATGTTACATGCCCCCTGTTAAAAAATGTTGTTCCACCAACATCCTAATATATAGTAAAGACGAAAATATATATTCAAATGGTTATTTTATAAGAGATTATTATAAGGATTAGAGTAAATAATTATTAATAATTGAAAAAGAATGAAACTAAATTCAGATAGATTACAAGAATTTCATATGACGTGTAAGTGAGTTGTATTTGTAATAGGGACATCTTCTATCTATATTTCCTCTCCAATGAACCGCGGGAGCCCGGTTTCGAGGAATTATTTATATAGATTCCCGGTGTAGGACAGGTTTATTTTGTTTCCAACAAATAGGATATCATAGGGCAAATTAAAGAAAAGAAAGTCAAACACTTTCTGGAGTTACGTTAATATAGGGATTCTTGCTATCTGAGTATAGATTCTTCAAATTACTGTGATGTAATTCATGTGATTGAGAAACGTGAGTCGTGCATGTAATCGCCTGATAGAGAAAACGCTTGGTATCAGAGACTCAGAGTAAAGAGTAAAAGAGTTTATAACATGGGTATATATGGATAAAAATAATAAATACAATACAATATACAATACAATATAAAATAAATACAGCCATAACTTGGTGTATTTTTTCTGTATTTTTATTCTCCTCTTTTCACCTTCGACTCGTTTTCTCCGCTGATTGACCATGAAGGTTCAGCGATCACGTCCTTCTGCATCAAGCTTTTCAGATTTGCTCACAGCTTGTAGCAGGCACCAAGTTTGAGGGCGGTAGTAGACAGGTCAGCTGGGAGGTGTCCAACAGTCTTCCTGTGAACATCAAATTCTTGGCAGTATGATGTGTGTAAAAAAGTGTTGGTGTCTGTAATTAAAAGTTTGGTGTCGTGTAGTTAGCTAACAAATATCCAAGTAATATAATTAAATTTAATTAGGATGGTGTACCGGTAGTATATATTTATCTAGCTAAAATGGACAGTAATCAATTTTAGACTGTAAATAATAAAGTTCAATAAAATTATCCATATATGAATATTGATAAACATAAAGGATTAATATTATTGAGTGTATAGGCCTACGGCTATCAGATATATTCGTTTGGCACTTATGAATATCTGCGGAGTTGCCGTTAACATTTGCGTAAGCGATCGCATGTGTCACAATTATAGCTACTTTACATCGCAATGTAAGGGGTAGGCTTTATAATTGTCGTTAAGCTACTAAACTTGTATATCTGTATGAGTTGAACATACATAGAATAATTAAACACTCGTCACGTATAACTAAATGAATTCATATAACGGATATCAAATTTTTGATCCAAGACATACATTATACACACTCATAAGTAATTGTGAGTTTGAGAGTTCTAATTTAGAGCAAAAATAGGGAGTTAGAATAAAAAATGGTCTGAAGTTAACTTTGGGATGAATAGTTTCAAAAATTACCATCAATACACATTGATCACATGTTCACATGTTCGGTGAATGTAGTCAATTATTCAAAACTAATCCCTTGGGTTTAGATGAATTTGAGTAATTAAAATACTGGTGTTAAATAGTTTATAAATCAAGAGTAATTTTTAAGAGTTTGAGTAAAGAGTTAGACGTGTTTCGAGTATAGAATTGACTGTTGGAATGTTAATCTAATTATATATAGCTATTCTAGCAGATGTGTAGTGAGTGTCTGTGTATGTGAATTGGAGAAATTAGATATCCAAAACAATATGGATAGAAGAGGTTGGATTAATGTAGTATTAATTACTCAAAACACCTAGGGTGAGGTGAGGAAGGTTACATTTTAATTTCCCTCACTGCGTAGTGTCATGATTGGGCGTTGGAGTGAGTTTGGAGTTACTTTGAATTCTGTCCTACGTTTGTGGTATTTAACCTGGTGTATAGAACTGTTTTCCTGGGTACTCCGTACACATTCCACATTATCTCCTTGTAAAGCCCCAATGAGAACTTGATCCATGTGTGGTAGGATAATAAGTTTCACTTTTGACATAGCTTCTAAACCTAGAAGCATGTCGGTGTTTGTTGGGAGTTTCGAAATTACATAGAAAGGCAGATTAGCTGTGTGCACTTCCGTAAATTCTACTGAAAGGGTAACCTTAGCTAAGGTTTCTAGGTGGTTTCCACTCACAGACATAATCTCGATATCTGGGTAAGATTCTTCGAGGTTCAAATCCTTCAAGCTTTTAAATTTAGCAAGGCTTATAAGGTTTACTGGAGAGTCTGTGTCAAGGGATAGTTCTATATCATGAGTACCACACCTAGCAGGTAAGATGAGTGTGTTTTCATTAACACTGTAAATTGTGACAGTTTTACGTTTGGGTGTTTGGCAGGATGCATGTTTTAGGTCAGGCAAAGCAAAGGCCATTTTCTCACCAACAGTAATAATTGTGGGAGTTGGTGGATGAGGGAGGAGTGGGCGTGCTAGCGCGGTGGCTATGTAGTGATATGAAAGAGAAAGTCAGCTGGTGTTGTCTGACGTTCGTTTCGTTAGGAGGATGCATATAGGGGAGGAGGGGTATAGAGTGCGGAAAGTCAGGGTAGTAAGAGGATGAGGGGGTGTGTTGCGGTATGAGATTTTGGTAGTGAGATAGCGTGTATGTGTGTGTGTTCACTTATTTTCACTGTGGTGTGTTTTTAAATTAATGATAATACATCATGCATACCTGTTGTATGTTGTTACATCAAATGAAGCGTCGATATGTGCAGAGATGTGGTGTGTAGTGATGTGTCGTCGTACGTCAGGCAGGCCAGGGCGTTGTTGTATCTGCGGGCTGTTGAAGGCGTCTTGATGTCTGGCTGGTCCTATTCACTTTGACTGGGTGTTTTCTTGTTTGCTTGTTAGTTTGCAGGTAGCTTGGAGTGGTGAGTAGTGATGATGATGGGGTAGAGATGGTAGGCAGGCTGATGTAGCCTACATGAACTTGCTGTAGACTTGTAGTGATGAAACAGGCAGATATACGCAGGAACTGTCTGTAGACTTGAAGGTGACGACGGGCGGATGTAGGTTGTAAACAGGAAGTGATGTAATAATAAATAATAATAATAATAATAATAAACGGTTTATTAAAGAATGGCAGCCTCATGAGCTGAAAATACACATTTTACAATTTAGTGGATGAACATGAGATGTACAGATATGAGGATGGTAAGCTCAGTTTACAAACAAAATAAATAAATACAATAATGATGCATGTGCAGAATACAAATTATCATAAAATAACCATGAGAGTAAGTGATATACAGTACATATACACATTTATTTACTTACTCATATACAGAACATACGTATATACACGTACGTGCGCACATACATATACATACATATATAGGAACATAAGAACATGCAGTAAGTGTGCACATGTCCGTATACACAAACGCTCACGTATGCACACAAACATACATACATACAGAAACTGTTTTGGTATGGTCAGGGTAAAGAGGGTGCAGCAATTCAAGTCCGTATATGGTCCGTATGGTCAGGTACAGCCTACTACAATGGGAGGTTAATCCTCGGTAGTGTAGGTGTGTGTGTGTGTGTGTGTGTGTGTGTGTGTGTGTGACAGAAGGCGAAATATGGAAGAGCTGGGCGTTCTATTGTTAAGGGTGGAAATACATGGATGAAGATACGCGATCACTTAATAATAGATAATGCTCATGCATAGATTTATAATCAGAAGTTGCGCTAGTGAGCAATATGTTCTCGCTCATATGTACATATATTTACATACATATGTGCATATGACCATATAAATACACGTACAGTACATATATATTATATACCTTATATTCTCAACCGGGCTCGAACCATTGACAGCACATACACACAGACATACATATACATAAATATATGCACATTACATGCGTATATGCTCTTCTCTTATCCTACCTGATACTCTCAGCTGGGCTCGAACCACAAATAGTATACACTATAGACACATATATATATACATAAATAACGCATACATACATACACATATACGCACACATACATACACATATACTGCGCATACATAGATACATATATACACATATACATAAACAAACTCAAGCAAATACATACATACATAATGTGTTGAGGTAGGCAGGAAGCTGGTTGGGGCGATGAGTAGACAAGGTAGTGCTGAAGATTGGGTGAAGTTTTGCTTGATTGTAGGTCGATTGTTTGAGTATTGGAGTCAGGTAGGGCCAAGTGTTAGTTATGATTCCAAGTGTATGTTCTTTTAATGCAAGGTCGCCATGTAGAAGGCCATGAATCGTATGGTATTCTCGTGCAATATTATATTGAATATTATATATAAAGGGGGTAAAGATAACTCCATTGTCTTATAAATTATATTGAGTTATAGAGTACAGTTTTATAATACTTAGTTGTTAAGGTATTAGTATTGAGCTTAGGGTAAAAGGGGTTTAATCTAAGTCTCTTGGTGATGCTTAGCAAGTGTGGCAATATGTGGCAATAAGTGCTTAAGTGGCGAATGGCAGTGTCTAGCTGTAGCCAAGATGAGAGACGGGAGTAGCTGGGATGTGTGTTCTTCTCTGATTGAGCTCCCAAGGTAGATTGAGTTCTCTGTGTCAGTGCGTATAGAAGAGTGAGCCCTTAAACTACCGTTTCCGGTATATATAAGGCGTTTTTGCTGACACACCTTTCACTAGGTGGGTCAATTGCTGATTCGAGTTGTGTATTGATTACATCCTGTGTTCTCATTTGTATTGCTTACTGTGAAAAAAGGCGAAAGTATTGAGTCAATTGAACAAAAAGATGGAGCTTGATGCAGGGACTTCAGGTGTAGAAAGTGGGCAGTCCGCAGATGCACTAGCGGTTGTGTTGTCTGCAGATTCCCTACTGGCACTCAGCTACCACGATAAGCAACTGGCTGCTCAAAAACGTATTACCGTTGAAACTAAGAAGCGCAGATGACTGGAAAGAAGGCAAAATAAATTGAATGAAGTTGCCTCAAAAAGACAAGAGAGACTACACAAAAAGGATCAGAAATTACAGTTAAAGCTCGAGGCTGCCAATGTTCGTAAACGGAAACGGCAGGCAAAGGTAGCAGCAAATGATTCTACCATAAAAAACCCAAAGAACTCAAGAATTGAGAATCCTGAAGAGCTCAAAGCAGTGCCTACCACCAATAATGAACACTTTGGGTGGCATAACCGATGAAGAAAGGATACCCCAGACTTCTGAAGGAAATCGAGAAGCGTGACGAAAACCAACGGAAGGAACAAGGGAAGCGGGACCAAAACTTGCTGAAAGAATTTGCAATAATGATACAGGGAGCGCCACCTAGAAAAAAAGCAAAACTATTAGAAAAAATACTAATAAGACAAACAGTTCTTTTATTTCACCGTTTTATGTGCAAATACACCGCCGGAGGCGTCCCACCGGAGGCCAAGCCCCGGAGGGCGAAGCCCGGGCTTGTTATAATATATATATATATATATATATATATATATATATAGAGAGATATATATCAGTCATCTTCTAGAATATTGATGGAACATAGGGTGACATAATAAGTGATTGAGGCTGGGTTACATGTGTATATTTGAGTATAATATGCATGTTACACAGGTTAGTAAGGCACGTAAGGCACTATATGAATTACTAAGAAATTCAGGTTAGTAAAGCACTATATGGAGAGCCTATGCTCTTACTAAGAACGAAGTGGCTACGGAACACCTCCGCCCTTCTGCCTCGTGTGTCCTTCCCAGATACGAGTCACAACCATCGCCGCGCTATACAACTACGGGACACCACAGTGAGGCTGGGCTACGGGTCACCACTGGTCATAGGAGCACCCTGCACCGTCTAGAGCTCCGCTTCTCCTGTGTGCTCCGCCCTTCTGCCTCGTGTGTCCTGCCCAGATACAAGTCACAACCATCGCTGCGCTATACGACTACGGGACACCACAGTGAGGCTGGGCTACGGGACACCACTGGTCATAGGAGCACCCTGCACTGTCTAGAGCTCCGCTTCTCCTGTGTGCTCCGCCCCTCTGCCTCGTGTGTCCTGCCCAGATACGAGTCACAACCATCGCTGTGCTATACGACGCATTATACGAAGAATGACCTAGGCTATACGACGCATTATACGAAGCATGACAGAGAGAGAGAGAGAGAGTTACACACTCACTCTCTCTGAGTCAAAGATTTTTTAGCTAACGTCTTGCCATAATCATCAGCAATGAGTGCGCACGCTCACTCTGTCCTGTTAAAGAAATCGAGTTGTCAATTATTTGTCCACGACATCTTTCACCCACAAAAATTAACATTAATTAACACATTAACCCCAATTGTGCCCTAAAGCGCCGTATGTTGAAGGAGGCGATACACAATGCATCCCTCAATTGTCTGGTCAACTAAACTGAATTTTGCAAATTCGGTCATCCCACCCTTCCAGGTAGCACCCGCCGGGTGATTTAAAGTTTAAAAGTTAACCCAAATTGTTCCTATCCCCACTTCTTTGTAAAAGATCGCCGGGGAGGAAATACAACAACAGCATAGTTTTATATTGGCTTTGCAAAACCGAAAAAAATACAAACAACACGTGTTCGTATGAACACAGTTAGATGGGTACAGCCAACCCACCGGGAATCATAAGGAGCCTGAAACAGGCACCCCAGAGACGCAGTCCTGGGGAGCCACAGACACCCACTCGCCGGGGAAACAAGCCTGTTTTTAAACCACGCGTGGCCAAAACTCGGCAACCAGCCGGGGTTATCAAGGTGAAACCGAGAAAAACCCGCCGGAAAAAACCCACCCCGTCCAGATACCATCTGAACGCACCACCGGACCGAGGCGTAGCCAAAACACAACTAACGCCGGGCCCAACATAGTCCGTGGAATTAGCCAATACACAACTAACCCAGGACACACATGACACAGTAGTACATATTTAGAAAATAAATCAATAACACTTGTATATGTGGTAAAGCTACGAGAGGCTGGCTAGGCCTAGGCAGACGGATAACATTAACATGTTGGAATATAAACAAAAAGCACTGAATTATATCACAACAGGAACCACCGCCAACACACCACTGTAGCAAATACTTCCGGCAAAGGGAAGAACTGACTCGGGACCCAGAAAAAACTTCACTAAGTGAAGAAAAATACGCTGGGAACGTCAGCAAAAATATGCTACCTCATCAGAAAGTTAAAGGAAGCAATAACGCGTAATGAAAGCCGCCTGCATCACAAAGCTAGCTAACTGTGAAAAATTTCACCTGTCCACAACAGGACCACGAGGGTACATCCGAAATAGATGCCCCAAACACACGACCCAAAATACACTGCACTGCGGGCAACCAGCCCAGGACACTCTTGCTACGCATATCTTAACCTTACTCGATACATCCCGGAGTAAACAAATGAGAAAAAACTCACTAGGGACGCAGCAAATGCGGAACCAATCACAGGACTACTGGAGAACGAGTTGTAAACATTCGAAAGGATCTACGTTGTGATGCAGCATCAGGGTAGGCGTTGATGAGGCATACAAGAAAGTTACAATTTTATTATTTTTATGTGGCAAAATGTACAAATCTATATATGTCTATTGCCTGACGCCGCAATCCCCGAAGGGGTGGCCACCCACGAACCGCCCCCACGTACCTCTATCCCCAGTCAGTCGACGCCCCTCCCCCCCAACCAGCACCGCCATCGTTCATATACTTCCTCACTCCATCCTTCCACCTAGCTCTCGTACACCCTCTTAGTCATTCTCTCGCTTTCTGACAACAATTGCGACAACGAAGCTAAACATGACGACATCGAGGACGAGCTTATAGATATAGAGCCCACACACAGTGTCGCTCCGTCACCACCCACGCCAACCCTGTGGTGCCGGCGCCAGACACGGATGCCCCCACACCTTCTCGTGGTACCACACCTCCTCGTGCTAGCACTCCGTCTTCACCACGTACCACCAGGAATACTTTGGCGTCATTACGACGTGACTTCTCTTTTAGGGGCAGGGAGGAGCGACAGGAAAGGTAGGCAGTCACCAGCTCAAGACCTGCATGGTATGCAACTCTTGAAGGTAAGAAACTACATATTTTGTATTCATTTTTATTGGGTTGCTAAGTATCAAAGTAGATTTAATATTACAAAATAAGGGTCATAATTGTCATCACAATCTCATTGAAAAGTCGGCCCTCTAACTCCCATTCATTATCACTTATCGGAACTGTATCATCCGCAAACAGCAGTATAGGTAGCTTCCACTCAATTCCCTCCCTTGACATTATTTCTTTCAAGACTCCATCCATATAATTATACAGTAAACAATCACGGGGCCATCACACACCCCTGTTTCAAACCAACATTCAGGTCAAAGAACTCGCTCTGCTCACTCTCCACACGTACTGCCGCCTTTGCACCTTCGTACATGCACTTCACTGCTTTCAGCCACTTGCCATCTACTCCGTATATGCTATAAGTACTTTCCACAAACCTTCTCTATCCACCCTGTCATAAGCCTTCTCCAAGTCCATAAAGGCAACATACACCTTTTGTTTCTTCGCCAGATATTTCTCGTAAAAATCTGATCTACACAACCTCCTCCCTTCCGAAAACCTCCCTGCTCGTCGCCTATCCATTTCTCCGTTCTCACTCTCACTCTCTCAATCACTACCCTACTGTATACCTTCCCTACTACGCTTAGAAGACATATTCCTCGGTGGTTACCACACACTCCTCTTTCCCCTTTGCCCTTATATAGGGGCACTGTTATGCCAGTCTTCCTGTCATCGGGTGCACTCCCCTTCTCCCATGGTAGTTTGCACATTTTCTATACCCCTTCGATCACTATCTCACCACCATAACTCAACATTTCTCCACACACTCCATCTGTTCCTGGGGCTTTCCCCAACTTCACTCTTGGCATGGCTTCCCACACTTCTGACCTCCTGATCACCACCTCCTCCCCTACTTCTCTTCTTCTCCCTCCCATACCCTATCCCACTATGTTTGCTGGCTCTTCATTCCTTACATTTAGCAACTCATTGAAGTACTCCCTCCATCTTTCGACTCTCTCTTGCTTCTCGGCTAGCATTCTCCCATTCTTATCTTTCACACCCTTACTGTTTCCCTTGCTACCTTCCCTAACTTGCTTGACTTCTGGTGATGGGCTGGTCTATCAGAGTGAGAGTTGAGCGTTCTCTGCCATACCCATAGCTTACTCTGATGCTAATTTTACTTAGATGTTTTCTAGATCTCAAGTGACGGCGTCCCTTCCGTGGATTGACCTCTCAATCTACCAAGATTGGAAGCCAAAGCGTCACATTTTTCCCTTGCCCCTCAACTTTCTCTTCATAATTGCTGAGGGGCACAAGGCCCTGGGTGGGGCTTTGATTTCCCGGGCGTTTCCGCACCCTCCTCAGCTCCCAGCCCTTAAACACCTTGCTCATCTCCTCCACTTCCTCTATAACTTCCAGGTCGAACCCACCCAGTCGTCTTTCTACTGCTCGCCTGTACTCTTCCCTGATTTCCTCCACCTGTAACCTCTCCACCCTCCTCACCATTCCACCTTCCTCTCGCCTCCCTCCAGCTCTCCTCACTCACTTCTTTTGTATCCTAACCTTAGCTACTACTACATAATGATCAGGCAGACCCCCTCCAATACTCCTATACACCCTAGCAATCATTGCCGATTCAAAAAAATCCCACTATATATGATGAAGCGAGGCATTTATCGGGTGTCTTCCCCCGAAAAGATACATGGGGACGGGTTATTGATCGGAATGTAATGAAACTCTACCTAACAAGGAAGAAATCGGTTTATGGTAAATGCACAATGGCTGAAATACAACGACAGTACTAATCAAGTCGGGAGGATAACAAAAATATACAAAACAATTAAATTTGGTGTTGGAACCCAGCAAACCAAACACAAATATTTTTTTTTTTAAAAAGACCTCCGTCTACGTATTGTGAAAAACCTGTTATCCTCCGGCAAATTGTGGGGTTGAGTGAGTGAAGGGGGGGGACAGTGAATGAAGGAGGCATTTTCATAATACGTGTTGCTAGCCCCAAACGCGCGAGCAACTGTGGCTTTCAACCATCCGACACATCCCCTTTTATTAATGTGCATCACACATGTTACATACAAATAAGGTTTATGTTTTGTTTTACCCTACTGTGGAAAGACTACGGATACACCACTCCTGCCGGGCCTCACGCAGTGGCATGACTCAGTCTGTCGAACTGCTCATGACACTTGGCATTGCCCCGGAGGATAGCCATCCCTAGTCTTTGCTTGAGCCAGAGGGTTTCCCGGGGTTCTCCTGAAACTTCTCTGATTTTACGGCCTATTTCATTCACCATCTTAAGGGTGGTGGGGCCGAAGACTCCTGAAGTTTCGAATGCCAGGGGCTCGAACTGATGAATTCTGGATTTTTCTCGCTTTTTATTTTCTGCTATCCGGGCGGCTTCACCTGCTTCGTCGGCGTTTCTGGCGGCGTTGGTTGTGGAGAAAGTGTCAACACATGTGGCATCCCACACGAGGTATTTAATGGGGTAACGGGCAAATTGTTTGAGGTAAGGTTGGAATTTGAATGCACTCACATTTGTCACCTCTGCGACCCTATTTCAATTAATTATTTGTACATTTTGCCAAAGAAGAATAATACAAATAATTTTACAATTCTACTACACGATTCTTTGTTATTGTAACTTTGCACATAGATGTATTTATTTATAGGAAAAAACACATCCTATCCAGTATTTCTCTTGCCGGAGTTGAAGTCTTTATGCACAATGTTCCTTAAGTGATTGAGGCTGGGTTACATGTGTATATTTGAGTATAATATGCATGTTACATGCCCCCTGTTAAAAAATGTTGTTCCACCAACATCCTAATATATAGTAAAGACGAAAATATATATTCAAATGGTTATTTTATAAGAGATTATTATAAGGATTAGAGTAAATAATTATTAATAATTGAAAAAGAAGGATATAAGGAGAGCGGTGTGAGAGGAACCTCCCCACACATGTGAACAATACTCAATACAAGGGCGCACTATGCCCCTGTACAGAGCAAGAAGCTGTGCAGGGGAAAAGAACCCCCTAAGGCGGTTGAGCACACCCAGCTTCTGGGAGGCTGCCTTAGCAAGACTGGTAATATGGTCCTTCCAAATGAGAGCAGAAGAAAAGAGACACAAGATATTGAGAGAAGATGAGGGTTGATTTTTGTATTGTTGAAGAATAAGGGATAGTCCGCTGGGAGATCCTGACGGGTAGATAGATGGAGAAATTGGGTTTTGGAAGCATTAAAGTTAACAAGGTTTTTCTCTGCCCCAATTGGAATAGTATTAGATCAGAATTTAAGAGTTCTATGGCTTCATTACGTTTGTCGTTGAGGGATTGCTGGCTGGGCGTTCTGAAAAACTAATGGAGTAGTGTAAGGTGAGTCGTCTGCGTATGATGGATGGGAATTAAGGTACAGTATGAGATCATTTATAAAATTAGAAAGAGAATAGGAGATAGGAGCCCTGAGGAACACCGGAGTTTATAGGGTGAGGAGTGAACAATGGCCGTCCACAACCGCGGCTATGGAACGGCCGGAAAGGAAATAGAGACAAAGGCACAGATGGAGGGATAGAAACCGAAGCAGGGTAGTTTAGAAATTAAAGATTATGCCAGACTCTATCGAAGGCTTTCGATATGTCTAGTGCAATAGAAAAAGTCTCACCGAAGTCCCGGAAGGAGGATGACCAAGAGTTAGTAAGATATGAAGATCACCAGTAGAGCGACTTAAGCCATACTGGCGATCTGAGAGCAGATTATGAAAAAGAAATGCTAAGAAATTTGGAAGCAAGAATAGTTTCAAAAACTTTAGAAGACAGATAGAGCAATGGACGATAGTTGGAGGGTTGAGAGCGGTCACCCTTCTTTGGGACAGGTTGAATGTGAGCAAACTTCCAGCATGAAGGGAAGACGTTAGAGGATAGACAGAGACGAAAGAGTTTGCCTAGGCAGGGAGTCAGCACGGAAGCACAGTTTTTGAGAACAACAGGAGGAACACCGTCCGGACCGTACGCCTTATTAAATGTGTCACAATTATAGCTACTTTACATCGCAATGTAAGGGGTAGGCTTTATAATTGTCGTTAAGCTACTAAACTTGTATATCTGTATGAGTTGAACATACATAGAATAATTAAACACTCGTCACGTATAACTAAATGAATTCATATAACGGATATCAAATTTTTGATCCAAGACATACATTATACACACTCATAAGTAATTGTGAGTTTGAGAGTTCTAATTTAGAGCAAAAATAGGGAGTTAGAATAAAAAATGGTCTGAAGTTAACTTTGGGATGAATAGTTTCAAAAATTACCATCAATACACATTGATCACATGTTCACATGTTCGGTGAATGTAGTCAATTATTCAAAAACTAATCCCTTGGGTTTAGATGAATTTGAGTAATTAAAATACTGGTGTTAAATAGTTTATAAATCAAGAGTAATTTTTAAGAGTTTGAGTAAAGAGTTAGACGTGTTTCGAGTATAGAATTGACTGTTGGAATGTTAATCTAATTATATATAGCTATTCTAGCAGATGTGTAGTGTGTGTCTGTGTATGTGAATTGGAGAAATTAGATATCCAAAACAATATGGATAGAAGAGGTTGGATTAATGTAGTATTAATTACTCAAAACACCTAGGGTGAGGTGAGGAAGGTTACATTTTAATTTCCCTCACTGCGTAGTGTCATGATTGGGCGTTGGAGTGAGTTTGGAGTTACTTTGAATTCTGTCCTACGTTTGTGGTATTTAACCTGGTGTATAGAACTGTTTTCCTGGGTACTCCGTACACATTCCACATTATCTCCTTGTAAAGCCCCAATGAGAACTTGATCCATGTGTGGTAGGATAATAAGTTTCACTTTTGACATAGCTTCTAAACCTAGAAGCATGTCGGTGTTTGTTGGGAGTTTCGAAATTACATAGAAAGGCAGATTAGCTGTGTGCACTTCCGTAAATTCTACGGAAAGGGTAACCTTAGCTAAGGTTTCTAGGTGGTTTCCACTCACAGACATAATCTCGATATCTGGGTAAGATTCTTCGAGGTTCAAGTCCTTCAAGCTTTTAAATTTAGCAAGGCTTATAAGGTTTACTGGAGAGTCTGTGTCAAGGGATAGTTCTATATCATGAGTACCACACCTAGCAGGTAAGATGAGTGTGTTTTCATTAACACTGTAAATTGTGACAGTTTTACGTTTGGGTGTTTGGCAGGATGCATGTTTTAGCTCAGGCAAAGCAAAGGCCATTTTCTCACCAACAGTAATAATTGTGGGAGTTGGTGGATGTGGGAGGAGTGGGCGTGCTAGCGCGGTGGCTATGTAGTGATATGAAAGAGAAAGTCAGCTGGTGTTGTCTGACGTTCGTTTCGTTAGGAGGATGCATATAGGGGAGGAGGGGTATAGAGTGCGGAAAGTCAGGGTAGTAAGAGGATGAGGGGGTGTTGCGGTATGAGATTTTGGTAGTGAGATAGCGTGTATGTGTGTGTGTTCACTTATTTTCACTGTGGTGTGTTTTTAAATTAATGATAATACATCATGCATACCTGTTGTATGTTGTTACATCAAATGAAGCGTCGATATGTGCAGAGATGTGGTGTGTAGTGATGTGTCGTCGTACGTCAGGCAGGCCAGGGCGTTGTTGTGTCTGCGGGCTGTTGAAGGCGTCTTGATGTCTGGCTGGTCCTATTCACTTTGACTGGGTGTTTTCTTGTTTGCTTGTTAGTTTGCAGGTAGCTTGGAGTGGTGAGTAGTGATGATGATGGGGTAGAGATGGTAGGCAGGCTGATGTAGCCTACATGAACTTGCTGTAGACTTGTAGTGATGAAACAGGCAGATATACGCAGGAACTGTCTGTAGACTTGAAGGTGACGACGGGCGGATGTAGGTTGTAAACAGGAAGTGATGTAATAATAAAAATAATAATAATAATAATAAACGGTTTATTAAACAATGGCAGCCTCATGAGCTGAAAATACAATTTAGTGGATGAACATGAGATGTACAGATATGAGGATGGTAAGCTCAGTTTACAAACAAAATAAATAAATACAATAATGATGCATGTGCAGAATACAAATTATCATAAAATAACCATGAGAGTAAGTGATATACAGTACATATACACATTTAGTTACTCATATACAGAACATACGTATATACACGTACGTGCGCACATACATATACATACATATATAGGAACATAAGAACATGCAGTAAGTGTGCACATGTCCGTATACACAAACGCTCACGTATGCACACAAACATACATACATACAGAAACTGTTTTGGTATGGTCAGGGTAAAGAGGGTGCAGCAATTCAAGTCCGTATATGGTCCGTATGGTCAGGTACAGCCTACTACAATGGGAGGTTAATCCTCGGTAGTGTAGGTGTGTGTGTGTGTGTGTGTGTGTGTGTGTGTGTGTGTGTGTGTGTGTGACAGAAGGCGAAATATGGAAGAGCTGGGCGTTCTATTGTTAGGGTGGAAATACATGGATGAAGATACGCGAACACTTAATAATAGATAATGCTCATGCATAGATTTATAATCAGAAGTTGCGCTAGTGAGCAATATGTTCTCGCTCATATGTACATATATTTACATACATATGTGCATATGACCATATAAATACACGTACAGTACATATATATATTATATACCTTATATTCTCAACCGGGCTCGAACCATTGACAGCACATACACAGACATACATATACATAAATATATGCACATTACATGCGTATATGCTCTTCTCTTATCCTACCTGATACTCTCAGCTGGGCTCGAACCACAAATAGTATACACTATAGACACATATATATATACATAAATAACGCATACATACATACACATATACGCACACATACATACACATATACTGCGCATACATAGATACATATATACACATATACATAAACAAACTCAAGCAAATACATACATACATAATGTGTTGAGGTAGGCAGGAAGCTGGTTGGGGCGATGAGTAGACAAGGTAGTGCTGAAGATTGGGTGAAGTTTTGCTTGATTGTAGGTCGATTGTTTGAGTATTGGAGTCAGGTAGGGCCAAGTGTTAGTTATGATTCCAAGTGTATGTTCTTTTAATGCAAGGTCGCCATGTAGAAGGCCATGAATCGTATGGTATTCTCGTGCAATATTATATTGAATATTATATATAAAGGGGGTAAAGATAACTCCATTGTGTTATAAATTATATTGAGTTATAGAGTACAGTTTTATAATACTTAGTTGTTAAGGTATTAGTATTGAGCTTAGGGTAAAAGGGGTTTAATCTAAGTCTCTTGGTGATGCTTAGCAAGTGTGGCAATATGTGGCAATAAGTGCTTAAGTGGCGTATGGCAGTGTCTAGCTGTAGCCAAGATGAGAGACGGGAGTAGCTGGGATGTGTGTTATTCTCTGATTGAGCTCCCAAGGTAGATTGAATTCTCTGTGTCAGTGCGTATAGAAGAGTGAGCCCTTAAACTACCGTTTCCGGTATATATAAGGCGTTTTTGCTGACACACCTTTCACTAGGTGGGTCAATTGCTGATTCGAGTTGTGTATTGATTACATCCTGTGTTCTCATTTGTATTGCTTACTGTGAAAAAAGGCGAAAGTATTGAGTCAATTGAACAAAAAGATGGAGCTTGATGCAGGGACTTCAGGTGTAGAAAGTGGGCAGTCCGCAGATGCACTAGCGGTTGTGTTGTCTGCAGATTCCCTACTGGCACTCAGCTACCACGATAAGCAACTGGCTGCTCAAAAACGTATTACCGTTGAAACTAAGAAGCGCAGACGACTGGAAAGAAGGCAAAATAAATTGAATGAAGTTGCCTCAAAAAGACAAGAGAGACTACACAAAAAGGATCAGAAATTACAGTTAAAGCTCGAGGCCGCCAATGTTCGTAAACGGAAACGGCAGGCAAAGGTAGCAGCAAATGATTCTACCGTAAAAAACCCAAAGAACTCAAGAATTGAGAATCCTGAAGAGCTCAAAGCAGTGCCTACCACCAATAATGAACACTTTGGGTGGCATAACCGATGAAGAAAGGATACCCCAGACTTCTGAAGGAAATCGAGAAGCGTGACGAAAACCAACGGAAGGAACAAGGGAAGCGGGACCAAAACTTGCTGAAAGAATTTGCAATAATGATACAGGGAGCGCCACCTAGAAAAAAAGCAAAACTATTAGAAAAAATACTAATAAGACAAACAGTTCTTTTATTTCACCGTTTTATGTGCAAATACACCGCCGGAGGCGTCCCACCGGAGGCCAAGCCCCGGAGGGCGAAGCCCGGGCTTGTTATAATATATATATATATATATATATATATATATATATAGAGATATATATCAGTCATCTTCTAGAATATTGATGGAACATAGGGTGACATAATAAGTGATTGAGGCTGGGTTACATGTGTATATTTGAGTATAATATGCATGTTACACAGGTTAGTAAGGCACGTAAGGCACTATATGAATAGCCTATTCTCTTACTAAGAAATTCAGGTTAGTAAAGCACTATATGGAGAGCCTATGCTCTTACTAAGAACGAAGTGGCTACGGAACACCTCCGCCCTTCTGCCTCGTGTGTCCTGCCCAGATACGAGTCACAACCATCGCCGCGCTATACAACTACGGGACACCACAGTGAGGCTGGGCTACGGGTCACCACTGGTCATAGGAGCACCCTGCACCGTCTAGAGCTCCGCTTCTCCTGTGTGCTCCGCCCTTCTGCCTCGTGTGTCCTGCCCAGATACAAGTCACAACCATCGCCGCGCTATACGACTACGGGACACCACAGTGAGGCTGGGCTACGGGACACCACTGGTCATAGGAGCACCCTGCACTGTCTAGAGCTCCGCTTCTCCTGTGTGCTCCGCCCTTCTGCCTCGTGTGTCCTGCCCAGATACGAGTCACAACCATCGCTGTGCTATACGACGCATTATACGAAGAATGACCTAGGCTATACGACGCATTATACGAAGCATGACAGAGAGAGAGAGAGAGTTACACACTCACTCTCTCTGAGTCAAAGATTTTTTAGCTAACGTCTTGCCATAATCATCAGCAATGAGTGCGCACGCTCACTCTGTCCTGTTAAAGAAATCGAGTTGTCAATTATTTGTCCACGACATCTTTCACCCACAAAAATTTAGGAGAGAAACTACCTGGCCGGGCTGCTCAACCTAGAGAGAAACTACCTGGCTGGGATGCTCCACCCAGAGAGAGCGACTACACGGCCGGGTTGCTGCGGCGTCGCCGCTGTACGGGTCCCTGTCGTGATTTTCACACACAAAGCTTTAGGCGATGTTCTGCTGTCCAACGTGAGTCGATGGAATTTGAGTTGGTGGTGAACCTTTTTTCAGGAGGGTCTAAATTTTTGTGGGTGAAAAAGATGTTGTGGGTAAAATTACAAGCCATCTTTTTTTCGAGAAAGCTACTTAAAATAATATGAGGGCGGTGTACAAATAAAAACTGTTTAGAATTTATATTTTATTATTATATCCTTTTTGGGGGATTATATATTGGTTGTTTGCTATGTTTAGAATTTATATTTTATTATTATATCCTTTTTGGGGGATTATATATTGGTAGTTTGCTATGTAGTCACCTATATCTCCCACTTTCTTAACTTTAGGATCGAGTGACCTAAATCTTACTAAAATATTCAGGTTAGTAAGGCACGTAAGGCACTATATGAATAGACTATTCTCTTACTAAGAAATTCAGGTTAGTAAGGCATTATATGGATAGCCTATTCTCTTACTAAGAACGAAGTGGCTACGGGACTACGAAGCATGACAGAGAGTGAGTGTGTAACTCTCTCTCTCTCACACACACAGACACACACACTGTGTCTGTCTGTCTGTCTCTCTCTCTCTCTCTCTCGTCCCAGTTCAGTTCAGTTTCAGTTTCTATGGAGCTCGTCCTGGAATCTTTACGACTCTGACCCTCACGATTCTATACAGGACTGGCCATTTGTATCGGCACTAGCTCAGAGAAGAGTGTTGGGAGGGGAGAAGGGGTGTTGTAGAGAGAGGAAGCTGTTGGAGTGGCTTTGTTATGTGTGTTTAGTCTGTATACGTCGTCAGGATGTCCCCTGACTGGGTGCGAGCATGTGAAACATGCTAGGACGTACTACCACACCCACTAAATGTCCGCCGTGGCAGGGATTCGATCCCGGGTCTTGCAGATTCACACGTGAGCGTGCTCACCACTGGAAAACCACGGCTCTACGCTTCTCTAGTTCCTTCCGTTGGTTTTCGTCATGCTTCTCGATTTCCTTCAGAAGGAGTTCGTCTCTCTTCTCTTGTTCCCTTCGATGGGTTTCGCAGCTATCTTCAAATGACTTTCGTAACTGCTCACACTCTTAGAGTTGCTCGTCCATCTTCTTTACCGCCATATCGAAATCCTCGACGGATATCTTCAGTACTGCCTTCATGTCTTCTGGAGCGAATTGGGCCTCAACTTCAGCGTCACACTGTCCTAAATCTATATACTTTCGCTGGAGCTCAATGTCAGCCTCAAGGTCTTCTTCTTGAATTATGATTCCGGTGTCTATCAACCTCGAATATTCGTCAGCTAACGACTCTTGTTCCAAAAATACGTCAGAGTATATGACGTTATCTAACACACATGGTCCCTTTTCCTTCTTCTGGATAAAAATACTCAGCGCATGCCAACTTGTGACCCGAGAGCAGGCAACATATAATTGCCCATGAGAGAAGCACCGTGTGTGGTAGAGGTAAAGGCCGCAATGTTGGATGGTCTGGCCCTGCGCCTTATTAATTGTCATTGCAAAACTTAGCTTTGCAGAGAATTGGAACCTGGAAAATGCCACCGGGGAATCGTTGGCCACCAACTTTACCCTGGGAATGCAAACCTGCTCGCCATCGTAAGTGCCACCCAGAACCCTACCAACAATGATGGTCTTCTTCAGGTTGTCAACGATAATTCGTGTACCGTTACAGAGTCTGGGTGGGGATAGATTCCGTATTATCATTACCACGGCACCCACTTTCAGCTTGAGTTGGTGTTCTGGTAACGAAGAAGGGTTTAGTTCATTGAGCGTGGAAACCTGATACTCCACATTGGCTTCCGAATTCAGTTTGTCTTCACTCAGATGAATCTTCTCCTCCTCTGGCAGCATATCTAAGATCATAATGTTGATTTCGGAAACGTCAACGTTGAGAGGCGATATGATGGTACGACCGGCAAAATAGCGATGATCCCCAATGTGATCAGCGATATCAGGGTAAACACTCTCGATGAACTCTGTCTGGGTATGATAGAGAACGCCAAAGTTTTTGAGGATAACGAAATGTGGAAAGCTGCTCTGACCTATCTGTAGTAGCCGGCTGGCAAAGGTCGTGTCTTTCCAGTATGCCCATCCTGTGATAAATTTGCTCCTTGATCTTGTAACACATTGCGGATTCTGACATATTCTTGAGCTTTCCTGATGTGGCAAAAGACGTGAAGCAGAAGGTTAAAGAAATCGTGTTGTCAATTATTTGTCCACGACATCTTTTTCACCCACAAAAATTTAGGAGAGAAGAACTACCTGGCCGGGCTGCTCCACCCAGAGAGAGACTACCTGGTCGGGCTACTCCACCCAGAGAGAGCGACTATCTGGCCGGGTTGCTCTACCCAGAGAGAGACTACCTGGTCGGGCTGCTCCACCTAGAGAGAGCGACTACCTGGCCGGGATGCTCCACCTAGAGAGAGCGACTATGCCTGGTCGGGCTACTCCACCCAGAGAGAGCGACTACCTGGCCGGGCTGCTCCACCTAGAGAGAGCGACTACCTGGTCGGGCTAGTCTACCCAGAGAGAGCGACTACCTGGTCGGGCTGCTCCACCCAGAGAGAGCGACTACCTGGCCGGGTTGCTGCGGCGTCGCCGCTGTACGGGCCCCTGTCGTGATTTTCACACACAAAGCTTTAGGCGATCTTCTGCTGTCCAACGTGAGTTGATGGAACTTGAGTTGGTGGTGAACCATTTTTCAGGAGGGTCTAAATTTTTGTGGGTGAATGATATGGTGGAAAAATTACAAGCCATCTTTTTTTCGAGAAAGCTACTTAAAATAATATGAGGGTGGTGTATACAAATAAACAAAATATATATTTTATTATTATATATATATATATCCTTTTTTGGGGTTATATATTGGTTGTTTGCTATGTAGTCACCTATATCTCCCACTTTCTTAACTTTAGGATCGAGTGACCTAAATCTTACTAAAAAATTCAAGGTTAGTAAGGCACGTAAGGCACTATATGAATAGCCTATTTTCTTACTAAAGTAATTCAGGTTAGTAAGGCATTATATGGATAGTAGGGTGGCCCTTATTTTCGAAAGTAAGAAATCCTAACCTCTTACCCCCTGGCTTTGTTCCATTCCTAATGAGACATATTGTGATCAAATTTCGTGACGATTGGAGCATATTTATTGGTAGTCCAGCAAAGTCTGTTTGGCTGTTTTTGTGCTTGTTGGCGGAACTTACCTGGCACGCACCAAAACCCAGACACAGCAACAAGAATCCTTCCTAGAGAGAGCGACTATACCTGGTCGGGCTGCTCCACCCAGAGAGACCGACTACCTGGCCGGGCTGCTCCACCTAGAGAAAGCGACTACCTGGTCGGGCTGCTTCACACAGAGAGAGCGACTACCTGGTCGGGCTGCTCCACCCAGAGAGAGCGACTACCTGGCCGGGTTGCTCTACCCACAGAGAGAGACTACCTGGTCGGGCTGCTCCACCTAGAGAGAGCGACTACCTGGTCGGGCTGCTCCACCCAGAGAGAGCGACTACCTGGCCGGGCTGCTCCACCTAGAGAGAGCGACTACCTGGTCGGGCTGCTCTACCCAGAGAGAGCGACTACCTGGTCGGGCTGCTCCACCCAGAGAGAGCGACTACCTGGCCGGGTTGCTGCAGCGTCGCCGCTGTACGGGTCCCTGTCGTGATTTTCACACACAAAGCTTTAGGCGATCTTCTGCTGTCCAACGTGAGTTGATGGAACTTGAGTTGGTGGTGAACCTTTTTTCAGGAGGGTCTAAATTTTTGTGGGTGAATGATATGGTGGAAACATTACAAGCCATCTTTTTTTCGAGAAAGCTACTTAAAATAATATGAGGGTGGTGTATACAAATAACAAAATAAATATATATTTTATTATTATATATATATATATATATCCTTTTTGGGGGTTATATATTGGTTGTTTGCTATGTAGTCACCTATATCTCCCACTTTCTTAACTTTAGGATTGAGTGACCTAAATCTTACTAAAAAATTCAGGTTAGTAAGGCACGTAAGGCACTATATGAATAGCCTATTCTCTTACTAAGAAATTCAGGTTAGTAAGGCATTATATGGATAGTAGGGTGGCCCTTATTTTCGAAAGTAAAAAATCCTAACCTCTCACCTCCTGGCTTTGTTTCCATTCCTAATGAGACATATTGTGATCAAATTTGTTGACGATTGGAGCATATTTATTGGTAGTCCAGCAAAGTCTGTTTGGCTGTGTTTGTGCTGGTTGGCGGAACTTACCTGGCATGCACCAAAACCCAGACACAGCAACAAGACTTCTTCAAGACTATCTCGACACATTACATGAATGGTGCACTACAAACAGACTCAATTTAGCCCCAGCTAAATCCACTGCAACCCTCTTCACAAGCTGGACACGAGATCATGATTACGCCCCGGGATCCAACATAAACAACACACCCCTAACACACACACACACACACACACACAAAATCCTAGGAGTAACATACGACACCCAAATGACATTCAAACAGCACACCACAAACACAAAAAAGAAACTGACACCCAGACTTAACGCCCTCAGATCACTTGCCCACACGAAATTTGGACACAACCAAGAAACCACCACCACAGTCTACAAACAATAGATAAGATCAGTTATGGAATACGCAAGCCCGGCCTGGGCTTCTAACCTAGCTGAAACACATCATAAGACCTTACAGACTATTCAAAATAAAGCCCTGAAAATCATCACAGGATGCACAGCTACTACACCCACAGATCACCTACATCAAGAAACCAAAGTCCTCAAAGTCAAAGATCATCTAGACATGAGAGGCACTCAATTCCTGGCAGCAGCCTCCACGAATCAACACCACCCACTACACTACATGGCAACACACCCACAGACACCAAGAAATATCAAAACAACACCCAGGACACGCTATCACACACAAATACTGTCTTCTCTCCCTCCCTGCCCACCCCTAACCAACTTCCGGAAGGACATCCATACTCATATCACTCGCCGTTCCATCCACTCACTCATAGACAACACGCAGCTGCAAGCACGACCTCCCGAAATCCATCCTTCTGAATCCACCCTTCCTCGCGAGGACAGAGTCCACCTGGCCAGGCTGAGATGCGGACACCATCCAGCTCTTCTGAGCTATCAGAAGAGACTGGATGAATCCGTCGTCGACACCTGCCCAGGCTGTAACACAGCACCCCATACCATTAAACACATCATAGAAGACTGCATTTCACACAACCACTTAGGCCAACAACACAATTTACACTCTTTGAGAGCTCTGTGAGAAAGCCCGACCGTGGCCATGACCCCCATATGGGTCGGAAAGGCCAGGAGCCCCATTAGGGGGAGCAACACATAATCAAAAAGCTGGAAGGTCTATTCCAACCCTGGAAAGACCTAAAACGCTTGAGGGATCGAAGGACACCAGAGCAGGTGAAGAAGGAGGAAACTTTCCGGGACTCAATGGACGACCTCTTTGATATCGCTCACGCGGACCTCTCTCATTGTCCTTCAAGAGGACAAGGATTTTTTCCTTGCTCAGCGAGAGAAGGGCCGTAGAGCCTTCATGGGGTCCGCGGACAATTCCCTGGCCTCCAAAGAACGGAGAGCTGCGGAGAAGAAAGAGGCTGAGGAAAGGCGTCGGGAGAAGGCCCGTGAAGAAATGAAGGCATCCACCTCAGCGGCCGTCTTTGCTTCTTCAAGCAGCAGTGCTGAAGGAGAGGACAGCAGCAGTGCTGAGGGAGAGGACAGCAGCCGTGCTCAGGAGCCAAAATCCTCCTCTCCACCCAAGCAGCCACGAAGAGCTACAAAAAACATAGTTTCACCATCTCTCGCAGCTGCACTGGATTATACTCAGCTTTCCGTCCGAAAAGCCACCATCGTGCTGACAGAAGCTGCAAAAAGCCTCGGCCATGACCCTACGGACCTGGCCATCAACCGCACAACCATTGCCCGGTCTCGACGTCAAGCCAGCAGACGTTTCGCGGAAAACCTCAAAAAGGACTTCCAAGCGGATGTCCCCTTCACTGTCCATTGGGATGGAAAACTCCTTCAAGCCCTGACAACCAAGGAGCATACATGTGGATCGTATGCTTATCTTGATATCCGGAGTAGGAGTCAGCCAGCTCCTCGGCGTCTCTAAACTCCCTTCGGGGACCGGGGAAGCGCAAGCTCAAGCTGTTTTCCATGCTTTGGAGGAGTGGGGAGTGACCGAGAAAGTGCTCGCTATGTCTTTTGACACGGCCGCTGCAAACATGGGACATCGGACCGGCGCATGCGTCCTTCTGGAACAGAAGATCGGAAGGGATTTTCTTTACTTGGCTTGTCGCCACCATATCATGGAAGTCATCTTGGCTGCTGCTTTCGGAGCAGTGATGGGAGGAGGGACTTCCGGGCCCGAAGCGCTCCTATTCAAGAGGTTTCTAAGCCAGTGGGATTTAATCGACAAGGAAGCATTTCAACCTGGGACTACGGATGATGCGGTGAACGCGGCGATAACTCCAACTCATCGAGGTCCTCGGGCATAATTATACCTCCTCGTGGAGTTCGATTCCGAGCTCCTGGTCCCATGCACCATGCACGATGGATGAGCAAGATCATTTACGCTTTCAAGGTTTGGATGTTCAAGAACCAATTCCGACTGACAAACCGTGAGGAGAAGGCTTTGAGAGATCTCTGCATCTTCGGAGCTCTTCTCTACGTCGAGGCATGGATCACCTCTCCTTCTTCAAGCTCCTAGGAGGGACTTGCACCTCATCAAGGCTCTCGTCGACTTCCCTAACCAAGAGATCAGCAAGGCTACATCAGAGAAGATTAAAAGGTACCTCTGGTACCTTGGAGAAGAAACTACAGTCCTGGCCCTTTTTGATGATGCCGTATCCGTTCGAACGAAGAAGGATATGGTCTAGGCAATGTCGGGAGAAATGGCAGAGAGAGACTATACCCGGCCGGGCTGCTCCACCTAGAGAGAGACTACCTGGTCGGGCTGCTCCACCTAGAGAGAGCGACTACCTGGTCGGGCTGCTCCACCTAGAGAGACCTAAAATTAATGGGAGTAACTGGTACTGTGGTGCTTCGTATAATTCGTCGTATAACTAGGTCATGCTTCGTATAATGTAAATCGGAAAATAAAATGGAATTTTTCATGTTGTTCTTTTATTTGTCCTAGTTTTTACAATTGTATCTACAAATTTAGTGTTTGTACAAATAAAAACTGTTTAGAATCAGTGCAATACCACCAAGTGTAACTACACTTTTGTATATTGCTCTGCTTCGTTCCCCTTCTACACCCTATATATCGGTGTCGACTTTACATTTGTAGTTACTTAGAAATATCGCATATTTAATTTAGTCTGCCACACAATAATCGTTTTCTCTAACAACGCAATATAGAAAACGTCATTTCCGGAGTCTGGGCTCCATATATAATATAATAATAATAATAATAATAATATTTATTCAGTTAGCAATTTACAGAGTTGGTACCACATAGTATGTTACAAATATGACATGTACCAGCCTTGCATAATTCCAATAAGGATAGCCCAATAAGGCCTACCTCAACCTCTCAATAAATACACGACAACTACGGCCACCTTTCGTAATTTCTACAGAGATAAAGACATACACCCGAACACATTTAGATTTCAAAATGTTACACCAAAATACAATTTTGACGAGCTGTCTAACCTAAATGTACATAAGAGCACAGGACCAGACAAAATTCCTGCCAAATTTCTACGAGATGGAGCCATTGGTATAGCAGGCCCCCTAACCCACATCATCAACTTGTCAATTAACACCAACACAGTACCTGCTGAACTGAAGGAAGCTATTGTAACCCCTCTATTCAACAAAGGAAATAAACTAGAAGTTGGCAACTACAGACCAGTTAGCATATTATGTATTGTATCTAAAATCCTTGAAAGAGCGGTATACACCCAAATTGAACACTACCTCAAACAAAATTATCTATTCTATAAGTTTCAATCAGGTTTCAGATGCATGTACTCGACAGACTCCTGTCTCATCCACTTAACGGATCACATTCGTAAAGAAATGTCTAAAGGTAACTACACCGGTATGGTTCTTCTTGAGCTACAAAAAGCGTTTGACACAGTAGACCATGATATCCTATGTAATAAACTACAAGCAATGGGCATAGGATCTGTGAACTGGTTTAAATCTTATCTCAGTGGTAGAACCCAAAGAGTCAAAATTGATGATAATATATCTGATCCTATGCCAATTAACTGTGGGGTCCCGCAGGGAAGCATCCTTGGTCCCTTACTCTTTCTCTGTTAAGTAAACGACATGGAACTGAGCGTCTCATGTAAATTATTACTGTATGCAGACGACAGCGTGCTTCTGGTTTCAGGAAAAGACCCAATAAGTATTGCCGCTTCACTTTCCAAAGAACTAGCATCATGTAGTGAATGGCTAGTGGACAATAGACTATCTCTTCACCTGGGCAAGACGGAAGCCATCTTATGTGGAACAAAACGCAAACTGAAAGACATTGTGGGCTTCTCGGTCAACTGTAATGATATTCCTTTAACAACAGTGTCACAAGTTAAATATCTCGGACTGAAACTGGACGCAAGTTTGTCAGGTGAAACAATTTTGGAATCTATCCTGAGTAAGTGTAGAGCATGTATAAAATACCTGTATAGACAGGTGGGATGCTTGCCCGCGGCGACCAAAAAGACCCTCTGCCAAGCGCTTGTTCAATGTCATTTTGACTATTCTGTGTCATCCTGGTACTCTGCAACATCTAAATCAGCACAGCACAAACTTCAGGTCACTCAAAATAAAATGGTTAGGTTCATGCTGAACCTAGGACCCAGATCACATGTTGGCCAGGAACAACTTCAGTCACTAGGTATGCTCAATGTCTCTGACAGGGCCAAACAAATCAGGCTAACTAATGCCTTCAAAATGTTCTATGACAGAGCTCCAGAGTATCTAAAGAATGATTTTGTTAAAGCAAATGAGAGGAGTGGACATAATACAAGAAACATGATGTATAATTTTAAGGTCCCGAGAATCCAAGGACAGGGTAAGCAAACATTCTTCTTCACTGCCATATAAGACTGGAACGACCTATCCCAGTCAGTCCGTGAAAAGAGAACACTGTATTCCTTCAGACGTAGCCTGAAGGAACACCTGAACCGGACAGCTGCGAGAAGGGAGCACCAAGCTTATGTCTACTACTAAATACGACATAAGAGATAGACAAACCAAACTGAAATTATTACTGATTACGGATTACTGATATTTACTATAGGATGTAAGGTATCTTAAAATAACCCCCTAGAAATACTTTCTCTAAAGTATCTATTGCTTTATCCTCCCCATTTCCCCAGCTAACCTAATCCCACAAGAACCCCAATGGAAATACGCCTAACGGCCTTATTGGGCTATCCTTAGTTGGAATTATGCAAGGCTGGTACATGTCATATTTATAACAAACTATGTGGTACCAACTCTGTAAATTGCTAACTGAATAAATATTATTATTATTATTATTATTATTATTAGGCGTATTTCCATTGGGGTCCTTGTGGGATTAGGTTAGCTGGGGAAAATGGGGAGGATAAAGAAATAGATACTTTAGAGAAAGTATTTCTAGGGGGTTATTTTAAGATACCTTACATCCTATAGTAAATATCAGTAATCAGTAATAATTTCAGTTTGGTTTGTCTATCTCTTATGTCGCATTTAGTAGTAGACATAATTAAGCTTGGTGCTCCCTTCTCGCAGCTGTCCGGTTCAGGTGTTCCTTCAGGCTACGTCTGAAGGAATACAGTGTTCTCTTTTCACGGACTGGCTGGGGTAGGTTGTTCCAGTCTTTGATGGCGGTGAAGAAGAATGTTTGCTTACCCTGTCCTTGGATTCTCGGGACCTTAAAATTAAACATCCTGTTTCTTGTATTATGTCCACTCCTCTCATTTGCTTTAACAAAATCATTCTTTAGATACTCTGGAGCTCTGTCATATAAAATGTTGAAGGCATTAGTGAGCCTGATTTGTTTGGCCCTGTCAGAGACATTGAGCACACCTAGTGACTGAAGTTGTTCCTGGCCAACATGTAATCTGGGTCCTAGGTTCAGCATGAACCTAACCATTTTATTTTGAGTGACCTGAAGTTTGTGCTGTGCTGATTTAGATGATGCAGAGTACCAGGATGACACAGAATATTCAAAATGACATTGAACAAGCGCTTGGCAGAGGGTCTTTTTGGTCGCCGCGGGCAAGCATCCCACCTGTCTATACAGGTATTTTATACGTGCTCTACATTTACTTAGGATAGATTCCAAAATTGTTTCACCTGACAAACTCGCGTCCAGTTTTAGTCCGAGATATTTAACTTGTGACACTGTTGTTATAGAAATATCATTACAGTTGACCGAGAAGCCCACAATGTCTTTCAGTTTGCGTTTTGTTCCACATAAGATGGCTTCCGTCATGCCCAGGTGAAGAGATAGTCTATTGTCCACTAGCCATTCTCTACATGATTCTAGTTCTTTGGAAAGTGAAGCGGCAATTCTTATTGGGTCTTTTCCTGAAATCAGAAGTACGCTGTCGTCTGCATACAGTAATAATTTACATGAGACGCTCAGTTCCATGTCGTTCACATAACAGAGACAGAGTAAGGGACCAAGGATGCTTCCCTGCGGGACCCCACAGTTAATTGGCATAGGATCAGATATATTATCATCAATTTTGACTCTTTGGGTTCTACCACTAAGATAAGATTTAAACCAGTTCACATACCCTATGCCCATTGCTTGTAGTTTATTACATAGGATATCATGGTCTACTGTGTCAAACGCTTTTTGTAGATCAAGAAGAACCATACCGGTGTAGTTACCTTTAGACATTTCTTTACGAATGTGATCCGTTAAGTGGATGAGACAGGAGTCTGTCGAGTACATGCATCTGAAACCTGATTGAAACTTATATAATAGATAATTTTGTTTGAGGTAGTGTTCAATTTGGGTGTATACCGCTCTTTCAAGGATTTTAGATACAATACATAATATGCTAACTGGTCTGTAGTTACCAACTTCTAGTTTATTTCCTTTCTTGAATAGAGGGGTTACAATAGCTTCCTTCAGTTCAGCAGGTACAGTGTTGGTGTTAATTGACAAGTTGATGATGTGGGTCTAGAGCTCCGCTTCTCCTGTGTGCTCCGCCCTTCTGCCTTGTGTTTTTTATAAATAAAAACTGTCTAGAATTTAAATTTTATTATAGATCCTTTTTTGGGAGTTATATATTGGTTGTTTGCTATCAAGTCACCTACAGTATATCCTCCTCTTTCTTAACTTTAGGATCGAGTGACCTAAATCTTACTAAAAAAATCAGGTTAGTAAGGCACATAAGGCACTATATGAATAGCCTATTCTCTTACTAAGAAGTTCAGGTTAGTAAGGCACTCTTATAAATAGCTCTCCATAATTAGTGTTCTGCCCACAGCTAACTCAAAGACAACTGCAGACGTACTCCTAAAAGGTAATTTAAATGTATCTGTGACACAAATACACCATTTGATAGCTTTAGTGTCAATCTGGAAAAAACCTGGCCTGCTTTAGGTAGCCTATATATATAAATTATATAGGACATTGTGAATAGAGACTTCTTAGGGAACGTTATCTTGCAACAGGCCTGTCCGAGATACTAATGTTAGGGAACATTGTGAATAGAATCTTCTTAGGGAACGTTATCTTGCAACAGGCCTGTCCGAGATACTAATGTTAGGGAACATTGTGATGACTAGTACATATTTCAGTTATCTGAATATATAATAATAATAATAATAATAATAGTTCTTAAAGCTAGCGCATGCTAAGCTAGCTAAGGATAGCTCAATAAGGCCGATTAGGCGTATTTCCATTGGGGTCCTGTACTACTACCCCATCCCTTTGCTCATGAGGGATGGTAACGACTCAGTGCTTGTGAAAAATCTTTAATGCGCCGAGCGTGGGCGCGAACCCGGGCCTTCTGGGTGGAAGTCCGAGACGCTAGTCCACCAAGCGAGCCGCTTAAGTGGCTTGAGCTTGAGATTGTGAAATGGAAGTGGTAAAGCCAAATATAACATACGTGGCACCAAAATCGCTATATTTGGTATGTTAGTGGCATGTTGAGCTTCATTATTTTACGAGAACAATTCGTTCCCAAAACTTCTATAAGACGACTCGGAGGGGGGCGGAGCTTAGAAACGGCAGCACCAAAATACATTCAGTCTATTTTCTCATCAACGATAATAGCTACCCAAGTTTTGAAGAGCTCTACAGAATGCCATCCAAAAGTTCTATCGATTAACGAAGACCAGAACTCTCAACATTCCATATTAATGGAGATATTAATTATTAAAGCTCGATGCTATTGGTAACACATTCCTACAATAGACCTCCATCTGATCTGGTAACACTGGTCAGATTTGAGGTGCCAAGTCTTTCTAATACCTATTCCATTAATTGCAGTCCCTATTGAAAACGTTTGATACCTTTATCTATTACGAAATGCATTATATACTTGATTAATTATACTGGTGGTGCTGAAAATAGGTTATATAATCCTTTTAGCTTCAAAATCCACCCGCTATAAGGTATAGTTTTCAGATACCGCCATGATTTACCAATACATCACCGTAAAATATCCACCATTTCGCATTTCCTAACAAATCGCTTTGGAAAGCGAGCCATAGATGTATCATAATATTATCTAAGCATATATATCAGAATGAGGCAATATATAACCGAGAAACTATCAAAATGATTGGTGATACGTGCGAATTGTCTGCGCACTTTTAATTTAGTCTACCGTTCTTAACATAGAACATGTAATAGGTGCATATTCATATAAGAAAATGTACATTAATACACAGACTATAGTATTTTCTTAACTCGTGTTACTGTGTATAGAGGAATACATTATTTATTTTAGATGTCATTAATTAACACATTAACATTATCAGATAGTACAAATATAATAAGCATCAAATGTTATGAAATAGTTAATGGTTTAGGTGCATAAGGTAGAGGCTAGAGCCAAAGGATAATTAGTAGGCTATATATACGATATGTGTTAGTGAGTTGGGCCTAGGTCTGACTCTATAGGCTACTTAGGCCTTATAATTAGGGTTGAGTGTGAGGGGGAACTACCTTGTGTTAGCCAATTAGCTTTCTGTAGACTCCTATTTTCTTGTATTCTTATGTATGAAGGTTATTTCTATATTTTGCTATATATTAATTACTTTTATTGTAGTCGATATGTTATGATGCGATAATGTTAATGAATATTTATATGAGTACAGTCGTGGTTAGGGCTACATGAACACCTCTTAAATGATACAAAAATACCAAGACTGCGTGCATTAACTAAGGTATATATTTTCTATTAAATTGAATCCCTTAGCAACGGATTTCTAGATAATTTATGGAAAATATATATATCTATATTTAGCGGAAGAGTATAAGAGGTTAGTAGACACCAATATCATCATTTGAGAAGAAGACACTGAGGGCGACCGTGAGCTCCAGCGGAAGTATACAGATTTGGGACAGTGTGACTCTGAAGTTGAGGCTCTATTCGCTCCCGAAGAGATGACGGCAGTACTCAAGATATTGGTTGAAGACTTTGATATGGCGACTGGGGGACAAGAAATTATAAAAACTAGGAAGGACAAATAAAAGAAAAACATGAACAATTCAATTTTATTTTCCGATTCATAATAATAATAATTTTATAAATAAAAACTGTCTAGAATTTATATTAGTTTGATTATATCCTTTTTGGGGGTTATATTTGGTTGTTTGCTATCTAGTCACCTACAGTATATCCTCCTCTTTCTTAACTTTAGGATCGAGTGACCTAAATCTTACTAAAACATTCAGGTTAGTAAGGCACATAAGACACTATATGAATAGCCTATTCTCTTACTAAGAAATTCAGGTTAGTAAGGCACTCTTATAATTACCTCTCCATAATTAGTGTTCTGCCCACAGCTAACTCAAAGACAACTGCAGAGGTACTCCTAAAAGTTAATTTTAATGTATCTGTGACATAAATACACCATTTGATAGCTTTAGTGTCAATCTGGAAAAAACCTGGCCTGCTTTAGGTATATATATATAGGACATTGTGAATAGAGACTTCTTAGGGAACGTTATCTTGCAACAGGCTTGTCCGAGATACTAATGTTAGGGAACATTGTGATGACTAGTACATATTTCAGTTATCTGAAGATATAACAGCTTGAGATTGTACGTAGTTTCTACAAAGGGTATTTTGCAATGGTTAACCTAAAAATATATTTGGAATAATCATTAGAAAGTGTGGTTAGATTAGGTTCAAACATGTCACAGGAAGATCATTTTTGTTTGGCTGTGTCAGTGTTCACCAACATAATTATACTTAGGTTAATTAAATTGAATAGGTTACTAATAAATTATATCACACAAATATTCTCACAAAAGTATTGGCCAAAAATCAAAACTAGCCAAGTATTTTAGTTCAATATGAGATAATACCCTTGTATACCCAAAATAGTTATATTTAACAGAGAAATACAGTTATGAAGGGTCAACATATGATTTCCCAAACAGGCCAGTTCCGTACGAATATTAAAATATTCCATTAGATGTCCATTTCCAGACATAGTGCTTTTACGACTATGCAGTTGAAAAGAACTCTTAAAGTAGCTTATACCATGGTATTTTCGTGAAGCTAAGAGTATAAGCAGTACCGGAATAAAGCCAGCAAAAATCACCCATCAAATATTTTAATGACTATGCCCAAATTCAAGCAAAAATATCCCGTCCGTACTCCTTACGGACTGACCTGAGTCAGGTAATATTCCCTAAACATCTCTAACATTGGTTCACAGCCAACTGCTGAAGCGGTGGGAGATAATGTTCATTCCATTCATCCTTTATTATCATATCGTCCTGACATCCCAACACCAGCTGGTATATATATATGTGGGACCCTTGCTCCAGTTCCGTAGCCCAAATAGCTAGCTTTTTAACACATTCTTTGAAGAAGAGATGTCTTTTTTCCACAGTGTCTGTTTCTAACCCGTTTGCGAAATGTATATCATTCGATGATTCCACATCATACTGACCAACTTTATTATGTTCAATGGGGCCACCAATCCCAAACTGAGTAACGAGTGTAACTAGTTTAGGTGAACCACTGTAAAGGACCCTCACTCGGGGAATGATGTCTCCGGGAGACTTTCTATCATCGCGTACGGCTCTAGATAGATAGATTGCGTCTCTCTCTCTGTACACATCAGCGTAGGGGTATAGAGCTGCTAAATCATAGGCGAGCCCGAATGAATCACACCCAATAGCGTTCACTCCAAAAACAATAACCGAGGCAGGTGAATTACACAGATCATCGCACGCCAACCCCTCAAGATTGAGGAGCGACCAATTGTCCATCTACAATATCGCTCCGCCTGGACTAGAATACACAACACTGCTCCCCCACCCCAACCCAGTCTCTCAAACAACTTCTAACCCGTGCTCCGCACATACAGGGCTGCCCTCCCCTCCCCCCCATGCAGTGAGGGAGGGAGGGAGAAGACTGTGTAACTTTGGGTTCTTCTTCCTGACCGCTCCTGCGGAAGAATTCTGGGTCTGACATATGTTTTAGCCAGTTGACAAAAATATAGCCGGTTAGGAAATAAAAACAATTATTACATTATCTTTGTTGTATTGAAAATCATTAATTGTTTACAAATTTTTGTTGTTTTTTTCCAACTGGAAGCTTCTCTGTAATGTCAGCGACGACGTAGTCGAATCTGGGAAGAGTTTTTGGGCTACATTGGACTCTTTATTTTGAAATATCATCTTCGACGACGCTGGTCATTGTTCCTCTCAGAGCAACGAACGCAGACCTCGCAGGTAGACCCATCTTTCGGTAAATTGAGTGAGAGGAAACAATGACCAGCGTCGTTGTCATGCGACAGACATCGATAAATCTTGGAGAAATGTGCGATGGCGTACCTCAACGAAAATCTTTTCTCTCTCTAAAATCTCTCTTCTCTCCAAAAAAAAATAGTGTTCAAATCTTTCACATCTCGCAGGTACACCAATCCATAGCGTACATATGACCTGGAGGCGAAAGCGTGAATTAATGGTACCGAGGATAGTCAATATAATGTCTTTGTGGGGACCCTCCCCTCCCATTGTGATCGTGCTGCCATCTCTCGAACGTGCGGATCCCTATTTACAGATGTGTGGCGTCTTCTTTCGCCTCTAGGTCTTATTATGTACTCTATGGACCAATCTCTGGGCAGAGATACTTTACGACGTACTATACGAAGCATGACCTAGGTGTAAACGACACACTATATGAATCATTGGGGGAAGTAAATTTGCCAGTGAGACGCCCTCGAACATTTCCTCAGCCGTCATCGAAAAATGATGGAGTGTAGCACTTCGAAAAATTTATCTCTCACGAAAAAACATATGTTCGTGTATTTTCACACAAATATTTAGGCGATCTTCTGCTGTCCAACGTGAGTTGTTGGGCTTTGGGAGCGATCGGAAATACTTCGATTCGAGAGTTCCGACAACCCCAGGCAGACGACTCACCAACAATAAAATCTGCTATTCGACTTGAGTTGGTGGTGAACCTTTTTTGGGGTGGGGGAGGGTCTAAATTTGTGTGTGTGAAATCTTTTGTGGACAATTTACGAACAATTTTTTTTTTCTCGAGAAAGCTAAATTGTTCGAAGAGTGACTCTCCATCATTTCTCGATGACGGCTGAGGCAATGTTCAAAGGCGTTTCACAGGAAAATGTACCTCCCCCAATTCTTCGTTTAGTGTGTCGGTCGTATATTACGTTGTATACACCTAGGTCAAGCTTTGTATGTGAAAAAAGTTTCCACAAATACTCTTGCAAATGGCCTGTCCGTAATACTAATTGCTGCAGTATGGCGGAACCCTTACTTGGGGTACCAGAGGTTAGAGACTTCTTAGGGAACGTCATCCTGCAACTGTCCTGTCCGTAATGTGAATAGAGACTTAAATTATTGGCTCTTCATGCGCGGAAAATTCTGTATATAATTTTTTTCGAGAATTGCAGGGTACCATCTAGTCACTAGTGCGTCTTCCATTAGGGTATGGTGCCGTCTATTGTTTCGTTCACCTGGCAGGGTATCATCTAGTGTTTCGTCCATCTGGACAGGGTACTGTCGAGTGCTTCGTTCATCTGGACAGGTCTAGGTGCTTCGCCCATCTTGACTGGGTACCGTCTTGTGCTTCGTTCCTAAGGGTATCGTCTAGTGCTTCGTTCATCTGTACAGGGTACCGGCTAGTACTTTGAGTCAATGCGAGATATTCTTAGGTAACAGTGCTTGACCGCGGGTCAGTCAGTTATTAGCCTTCGGACAGGAGAACCGTACCTAGCAAGGAGGATACATCTTCGAGGTGTTCCACTCGTCCACCGTAGTGAAAATTTCCGCCGCCGGCTCTCTCTCTCTCTCTCTCTCGCGATTACGGCCGCCGAACAGAGTTTTGTTGTAAGTATATATATACTATATATTCGTATTTGGTCGTACTATGCTTTATCTTGCACATAGAAGTGTATAGATCTTGTATCATGTCGCACTTGAACCTGATCATAGGAGTGTATAAAATCTGAATCCTATATTTCAATATATGAAATATAAATTACATAACTTACATTTCTAAAAAGTGAAAAATGGTGCGCAAATATATTTAAAGTATTGTCTAAATAGTGGATATTTAATCCATCACATCTTCTTGTTTTCATTCGTTACCGAGTTCTGTAATATTTCATACGATTATCTAATATAGGTAACACTTATAGGTTGTGTTAGTTTGCTTAAGGTTAGGTCAGGGTAGTTGCAGAACTTCTAGATTATTAACCGGCGACTACAACGGCCCCTGAACAACCGCCAAGCCATGATTCCGCTGGCACAAACTTTAACCCGGCAAAAAATGTTAGGAAATAATTTACTAAGAAAACAAAACTTCAGAATAAAACTGAACGAAAAAATAATAATTTGAATGATTTCAAAACTAGATTTACATTAAGAAAATATCAACCAATCAAACTTCCATAATTCAAATCAAAAGAAACTCGAAAAAAACAAAAATCATGAACGAGTGTATTTCGGTAGAGTCCACAATTTGGACAATTTTTTTTTAATTAAAACCCGAAAATGAAATTTTTACAAACTCGCACTCAATTTAAGCAAATAGTATCGGCAATGTGGTAACAGAAGAAACAATATAGGCCTACTATCCAGCGAAAGAAAAACAATTAAGATGGAAATGATAAACTCGTTAGAAATTCACAAAATATGTTAAGAAAAATTAAAATCACACTGTACGTACAAGAAAGATGTTAAAATGACGCACTTATAAGAAAAACAAACAAAATTACAACTACCTTCGCACCCATGAGCGAGAAGAGATACAGCGGTCGATACAGCCAAAATCTTGGAGGCCACATGAACCCACTCATAAATTTATTTTGTAATTAAAATAATTTACAAGAAATGAACACTAAATTCACTTTAAAACCTCAGAAGTATTAAACACTAAATTAACTCAACCTCTTAGATCAACATGCGGGTTTAAGAAACTTAAGAAAAATTAATGAATATTACAGACTTGGGAAATTAACCCCTATAAAGTCTTAAAACCAAATGGTATCACTTAAGAATAACAATTTAATAATAACATCTGGGAATTACCGCAACCCGCACACACTTCTACACACTGCAAAGGTGACAGGAAGAATGAATGAGTGAGTTTGCCCACCCTATCCCGGGGTCGCGGTATGACATGATCCATATGAGAATACAGATATGAAATGACATGATGAGAAATTGGAGTTTCGACTGAACGACATGATAAAGTGAAATCCATGTCACTGACGATTTGACATGTGTTAGAAAACACGCAATATCTAGGAAGACTCGTTGTATGAGACATATTTAGATAAATGAATTTATCTCGCTAGACATGCGGGAAATAATTGACCATAATATATAGATGTTTGATATTCACTGTACACACCTTTAAAATCACTTTGAAGAGTATTGATGGTAGTCAATTTTCTAAAATCTAAATGGAGAGAGTTGAGGAGTGAAACGGGGTCGAGGGCAGAGGTCAGCACTGTTTATCAACACACGCACTAAATCTGCTCAGCTGATCCCGCAACAACGATGCAACACGATGACTCCACACTCTCCTCTCTTGATAAAGTCGTCTCCCGGCAGCAACAGGAATCGCCGTAGACTGGTAGACTAGTAGACTGGTAGACTGGTAGACTGGTAGAATCTCAAAGTGTAGAAATGGTTTTAACTTAACCAATTTGTAGTTGGAAGGTAACAGAGATAAATTGAACAGGAACTCGGGAAACAATGAATGCTGTGCTGATTGGTATTGTAGACTGGATAAAACTGGATCAGATGGTAGATAATGGTAGAATGGTTGAGTGTAGGCTTGATAATTCTTCGAATGGACGTGGTGTAGTCGCCTAAATTAACAATTCATGTTAAAAAGGAGCACCGCTGCCTACCATGTTACGTAAGACTATTAGGAGTAGTCAAATGTATGCATAGGGTTAACTCCAGGTAGGAGTATTAGGACGTTTTGAGTTACGATCCTATATTTATGATAAGGCTTAACTATTGAAGCTATATAAGGCTGACTGAAGGTGTCGATGGCCTTAAGAGATGTAGGTATATGTTTTAGTTATAGGTTGATTGAAGATAAGTTGATCTCAGCTCTCTCTGCTCGTTGATGATAGATTAATTGATTGATATATATATATATATATATATATAAGTAGTTATAATGCTGCCACCACCGATTACCATATATATTAAATTGATAGATATAGGTAAAGGGAATATAATTAAAGATCTCTGGTCCAAAAACACTTTGACATATTTTTAAGTAACAATCTGAAAGATATACAGAAGTACTATAAAGTAATATAAGAGTAAACCCTAACTAAAGAGGGTATCTCTGGGTATATGTTATCACCCTGGATGTTCGATCTATCTGCCTGCTCTCCCTATATCTCACCTTCTCACCACCTCAAAGCCACACCTATAATTCACCTCCCGGTTACAAGAGGGCTACCCGTGGTTACAAGATGGCGTTGGAGAAGGTACAGTGAGTGTCATCTCGGCTGAATGTGTGTGACAGGATATGACCAGACAATACATCACAGGGGCAAATGATCTGTCGACCTCTATCGACTGCCACATGTGTTTGTAATATTTCATTAATCAATTTTAGGAGTAGAGTTGGTTGTTGGATAGAACATAATAAATGTACAGTCCCCCATATAAATCTAGACACTGTAACTAAAACACCTTAAAATTATATGATAGATGGTTATAATGATTTCATAATAAATAGTATAATCCTGAGATGTAATAAATATCACCCCAACTGCATTGAAATACACTTCACGAGATAGAGGGAAGTCTATACAACAATATGTATCATGTTGCGCTTGAACCTGCTCGTAGGAGTGTATAAAACCTGAATCCTATATTTCAAAATATGAAATAATGTATATATAACTTACATTACTAATCTAAAAAGTGAAAAATGGTGCGTAGCTCGAAACCTAATCGATGGATTTTTATGATTTTTGCACAGTGGTACATTAACACTTTGGCGTGCCTGGCCTACCCTCTCCCGCCTACATAGGAAGTCAACCGCGCTCTCGACCTCCCACCTACCCTGTAAAAAACGCACAGTATAGTAAAACGCTCGCCCGCCCTACTAAGCTAGTACTCCAGCTTGGGCCAAAAAGCTTCTAGCCGCGGCCAACATAATAATGCTATCGCGCCTTTTCACCCACAAATATCACCCCAACTGCATTGAAATACACTTCACGAGATAGAGGGCAGTCTATTCAACAATATTTATCATGTCGAGCTTGAACCTGGTCATAGGAGTGTATAAAACCTTAATCCTATATTTCAAAATATGAAATACTGTATATATAACTTACATTTCTAATCTAAAAAGTGGAAAATGGTGCGTAACTCTAAACATAATCGATGGATTTTTATGATTTTTACACAGTGGTACATTAACCTTTGGCGTGCCTGGCCTACCCTCTCCCGCCTACAAAGGAAGTGAACCGCACTCTCCACCTCCCACCTACCCAACCTACCCTGTAAAAAACGCCCAGTATAGTAAAACGCTCGCCCGCCCTACTAAGCTAGTACTCCAGCTTGGGCCAAAAAGCTTCTTGCCGCGGCCAACATAATAATGTTATCGCTCCTTTTTATCCACACATATCACCCCAACTGCATTGAAATACACTTCACAAGATAGAAGGAATCTTTTAAATACACTTCACAAGATAGAAGGTATCTTATACAACAATATTTTTTCTATCAACCCAAAAATAGTGTATCTATTGTATAATGGTTATATCATTATCATATTATACAATTAATATTCGTAAATATTTCTGCTGCAAATTGTGTTATGTTTCTATATCAACAACAAAATAGTGAATCTATAATGGTTGTCGTATACAATTAGTATTCGTAAATATTTCTTCTGCGAATTGTGGTATGTGTCATTTTTCTTCACAATATTTCCGAAACCGGCTAAATAACATATTTGTATTATCATACATACTAAACCATAGCTATATTTTCCGCTGAACATGATGGCGATGTTAAGAATATTTTCTCATCAATATTGGATTTTATAGAAGTAATGTATAACGATAGTTTTAGCGTTTATATCAGTGATGAAACGGGAAAAAAGACCAGCTCCAAGATTAATCATAGACGACAACTGAACACTGAGATCGAACGTGTCCGCAATATTAAGACTTTACGGACTGTTGATCATTTTATGGCCAACAATTAATACAAACGAAAAAAGCTGAACTAGATGAACTGAAGAGAGAGAAAGGCCGAGAAAAGAATACTATATTCCTGCAGTGGCAGTGTGTAAGAAGGCTTCTAAATGAAAACAAAGGCCCAAATCGTAAATAGTACAAAGCGATCAGCAAGACAACAAAATAATAGACTTGGCAGACCATGCCCAGTCGCCGGTTGCTACAGGGAATCAGCCAACCTATGGAAGCACATGGCCGTTTGCCACTCGTACCTAACTAACGACGATAGAGAGAATGTTTTGGCTGCAGCGAGTAGGTTCTCTAAGAAAAGGCCCCTGCCACCAACAAATGCAAAGAAAACAAACCTATATGATTGTCCCTTTAGAGATGCCCTCTTTGGGTCACGCGGAACAGAGGAGGAAATTGCGAGAAATACCTTTGGGGAGGGGGTCTTAAGATAATTCAACTCACCCGAGAAGCTGTCATGACCAGAGGACCCTTAATTAACCTGTATCGGCGACGGCTTTTTAAGTTTTTCTAGCTATATTTATACAAATTTCTGTAGTTTAAGAATGTTTTGTGGTATATTAAAACGGGTTCTGCGTTAGTTGTGCCAAGCCTGGAGGCACTTTTTAAACTGAAGAAATTCGTCTAATAGTAGCCAAAATTAAGTTAAAAGGACGTCGCCGGGACAGAAGGGGTTAATGGCACGCTCTGAAACCCTCTCCGCGAGCACACTCAGAATGATGACCGACTCCTGAACGCATGCTCTCAACTTTCTCAAAGAAATAGAGAATCGACAATTCCAAGTAACAGAAAATATCCTAGGCCCGGTTTGGCGAGCTGTCGCCAATTAAAGCAAATAGTAAGTTTAATGCTATCGATTAATTAGTTGAATGTTTCGTATTTTCGTGTCTATATCTGTAAAAGTGATGATTCCACGTGTTGTACAACTACCTTTGGGGAGGGGGCCTTAAGATAATTCAACTCACCCGAGAAGCTGTCATGACCGGAGGACCCTTAATTAACCTGTACCGGCGACGGCTTTTTAAGTTTTTCTAGCTATATTTATACAAATTTCTGTAGTTTAAGAATGTTCTGTGGTATTAAAACGGGTTTTGTGTTAGTTCCAAGCCTGTCAATTGCTGGAGGCACTTTTTAAACTGAGGAAATTCGTCTAATAGTAGCCAACATTAAGTTAAAAGGACGTCGCCGGTACAGAAGGGGTTAATGGCATGCTCTGAAACCCTCTCCGCGAGCACACTCAGAATGATGACCGACTCCTGTACGCATGCTCTCAACTTTCTCAAAGAAATAGAGAATCGACAATTCCAAGAAACAGAAAATCTCCTAGGCCCGGTCAGGCGAGCTGTCCCCAATTAAAGCAAATAGTAAGTATAACGCTATCGATTAATTATTTGAATGTTTCGTATTTTCGTGTTTATATTTGTAAAAGTGATTATTCCACGTGTTGTACAACTAATTATTATGTTCTCTGATCGACATTATTGCATGTGGTTCTGTCATATATTCTTCCACATAATACTTTGGCGTGGAAGAGGTGGGACAGAGAGAATACCGTAAACAGCAAAATGAGGCTGAGCTGTTAGCCATGGAAGATGTGCATACCCTGGAAACTAATGACGCTATTGACATTCCCATAAATAATGCTGCATCATTAATCCACGATGGACGTGCACCAGCAAAGCAACGTATGCAGCAAGACTATGTCGAAACGGGAAAAAGGACCAGCTCCAAGATTAATTGTAAGTATCATTTATTACATTTTCTCATGAAAATATGATCTCAATGACAATATTGCTCAATAGTATTTGAACGAATGAAAATATTTTCACCTTTTCAGGCACAAATAAGAGGAAGAAGATGAAGCAGCGATGCATAGTGGTATAAATGAGACGGAACACGTCCAACCACGCTAGGAAAAAAGACAAATAAATCATACCGTAAACAGTAAAATGAGGCTGAGCTGTTAGCCATGGAAGATGTGCATACCCTGGAAACTAATGACGCTTTTGAAATTCCCTTAAATAAATAACGCTGCATCATTATCCACGATGGACGTGCACCAGTAAAGCAACGTATACAGAAAGACTATGTCGAAACGGGAAAAAATCCCGTCTCCAAGATTAATTGTAAGTATCATTTATTAAATTTTCTCATGAAAATATGATCTCAATGACAATATTACTCAATAGTATTTGAACGAATGAAAACATTTTCACATTTTCAGGCACGAAGAAGAGGAAGAAGATGAAGCAGCGATGCATAGTGGTATAAAGGAGACGGAACACGTCCAACCACGCTAGGAAAAAAGACAAATAAATCAGACACCCCGTTGTCTCCTGGTCTCTAGGTAGAGGCACTGCAGATGACTTGGTACTTGAAACAACTGGTGAGCTGGTATCTTTATGTTTTCTTAAATTTCCCCTTGTGTTATACTTGCGATGTGTTATATGTTTATGTTACTAATAATTGTATTGTAATCTAGCATTTCAAAGAATTTTCTTTCTTTCACAGAACTAACCGAAGAGAGGGTTGATGACTTAAAAAGGATTATACTTCAAAGTCTACATAACCGAATATATGCGACGAAGCACCTCTCTAAACATCATAGACGACAACTAAACAATGATATCGAACGTGTCCGCAATATTTAGACTTTACGGACTGTTGATAATTTCTATGACCAAAAAATACCAAATAAAAAAGCTGAACTTGATGAACTGAATCTTTTATTAATTTCACCACAACACCCAACACCCCCAATAAAATTAATTAAAGTATATGATTGTTCCTTCTGCCCAAAAACAGTTAAAAGGATCGATATTAACTTAAGAAAAACAAAGACTCCATGGAATACCAGCAACTCCTCAGACACATACGTTAAGTTTGCTTTCCATAATTCAATTATTTTCTTAATAATAGGTCAAACATTAAAGAAATAAAAACAATTCACTTTAACGTAAAGAAACATTGTAATGCATTTGTAATTAATTATATGCCAACTAAAACAGTACAACTTTTATTGTAAATATTTTGAATCATTAATTGGACATATCTCGCATGATTATTGAATTATTTTCCAGAAAAGAAAAGAAAAAACGTCACCTGCCAAAGTAGAGGATGTGTACCCATAGTAGCCCGATCCCATGCCCGATGTTGCCACTAGAAATTTTGTCCTAAAAAAAAAATCTGTTCTTTCACAGCAGTCGCCATGGCCCGGCGAGGACTCTCCCAGGATGACATCTCTTCGATGTTGGACGACTTTGAGGACGTCTCTAGTGATTCTGACAACAATTGCGACAACAAAGCTGAACATGACGACATCGAGGACGAGCTTATAGGTATAGAGCCCACCCACATTGTCGCTTCGTCGCCACCCACGCCAACCCTGGTGCCGATGCCAGACACGGATGCCCCCACACCTCCTCGTGCTAGCACTCCGTCTTCACCACGTACCACCAGGAGTACTTTGGCGTCATTACGACGAGACTTCTCTTTTAGGGGCAGGGAGGAGCGACAGGAAAGGCAGGCAGTCACGGCTGTTGTACAAACCTTCACCCACCCAAAGAAAGCAGGACTACCACGGCAACGTAAAAGGCCTCCCTCCAATTACGACAGTACCGACGATGAAGAGAGTGTGGATGACCTGCCACCCTCCACACCTGCGTGTATCGGTGGACCGCACGCACCTGCCCGACCTGTCACACCTTCCGCACCTGCCACACCAGCCGCAACTCCCAGGAGCACTACCCGATCACCTGCCGAAGCTGCAAGAAGTCTGTGTGTGGTCACCACCAGCTCAAGACCTGCATGGAAGGCAACTCTTGAAGGTAAGAAACTACATATTTTGTATTCATTTTTATTGGGTTTCTAAGTATCAAAGTAAATAATATTACAAAATAAAGGTCATAATTGTCAACAAAATCTCATTGAAAAGTCGGTCCTCTCAATGTAAGTCAAATAATTCTTATTTTGGCCTTTTTCGTTTGCCCTTATATTTTATTACTTTCATGTGTTTTGGGATGGTTATTTAATTGCTGATTTGGTTCATAGGGTGCATATGTATGATCATAGTGAGTTTTAGGCATATTCATGGAGAAGTACTTGATTTATAATTTTTTTTTCCCAGGATTTTTTCCCCCCGAAAGTCGACCCTCTCAAAGTTCAATCAACATAACGTTATAGTATCGCTATCTATTAGTTCCTATTCCAATTTGTGAGCGTTACATGTCTTCTAGTATTTGTTTCATAATTGTATGTAAAAAAAGTGATTCCATATGTTGTACAACTATTTATTGTGTTCTGTCATATTTTCTTCCACAGCATACTTTGGCATGGATGAGGCGGGACAGAGAGACAGCAAAATGAGGTCGAGATGTTGCCAATGGAGGGTGCACGTAACCTAGAAACTAATGATGCTATTGACATTCTCATAATCAATGCTGCATCATTAATCCACGATGGCCGTGCACCAGCAAGCCAACATATGAAGAAAGAATAAGTCAACCTGAGAGATGCACTGATTGTGAGACTGTTCGTTCGCTGCCTACGAAGAAATCAGGAGTTTACTGAATTTACAATCAGTGCCTACGAGGGAAGCACAACCGGCGTCGAAGATGGTAGAGTAGCACAACACAAAACGGGGGTCAAAGAGCCCTGCATCTTCTACTTAGGCAATACAGAGGCAGCTGCTCTTGAGGCATTCATGAAATATTATCGTCCAGTAGTTGCCACATGGGTAAGGCCAAAATGTAAGATGTTTGTGAATCGGGAGGGCAACAACACCGACGGCCAATGTTGCTCTCACCTCTCAGTAGAAAATGTAGGGAAAATCATTGCCAAGATGGGACTGAGGGCAGGCATTGCTGGGGAGTGGGCAGCCGGAAGCTACGACATGAACAGATCACAGCTGCCCTCAGAGATGAGGATTATAGGTTTGACTCCTGTAAGGAGATAAAAAAAAACTAATATTTAGTAGTGGCCCCGTAATCATTGACGAACATGCCTATTACATAAGGCATCCTCTTCAAACACTAATCCGCCGTAGTTTGAATCTACCGCGCAGAGCATTTAAAATTTGAGGAGCCTTCATCATGAGCGCACGCGACTTCACTCATGGCTTCAGTCATTATGAATTGGGTTCTAACTACGAAAAAACTTCGTAAAAAAGAAAAAAGAAAAAGAAAATAAGAATAACTATCGAATAAGCTTTCCATCATATCGTGGATGTACTTGTGTGGATCTTTGACCAGACGCTGATTCAGGCGTCATTCTTCCTTCACTGACATATCAAGTAAACCAAAATCCTTAATACATTAACGAATGGGAAGGGGATGGTCGGGAGGGCCCCAGTCGTCAATGATTACGGGGCCACTACTAAATATTAGGTTTTCTTTATCTCCTTACAGGAGTCAAACCTATAATTTATTAGTGGCCCCTCCATCATTGACGAACATGCCTGATTTCTAAGACTGGAGGGGGACATTCGTAATCATATTATAACTCTAGAAAAGCAGAT